>VZRL01002075.1:2494308-2674286 GCA_013397895.1 Origma solitaria
CCTTCCCAATCTCTCAGAATTGTGGATTTCCTGATTGCATGAGCCTGACAGGTGCTCAGCAGCTCAGGTCAGGGTCATGTTAGCTTCCACTGCATGCAGGAGGCACCTGCCCTCTTTCAGGACTACTGTTCTCTCTGTCACATCACCAGGCAGAAACATTCTTGTCACAGAGAAAATGCATTTCTCACCCTTGGCAACTGAAAGCCAGCTGCTGCCAAGCCCACAAAGTGCCATGCCACAGTATCCCTGGCTCCTCCCTATCTTGTTTCTACATTCCTATTCGCACAGCAACTACTTTCTTCCATGGCTCCAGAGAAAGCAAAGCCGACAAAGCCGAGCGCCCATCGTACCTGTGGAGCAGTCGGAGCCCGTCCACTGCGGCTCGCAGCTGCAGAGCCCCGTGTCCAGCAGGAAGGTGCCGTGGCCCGAGCACTGCTCCTGGCACACGGGCAGCGCTGTCTCGCAGTTGACGCCGCCCCAGCCCGTGGAGCAGTGACATTCCCCCTGCACGCACACGCCGTGGCCGGAGCACATCGGATCCAGGCAGTCCTCTGCAAGGCAGGCAAGATACAACTCAGAGCATAAAACTGGCGCCTTTTCAGTGTTTTATTAGTGAAATACAACAACTAGTGAAATTCTGACTAATTTGGTGTTTTTTTGTGCAAATAGCCAACTGAAGCAACGTTAATGCACACCAGGAAAAAACAGTCTATGTTAACATCTGTGTCAAAGGACATGCCAAAAACAAGAAAAAAAGCAAGCACGTAGACTGTTAGAGGCCATATGAATCTTGTCATGGATACTGTCTTATTTTTCAAACACATATTCCCAGGATAGCTCTATTAGTCTAAGCTGGTGAAGTTTTGCTTCAGTAGCAGGGCTGGGAAAGAGCTGGAGCAATTAATAGTTACTTCTGTAATTGTGCTTTGTATTTCCATTTGGGTATTTGTGCTCTGTATTTTATTTACATCAGGAAAAAGGAGTATTTATTCTTTCACCTTCCTGTGAAAAGCTATTTCTATAGCTGAATTTTTGCTACAAAAAAAAGGCTATCCACAAACACTGAGCAGTGAATCTCTGACTCAACACTTGTTATAAAAAAAAATCTCATACACATAAAAAATATGTGCTGGGCAATTGCAGGTAATGAACAGCTTCATAAAAGTCATAATGTACTGATGAACAATTTGCAAACAAAGAACTAAATTTGTTCTCAATTTGGACTAAACCATTCCTAGTGAAAAATTCAGGAGCTCTGTAGAAGAATTTAAATCAGCTGGTTAGTGCTGTACGAGCAGCACATTCTTTCACAAAACCCCAGTCCTGCTTTAACAAGACAGGTTTCAAGCAGGAGGCAGCCTGCCTTCTCTGGAGGCTGCAGAGCTGAAGGATCTGTGGGGTCTGAGCAGGGCAAACAATTAGCCAAAAGCCTATCCATGTCAGATCAAGTTCCAGACTGATGTTAAAGAGGCACTGGGAAAGTCCTGCTATGTATTTCTCAAGTATCAGCACAAGTACTGTTTTAATAATTAAATTGTAAACTTCACAAACAGTACCCTGTGCTAGGGGAATGAAGAGATGTTTTCTGCTTCAGGAAGGGAATGCGAAATACTTCCAACATAGAGATTAATGGCCTCCAGTTTAACCTTTTAACCTAAAAATAAAGAAGTAAAGCTTTATCATCTGAACGGCTATGCCACTAATTCAACATCTTATTTCAGGATTTATTTTTTATACTTTTCAGCCTTGCAGCCTTGTGCACAGCACAGTGTAACTCCGAGAGAGGGGAATCAGTGTTTCTGGACAATGGACATCTTGCTAAGAGTAGGACAGAAACACACAGCAATTTTCTCTCATCCTGAGACAGCTCTTTATTTTGCTGAGATTTTAAAATTAATCAAGTGCCTCCATTTTAGGAATGATAATCTGACAGGACAAATAAAAAAGGACTCGCACAGCAATGAATACATGCAGTTATGGGTGTTCCCTGGATAGTACATCTGTTGCTATGTCTGTTAACAGCACTGCTATAAGACTAAAATCATGTTTACATACAATAACGTAATCTTAATTTCTGACAGAATTCCCTAACTACTGCACAAGTTATGTTTTACAATACAAACTGAACAGTCATGTCAAGGACACAGTGTTACAATAAAAACCCACTGTACTTGGTTACACAGGTTTGTTTCATCCACCATATTACCACATAATTCCCCCTTTTAAAAGAAATTTTAATAAGTTTCTTACTATAAAAATCCAATGTTTTCACACTTTTGGTTTCAGTAGCTGTCTGATTACATTTATGTAATTTTTTTCCCCATTCATTTTGCAGGATCTCATTATGGCAAGAAACAAAGCAACTAAAAACAGCAGTTAGCCTCTCACCAGCTACAGGCTTGTTCAGCATCATGGCCTCACTGAGGAAATCTGTGTATTACTTGCTTTTTCCCATTTGGGTTTTCTTGGTTTCTGAAACTACCAACAACTGACTATGTCAGGAGCATTCTCCTGATCCTCCCTTTAAAAACCATTCCAGGTATGTCAAATCTATCAAATCCATCCTGGACATTTTTCTGACTAGAGAATTCAAGCAACATAAAAAGCCTCCTGTGTGTGCTACTCAAAAGAATTACCGAAAATCTCTACAGCAGGAAGCACAAAGTATGCTGTCACTAGCTCCAGGCTAAGGGACTAGTGAAAAATCATCAAATCAGGGCAAGCACGAGGAACAGTTCTGCTTTCCAAGGCTATGCACAGGGGAAGAAAGTCAAAGCTGATGAGCCATCTCAGACATGCTAAGAGGGAAACAACAATTGCTTCTGTCTATAGATGAGGGCAGAGACACATCAGTACCATAACCAGCAAAAATTCAATAACTTGTTCTCACAGAATTTGCCACTTTTGTTAGCCAAGCCTTAAAGGATGTCAGTTCAGTGCCATGAGCACAAGCTTCCAGTAAAAATGACATATGACAACAGAATTATACAATATGTTTTTGTAAACAGAACCTGTGCGCTGCTCTTTTGGCTTTATATTGTCAGAAAAATCTCAGATGTAACAGAATGAAAAGGGAAAAGCTGTTTATGATAGCCTGATTGCTTTGGAAAACTACCACATCATGTTTTGTTTAAATGATCTTCTGACCGCTTTACCCTGAGCTTTTGGCCAAATAAAAAGAAATAATTTTATCTTTTCAAATAAAAATGTGAACCATACATGATCAGTCCACTGGACTGCCACCAAGACCTGAACACCTATAGCTTTTAAAATTTTCTATCTTAACATTAGTTTCTATGAGACAGTAAAGGTGTTTTTGAGCAAAACTTCAGCTTCACAGAATGCTGATCACATCTCTGTGAGTTTTTAAACTACCTTAAAACTGGTGTGGAGATTCTAGACAAAAATCAACCCCCCTGACCACAGAGAAGGAAACTTCACAAACCTTCCTCACAAATCTCTCCTTTGTATCCAGGGACACAGATGCAGACACCCATGATACAAGTGCCATGGCCAAAGCAGGTTGGATCAATACACTGCTCTTCTGGAACATCACACTCTGCTCCTTTCCAGCCATTTCGACACACACAGTGACCTTTCTCGTATTCTCCATTTCCGCTGCACAGCACTGGACAGGAATCTGAAAAAGGCAGATTGACCTTTTTAATGTATTTACATACTTACATACATTAACATTTATTGCATTTATCGTTCTGTAAAATTGCTTTTCCACTCCAGCTCCTCAATTCTCCATTTGGTTCAAGGGTTGTAAGACACTGAAATCTTTGAACTAGGTAGCGCAGCAGTAATACAGTGTCCTTGTCTCCTCAGTCTGCCTCTCTTGTATACCTTCATTTTGACCAGAAATGGGATCTCTTAGAAGATAAACACAATTCTCTCCCCTTGATTGGCCTCTGCAGAAAATTTGCAGCGATGCCTGCCTACGATTTTCAGTAAGATTAATATTTCTTTCCTGTGAACTGAAGCAAGATCCTGCCCTTTTCTCTTCTAAGAAGACTTATTGTTACTGAAGTTGTAGCCATTACTGATCTGTATGTAAACCAGCAATGAGGAAGCTTACTTTTACAATCCAGTATCGATTTCTGAGCCAATTGAACTCTTGAAAAAAGTAAACCCTACATTTGAGGAGACATTGGAAAATCATGAGAACTTATGGACATCATATGCGGTGGATAATGGATAATACTGACAGAAATATTTGAAACAGAAGTAAGCTCACTTAACATGTTTTTTTGCCTTAATGCTGGAAAACTGTCTCTAAGCTGCTTTAGGTTTCTTATCTACACCCTCTTCAAGTTAAGACCACAGAAGCATTTGATTTACTTATGTTTTCTCCAAAGCGAAACTGTTTGTCACTTTTACATAACTGAAAACATTATGCTAAGCTAACGCACTTATTAAAAACTGTATTTTACAATTACAGACAAGATGCAAAGAGGGATGGAGGAACCTATTAAATTTGAAAGTCAGGGAGGGAGAAGTGGTTGATCCGTGTTAACTCAAGTACAGCATAAAGAAACTTTCCACATGTGCGCTTCTACTGTATCTGCCATCTGGCTGGAAAAAGGAATTTAATCTCCTTTAATCACTTTGAATCTTTGCAAGCCCAGCAGTCACACACCATAATCACGATCCCTGTCATGCACTGTGGGTCAGTTAATATGAGATTACCTTTTGCACAATCAGGACCAAGGAATCCCGGGAAGCAGTGGCAGTGGCCTGAGATGCATTCTCCGTTCCCATTGCAATTAGTAGAGCAGTCATCCAGGATTTCTGTTTATTCAGGCAATTGTGCACAAATAAAAACATAAATTGGTTGAATTTGAAATGAATGGCATCTTCACCTCACTCTGCAGGACACATCTCAACATACAAATAGGTGCAGAAACAGTAAAAAGCCCATTTTCATTCATAGGGAGCATAAAACAAAATTCCTGTTCAAGCAGCTTGCAAATATTTATTAGATTTTGTCTTGACAGCTTTGAGATAACAGGTGCATCATTTATATTACACCAAAAAGCTTTTAAAGTAAGCGTTCATGTAAAATTTACCACCATTAAAAGCACTGCAGGAACCTGAGTATTTGCTGGAAAATGTCCACCTTAAACACTTTCTTTTATTGCTGAAGTAATTTTTTTGAAACCTGTTTATAGAGTAAATTGCCTTCTATAGTACTCATTTGAACCATGTGAATTGAATCCCTTGGAGAAGGGCAGGATTTCCACTTCTATACAATCAGATAAACAAAAAAAAGTCTGTACAGTGATGAAATTCAATTTGATGAAGAACTTTAAGAACTAGATTTGAAGGAAAAAAACCCACCTTCAGTTCTGATCTTAAACTTGCCCACGTTTTATCACACAGCTTTGGAAATTAAGCCACTTAACCTCACACATCTGAGGACAAGTTCCTATCTGTACATGGATTAGCTGGTTTTAATTTACGCATATATTTCCCACAGGAATGCTGTGGATTCACTGATTTATATGGATTTTGCCTAAAGAATATGAAGTAAATTCAAGGTAAGACGTGTGGAGAAGGTCACTGCCTGACCAGGTCTAGGACCGAGGGGCTCTGGGGCTGCTCTATGGCCACAGCCACTAATAGATGTGGGGAAGTACCTCTGGACACAGGAAGATGGGAAACTTGATTCCTTTCCCACAAAATAATAACCATTAAGGAAAAAGAAGAAACGCCAGATCCTACAACTAATAAAAATAAAATAAGTAAGTGTATTTTGATCTTATTTATGGGCACTTGGACAGTTAAGAATTGGTTCATCCTGAAAACTCCTATGGTTATTTGAAAACATTCCTTTCAGACTATCAGTTTATATTAAAGAGGGGAGAGGTTATGCTACTAAATGAAATATTAGCTAAACCCTCCCGTATAAACCCTGCTGTCTTACAACAAAAATAAACAAAGGGACAGGAATTTGGATTCTGGTCTAGGCTGGAGTTTGGCCAGGTTTAGGGTCTTTGTAGAGTATCTGCAAAGATGCTTCATAAATTGCTTGAATCTTATTTTCTCACATGGAATTGAATAATGGCATATTTTCTTGCTTGCAGAAGATCAACTTTTTTGAACAGAGCAAATATGAAATTTTACACCAGAACCAGTCATTACGACTCTACCTCAATTTCTAACTTTTTTTTCTTTTCTGCAAGCCCTTCAGAATCTTGATATTTGAATCATACCGTCCTGCTCTGCAAGGTGTTTGCCACAAAGTAAAAATAGTATCCACTTGTTCTGAAGAGCAGATGGCAAGTCCATTACTAGTAAAGACATCTTGCCAAACATATGGTAGAACAGGTTAACTAAAGGGTAAAGTGGTTAAAGTCTTGCAGCAAACCGAGACTGTCATAAATACAACACTTTACCTAAATTTAAATTCCAAAAAAGCCCTATGTGTGAGGACTGCTCACTCACAACACCCACATCTGCAAACATTTGCCCACCTATATGTGTTAAAAAGACGGGAGGAATCTGATATGCAACCAGGACACTGCCTCCTGTATTTGCCCTCTGTATTCCAAACAAAATGGTGCATTTGAGTAACTGCACAAAACAACAGCATCCATCCATCAAACAACACTCACAAACAAATCCGCAAAAGATTTTCCAACTTCCAACTGACTAAAATACTGGAAATAAGAACTTAAAGCCTGGATAATTTTTGTAGGATTTATGGTTCCCATGTAAGTAGAGAGGGCAGACATAATCTCTTTTACTCGGAAAAAGATAACACCAGAAACTACTTAAGCATTCAAGCCATCAAATAAAAATCTTAACACATGAAAACTTCACACTTAATTAATTTGATAACATCCATCTTTAATATACAAATGTTGCTATTTATCTGATACTGGTTTAAACACAAGTTGCTCCACTGAGGTTAATTAAACTAAGCTGAAATAAAACATATTTAAGAGAATACTTAGCCAGAATACATCAAATACATCTTTCCAATACAATACTAAGAATAACAATTATATTGTGATTGCTCTTACCAATAGCTGTAGTTAGTACAAACACTTGCTCCACTTTCTTTCCATCATTGTAGAATGCCATATGCCAAGCTCCTTGATCCATATACTCGATGAAACCTGTCTCTTGCAGTGAAGTTAAGATCAGGTTCCTGGGAGCTTGCTGAGACTCCTCTGAGTTTTTTGGTTCCTGTTTAATTAACTGTTTTCCATCCATCAGTTTTACAAAATCAAACTGAAATAATAATGAGCAAAAATTAACCACCTAGCAAATATTCATGAATGTACTCTGCATGTCTCTTTCAAACATGAATTAAGAGTTGAAATCTTTAGAAGAATTGCCTAAGTATTCACCAATGTGGACAGCAATTGCATAACCTAGTCAATGTAGCTTCAGTTTACATATAAAAAGCACTATGGTAGGTCAGAAATCTGGCATCAAAACTTTGTTGTGGCAGGGTAAAACCAGGCTTGCTGCACTAGATTCAGCAGATTTACTCCAAAAATTACACCTCTTTAAGGGGAATAATTCCAAAATTCCCAAGGTGTAGTACCCGTGCTATGCAGCTGTTCATCTCAAATGCCAAGATCAGATTAAAAACCTATTGCTCTATACCAAATTTTTAAATCCTTGATCCTTAATATCAACATCAGTTATTAAAACCTAAATATACTTTTTAATATTTAATTTTAGTAATGCATATAAATAGATATTTTTACAGGAAAGTTCTTAATAGCTAACCAGGTTGATGCTGACAACTTTTACACCTGTTAACCTCAAAGCACCAGAGATTTCTATGAATCTCTGTTCAAGAAATATATATATTTCTCTAGGTCTTTTAGGCATTCTGATTTTCAGTAAAGTTCATTGTCAGCTCAACTGAGGATCCAACTTCAACTGAAGTCAGTGACAGCTAAAAGTGCTTATTTCTAATATCAAAACCCTATTAAAATTTTTTTGAGGTTAGAGTAGATGATCTCCAGTGGTCCATTATAAACAATCTTTCCATTATTCTATATATGTTTATCACACTCTATAGTGTGTGATCCTGCTATAAAGAAAGATGAAAAATTTATTATCCCTAGAAATGACAGCTTCATATGCCAAATACATTAAACGTAAAAAAAAAAAGTTGAATGTGACCAGGAATATTGCATATGACTGCTTAGCTAGGTTTTCTCTTGCAAAATCCCCAGGAGTAAGCACTCAAAACCAATTTTGATCTCAGAAATCAGAGACAGTTTTTTCTTTTCTATTAACTCTTTATACTGACTGCGTAATCTGTTTGTTTTAATGGAGTCATAAAGTGAATAAAGCATTTTCAAGTGAACTGGAATTTCAGCCCTCGCACAGAAGATGCTGGAGCTGGCAGCAGCACAGTGTGTAACTGTGCAGCATCCCACACCGTCACATCCCTGAGGTCACAGCTGCTGACCTGTTTGTGTGACACTGTCCCTTCCTCTGAGAGAGCATGGTTTGAGGTGTTGCTAGAGCTCAGTGAGAGGAAAGGATAACCAGACTGTGGTTACAGCCAGTCCCTTCCTCCCTCTGCTTTGAAAGTGTTTCATGAACACTCCCATCCACAGCTGTTTGAGAACGTGTGATAGAATCAGGCCCATTTTCAGTTACCTGAGTGTGCGTAGGTGGGATGTTTCTTCTGCCATAAATTCCCAGCAGAGAATCCTTTGCCAGTGAAATGTTAAATTTCAGGTACACGGGGTGATGTATGGTGATTTGGAAGCGCCAGAACAAACCAGGTGGGATGGTCTGCATAACTTGTGCTCCAATCTCTACTTCTCCTGTGTCTATGGCCCGGCCCTTCTGAAACACTAATTTTCCAGAAACAAACAGAACAGTTGTGTATTTACAGTGAGTGAAGAGAGAAGGTCACAAGGTATAAACATGCCTTAGATATATTGAAATATACCAAAATCAACTTCTAAACAGAGGGCATTTCATTGAAATAACTGCATTTTTTATTCAACAAGTTGGAAAATACAAAAAACCACGCACACAGTATTTCCAACAACAGGTGTCATGGGGCAGTTTTGCCCTGGAAATCTTGTAACACTTTACTGAATACTGCTGCTGCGCAAACCACAGTCTTTGCCCATCAACTGTGCAAACAAAACACATTCAACTGTGAATGCACAGAGAGGACAGTGGGAGATTCTTCCTCTGGCACATATTTCAGTCTGCTGCCGAAGGGGCATTACATAAGCTACACAAACAGACCCCAGTGAGGACAGAAAATCCATCAAACCTGGTAGTGCAGAGCCCCTGTTCAAAGCCCAGATTCCTATTAATCACCATTCCTAATGGTTTTATTATGGTAGTGTTAATCCAGTCCTGGAGAAATAAAGAACATCTGTTCTGGCTTGGTCTTCCTTCATGAAAGCGTAATAGGGGCATGAGGAGAGGGAAAGGCACTCTGAAGACAAAGCTGGCATAATTTCATAAAGCTGAACAATAAATTTTCAGACATCTACAATATGTAACTTCACACACAGGTATGAGAGCACTGAAATAGAAAGGGAAATGGAATGCATAAAGAAGACTTTGCCAAACTAAACTGGAGCTGGCTCCTATCAGCACCTTTATGTGTTTTACTGCCTGTCTGTGATTGGCATCGTGACATGCAGCAAATCACAGACCCAATCCTGCTAACATTTGAGTTAATTCCATCGAAAGGTCTGTAAAACTCTACTGACATTTCCATACTTCAAGCTAGAATAAAAGCAGGAGAGCGTGTGGCAACAGAGGATGAGTCAAGAGAAGACTGAATTCAGCAGTCATTCCATCTATGTTTCATTTTATTCCAGTATCACACTGAAAAATAATGAGGAGCAAAGTGACTGGAGCCTTATGTTTTACAATAAATGCATATAAAATATCTAATCCCACATAAAGTATGTGAAATTTTATAAATCACCCCTGGAAATGAAAACAGCAGTAGCAAAGCCAGGGCCAGCTTTTGCCTGAGTGTGTTAATAACAAAGATCCTCAGTGGGACCTTACATAGGCTTTAACTAGTGTAGGAAGTACTTAGCATTCTTAATGAATAGATATTTAATTTACAAGGCAGGAGCAATTCTCAGGGTAGCAGATCTTCCAGCTTTACAGCTGCTTTGTGTCACCAAACCTACAGAAAGAACTAGGAGCTAAGTTATAACACCTCACCATGTAAAAATGTCTATTTTTAGAATAGAAACTTGTAATCTAGTACTCTAAAAATACACCACTTACTTAGTTTGTGAATTACAATATTTCCAAATTGCTGCTTTAACAATGTCCAAGGTGAGACTACTTCTGCCCAATTTCCTTCACAGAAAAAATCTTTAATGTTGAGTTTTGAAAAGAGAATTAAACTTCTTATTTTGGGCAATGAAAGTGGATCCCTTCCCACCCCAACCCATAAGATCCTACTTGGCTTATGTAAATTTAAAAACCTTCTCCCCTATTTCCAATACTCTAGAGATACTAAATCTTAATGATACTTTGCAAGCAATTACCCTGGGTTAAGTAAAACACTATGGAACTTTCTGGTGATATTGACACATGGTAATTAATATGATTCAATTACAAGATGGTAGAGCACTAAGTAAAAAGTCAAGGATACAGTATAATTTTTGAAGTTAATGGTATTATTGGTCAGTGCTCAAGGTTTTTAACATACAGTAACTACTTTTTATTTTTTGAAGTGAGAAGGTCTGTTCCTTTGTTGAAAATAAAAAGTGTTACGTCTTTAGTCTGGGTGAATTTTCACTAATTGATATCAAATCATGCTGAATATCATGATAGTGTTGCTAGGCTCAAAACAATGTATCTTGGGAGTTTTTCCACATTTGGCTGAAAATATCTTTGCTTTAGAAACAATTTAATATAAGTTTGAAAAAAACCAGATGCACTTAGATGTACATTTATCTCATCCCATGGGAAAGATGTGCATGCTGCTGTTCAGAATGGTAACAAGAAAATACACATACTATCTACCCCTACTGACAGGATGCAGCTGCAGAATGTCTACCTTTCAAATGATAGTTTTTTAGACAACCACATGGCATGGAAAGGCCACTGTAGGAGCCATGTCTGATGCGCGTATCTTCATATTCACTGAACCACTTTGCTTTTTTCACAGAAAAAGAATTTAGCTTTGTTTCTGTGCTTAGTTGAACTAAGCAGGAATTTGGAAGTACAAAAAAGGCATCTGAAGATATACTCCTCACAGACTACCCTTGTGTACTTTCTTGCTCTTTCTTGAAAAAGTCCAAAATAAACTTTTGAAATTAGAGTGCTGCAATACAATCCTGCTCTTCTTGTAAAAGATTTTTCTTACGACAAAGTATCATTTAATTATCTATATTCAATTCCTTGTACAGCTCCCAATCTTGCCAACTAGGGTATTAATTCTTCCCTATGCTTTCTAAGCACAGTTTCCTCAGAAGTCTAAAACAGAAGATAGATTCCTAATCACAGGATTCTCTTGGCGTCAAGAAAGAAAAACTCTGAACAGCGTGGTGCCAATTACCTCCACAAGAATGTACCCATATGCTTATTATTACTGATCCTGAAACAATCAATTTCCTTGTACTCCCCTGGTAAATACCAGCATCAATAGCATGTCTGACTTTTTAATCACATTACTACTTATTAAAATGTTAACTCATAGCCGTGGGTCAGTGTGTTATAAAGTGACTTCTTGAAGAAGTCAGACTTGCTGCTTTATAAACTGGATTTTCATTAAAAGATTGGTTAAAATATATACTTTCAAAGTCTGGAAAAGCATTCTGTGCTGCTGCATTGAGTTGGGAAAATGTGGGGTCGCGGTATCTGACAGAAGTTATTTATCCCTGTGAAATTACATCAGAGGCTTCAAGTTTACAGGCAAAGCATCAACTTTCTGTGGTACCCTGCTGTAGGGAAAGGAGTTGCCTCTTTCCAAGTGCTCCTTTTCATCAGTTCTAGATGGAGAATTTGTTATGAGGACTGGGAATAAAATGTCTGATATATAAAAGTGATGGAAATAAAGAAAGAAAATGAGCAAAGATTAGCCAGACACAGATTATGCATGTACTAATTCCAAATGATTTTTCTTGTGTTTTTCCAAGCATATACTCCTTGCTAGCTTAAACTTTGCATTGCATGTTACTCCAAAAAGGTGAAAGGGGACAAGTGAGACAACAGCGTAGTTTTATTCATGACTGACCTCTGAAACTGCTGGACAAACCCTCAGTGAAATGGCTCTGCTATCACTGGGCTCTGTTCTTTAGTGTTGTGGGGAAGTTGTGTTGCTACACTAAAAATTGGGATTCCCTGGGGCAAGGCAGGTGCTTTGGGCTTTTACCTACTACATCGAGGCTTTATTGAGTCACATATTCTTTTTTCTGTTTCCAACCATCTAATTTTTAAAGATTTTTTTATGTTTTTTCTACACATCCTTCTTTGGAAGCCAAATGCATTGGAAAAGCTTTTATTAAATCTGTAATATATTGACAAAATGATTTAATGCAGTTGAGAAGAACTATTTGAGGTATTTTCCGTGGTGCACCAGGACAAAAATACAGAAGTGTACAAAGCATTTACTGCAGTTCACTACAAATCCATTCTAAGGGATGAAATAATGGATAACAACATCATCATCACCTTACATGTACTTCTATTGTTCATTTATCTAATATGATCTCTATCCAGTTGTGCCACACTGATCTGCAAGACTATTGATGTGCAATGCAATCTTCCTGCTGGAGGGACTGATACAACAACAATGTCCCACTCTGCTGCCTATTTTCAGTCATGGATCTTACCCAGAACACACAAAATCAGATCCCTGCTCTGCTCTAAAATTTGAAAGCTCTGGAAGTCTCCTATCATTACAGAGCTACCAGTACAATTTTACCTTCCTCCCAACAACTGGAAAGATTAGGTTCCATGTTCCACTCCCATTCACTTTTTTCTCTGAGTACTCTTTTCTCTGATCCACCCACTTTTTCTGAGTACCCTAAAAAAAATGGGAAGGCCATCTGCTTTTTATAGTCAGAACGCATTGTCACGACGGCTGATGGGAAGTATGGGTCAGAGCTTGTGACTAATACTGGAGTAGGTGATCTAAAAAATTAAACGACAGGACTTAAGAGGAAGGAATTGCACATCTCAGACAGCTCCTTCTCTCTGTTTCACACCCTGGCCGCACACCCACTCCTCTCCTATCCCAGCTCTGGCGCTTCAAGAGGTCTGGCCCAGCCACTCCCATGGCAGAAGATGATTTGCATTAACAAAGCCATTTTCTGCTGCCAGGGAGGACTGATGTGGCCTGGCTGTGCAGGAGACAATCCCTGCAGTGGGCACAGGGCACAGGGAGCGGCAGAGAGAGGCGGGAGGGCAGAGCAGGGCTGTGCCCCTGGCAGCAGGGAGCTGCCAGCCTGGCTCAGGAGTTTTGTGAAGCCTTGCTAGATCCCTGGGAGCTGATTCACTGTGACTGGGTCAGGATGTGACAGGACGCTGTTCGTAAGCTTACGCCTTCCAGAACTGCATGCCTTGAAAAGCATTAAGATTTCTACTCTCCTGCACATCCTGACCTGTCAGTACAAAGGGTTTCACTTTGCCTGAGACTCACTTTGCTCTGCAACATGGGCACAGCATCAAGCCCTCTGCACAAGAGGGAACAAGGCAAATATGGTCTCCCCTCCCTTGTCTTAAGACAGAAGCTGAACTCTCTCATCTCTTCTCTCACTGTGCTACTGAACCTTCCTTTTTTAATGGTCTGGGCTGGTTGCTAATTTCAGCGTGAGTTATGCTAAACCTATCTGGTTATGGGCTTTTCATAGCTGTTTTAAAATCATACTAAAGAAGATAGAACCTGGACACAAAATACTGCCAGAATGTAGCAAATACAGGATCTGAACAGCAGCAATGTTTGACTATTCATCATCTGTCTGGCTTCTCATTTACACATACCTTTTTTGTCTGTTTTATCCGAAGCTTTTCCTCCGATTGGTGAGTAAGTAGTATCCATGGATTCTGTTCCTTTATTTCCTTTGCTAACTCCATTTTCATAGAGCTGCCCTTCCACAGGCTGCAGTTGCCAGGTTAAACCAAACAAGTGTACTGCTGCAAAAAAATGAAGACCAATTAATTGATGTCTAAACTACAGCACCTTCAGTGAGACGACGGAAGAATGCTATGACCCAGTTTTTGCAAAGTCAAGTATTACTTTGTTCTGTTAGTAATAAATCAGAATTTCAAGGGGGCTAATGAGCAATTTACCATTTTACCTTAAAACTCAATGTTTAATTAGTTTCCACACTTTCTTTTGGAGCTCAGCCAGGTCAGGATGATGAATTTCTGCAGCAATTAATGGAATTACTTGCAATTAAAAGGGTAACAGTTGAAAAGACTCAATAATGTGTGACAGATTCTAATGCCACACTAGTGTTGTCCCTCAGCTTTTGTCTGTCAAAGATCTCAGAATCTGTCGACAAAAGTAATGACACCGACAAAAACTTCTCACCTTTCCAATCCAGTTTGATGTGAAACTGTGCCCGCTGCATTCCAAAACCTTTTCATTTAGGTTAAACATTAGCAAAAACACTGACTCCAGACTTACTCTAGAACTGGCTCTACATCTAAAATACATGCAATTATTTAACAACACAGATTAACAGAAATATAGTTGTTAATTCATGTATGCACTAGGAAATCTACTAAACAATCCTTTAAGGAAGCTACAAACTATCCTTATTACCATACACAGGGGCTGCCTATTCCTCTTTGCCTGCAGAGCTGTTCATGTTTTCTGCTTTCCTTTGTTTCTGATCTGAGGCTTCGAAGGATGGTTGGCGAAAGACAGCAACAGAGGATCTTATTTTAGTATAATATGATAGTACTGCAGTTAGTCTAGACAATTACCTAGGTCTTACTGAGAAGGGCAAATTATCCCAAGGAAGAGGTTGCCTCGGCATTGAAGTATCTCAGCAGGGAGGACTGATGACCCACTAAAATATAGATTGAGGATGACCCCCACTGAGGAGCTGGAATTGTCACATAAAGAGCAGAGCCCAAGCAGCAGCTCTTTAGCCACATGCAGCAATTTGCACTGAGTAAGATCTGCCCACAGTGGGAGCCTAAAAGGCAATATATTTGCTCTTCCTGAGCCATGTAGGAACCTCAGAGACTCTCAGAAGTAAGTGTGATCTAGAATGGGTCCTGCATTAAGAAAGTACATGGTTTTATTCTGCATTTGTACATACTTCAAGGAAAATATCTCAATACAGCCAGGAAACTTGGGGTCCATTTCCTGTGTGTTTGGTTACAAGTCCCTCTTGCATACTGAAAAGTTAAATTATAAAAATTTAACAAAACCCCAAACCTTGAATGGATTCCTGTCAAGGGCTTGGGAAAATTACCACAGGATTGCAAAGATGCCAATTTACAGTCATTAATTCCAGCTCTGTGCACTCCTGGGTCACTCAACTATGGTTACATGATCCAAATCAAAGAAATGAGAGCATTACTACTGAATTAGTGAGGTGACAATATTTGTGACAAATTTACTGCATCTCAAACCACTGACTGACTATCGGATCTGGGAGACACTGGGCAGCACACACCCAGTCCCAAAAGAGGTGTTAGAAGCTTACTTTTAAGCTTCCTGGTGTCAGTGGTGAGATCTCAAGGCAGGATTGCTCCATATTCTGTGGTCTTGAAAACATTAGTGGACCATGATAATCCTTTGAAAAAGAACTTGCAGACAGATCACAGAGTTAAAGTCTGAGCTTTGAGATTCTTAATGCAAGACAGATCACTACCACGCACCACAAAAAGCAGCCTTGACATCTCTAGAGTAGCTACTCTTGCTCCTGGCTTGAGCTTTTGCACAGTATTATTATTTAAAGAGTTATTAACAACAAAAGGGAACACAATTCAATGGGACTGATAGTTAATGAATGTACATTTCATTTATACCAACAATTATATCAGCACTTGAACCAGATCACTAGAAGACAAACAACTGCACACATCAATAATAAGCTTTTAGTGGCTATGGAATCATGAATATGATCTAGTTGCTTTCTTACACTATTCTCATTGCTGTTATTAGTCATCTCCTAGGACAGCATTTGATGCAGAGGGAACATCACAAAGCCAGGGCTGAACTTGTGCTGCACCTTTTCCTCGGTGCATGTCTTTGCCAGATCACACACCCTGTGCACGTTATCCTCTGGCACCAATTCTAATCCTTCACTGCCTTTGTCTTCCTTCAGGCTGGGGAAGTGCTGCTGTTTTTACAGCTCGTGCCAAAGCTTGGCAAGCTGGCAAAACTATCTGTATCTACGTTTGACAGTCAGCTTCCTCCCTGAGAAACACCAACTGCACTGCAGAGAGGACAGTCCCTGCCAGGCTCGGACGTCTCGTCCCTGGGAGGTGACACAGGGCACCAGATCCATTCTGAACAATGGGCACAATGAGGGCCTGGACAGCACAGCACATGGCTGGGAAAATAAGGTCTACTTGAATTGAACTGAAGGACTTCTAGCACTGCAGAAACCCAGCCATCTTGCAATCTTAAAATCATTCCAATTTCATTATGTTAAGTATTGCTATTGAGAAATTATCTTTAGATCCAGGTGTTACTCTGGGACTAACCAGACCACAAACACCAGTAAAGACATTCATTTCTAGAGATACCCTTTTCAGAAGTTAACAGCAGGGAATAATAAATGTTTATTTAGCAGACACAGAGCCCTCCCTTACCTCTTCATTTTCTGTCATCCTTTTCTTTTACCTAGGGCATACAAAATTCCTACAAAGCTTTTTTTCCTACAACATTTGTACACCGTGTTTTAAATACACAGTTATTTCACCAAATAAGATTACATAAAACTTTAAAATTTTCATCTCTCAAATCTCTTTAGAAATAAGTAGGCATGTACTGAATTTCATTACAAAGCTCAAAAGAACTTCTCTTTTGAGTTGTTCTCTCTTTGATTTTTTCTAGTGGATTTCTAGCTTTTACACAAAGCGGCACAGAAAATGCTGTGCAATTCAAGTGTGGGCCACAATGTCATTTCCCACAGCATAAATCCATTTGCAAGGGTCTCAGCTGTGTTTCCCATGTGTAATGCCCAGGTGTTAAGAACCTACCACACAGAACAAATAGGGGATGACACCATCACTCTGTCCAGCTTATTACTGGGCTGGGTAAAAAGGAGGGAGATTCACTTTCTGATGACTGTCTCTGCCCTTTCCTCAGAGTTCAGCCTTCTGAAGACCTTGACTGCAGCACCCTTGAGGGCTGGCTGCTAACAGTATGAAACCCACCATTAGGACTAAGGATGCATTATGTGATGTAGCTCAAGTTCACACAGAACAGCTTTGAGGTTTGATGACTACACTTACATTACAGAAGAAGTAAAAGCTACTCGGGCTCTGCCTATCTGGCATTCAAAAAAATTCTGCACTCACATACCCTGTATTTTGCAGCACCTACCATACTTCAGTTACTAGTAGGGTGTGTAAAGTCACTGCTGAGCTGCCACAGTTTCAAGCAAAACCCCAGGGACCACCAGGCAAATGGAGATGAAACAGCTTTTTAGACGGCACGACTGCACAATTCACACTTTTCTTAGGAGGAGTTGTGGTGAGGCAGCAAGAGCATCAGCCCTAACTTCCATCAGCTGCCCTAACCAAACCTCTCCTCTGTCAGCTGAGTGCAATATTCTCCCTGCTGGTAGAACTGCACTCATCTGAAAAGATATTCTTTCTTGGCTTGCTTCAACATCCAGGATAATCCCCTGTCTATAATTACATTATTACTTTGCTCTGTGCAATCTATGAGTTGCACGTTGCCGTGAGCAGAGTTATACATTGCTTTCACTACAGTGATCCAGAGGCAAAATTTATCTGAAGGCAAAATTTGACCCTCTTTACACAATGTTGGGAGACAGGGCTTAAATGATGGATACTACCATACCTATATTTCATTTATATTTTGTTAGATAGCCCTTTTTAATTCAAAGTTTCTGATAAAATACTAACACAAAAGTAGACACAGTTTTTTTAGTTTTTTTTAAACATGCATTATGGATGTTATGGCAGAAGCTAAATTTGGAGGAGTCTGTAGTCAGTGGATCTGACGAGACTGGAGGATGCCAGAGGAATATGGTGAACCTGAATTTCTTCTTCAGCCACGCTGCCCTGGCCAGGCTGCACAGTGGAGCTGTGCAGGGTAATTTTAAACGACCTCTCTCTCTCCAGTGCAGAAGATTCTGCTCATAGTACAGAGCTTTCCTTGGCTAATTTATTATGCTTCTTAGGTAAAAAATAATTATTAGGTATAAAACAGATCTCTTGCGGAAAAAGATAAATTAAAGGCCTACTTCATCTACCCTTTCCATAAATTTCTTTCATGGAACAGAGATGAAAAGTGAGTGTAACTTTATGCTGCCTAAGGGATTTTGTCTACTCAGAGGCAGGCTTTTGTTGCTTCACATTCCTGCTGTAAGTGAAACCGGTAGTGCCATGTTCAGAAAAAAAGCTTGGGTCTTTACCTCTGAAATAAATGACCAGATCGCTTATTTTGTTCAACATTTAAACAGAACAAACTGACAGCTCCAGACTGACTACCTCAGTCCCCACAATTCTACAGCATACTAAAGTAAATATCCACAAAGATACAAGCAAATTTTTTCAGAACTCACTTTGTAAACTGGATTAACCCACCATCTGCTAGGAAGCCAGTGATCTAATTTAATTTATTCTTATCTACCTTCTGTGTAAGCACAGCTTGTCAACTCCGGTGCTACATGTTTGGCAGAATATGAATAAGAGCCTTGGCTCCAGCGCAAAAGAGACACTCAGTAGTGAGGAGACGTCAAAAAAGTCCTGTGCAATAAGTACTTACTACCTGCGAGATGAACTTCAAAGGACAAAAATCCTGCAAATGTGAAGTCCCTCCAAATTGCTGACCTCCACTAAAGACTTTTGTTTAGCTTTCTCTGCTGTTTTACAGAATCTCAGTAGATCATCCCCCTGAAGCCCAGACTTTAGGAGAGCTGTAATAGAATGTATATCAGCAGCTGACTATTCTTTCTGCACCTGCTCTGACTAAGTGCCAGAAAATTATTTGTTTCTGTAACTGCTAGCAGGTTCTGCTTAGAAAACTGGATTTCACTGTGGCATGAAGTCACCGATGCATCAGTGTCTCAATTCCAGCAAAGGTGAATTAATGTGAAAAATACTCAGACACAAGAGCCAGAATCAAAGTTCTGATCCTGACCTTTAGAAGAGGTGATCTTCTGTTAGCTCATTTTACAAATAAAATACTATTTCATTCTGCTATAAACAAATTTCAGAATTTGAGATTGCTAATATTTGATTCAGTCTTCAGAATATTTTTTAAAATCCATATTAAAGTGATAAGTTATTTTGACCATCTAAGGTATTTAATGAAATAGGGACTTCTTCCGTATATTTGTTACAGCAAACTTCAGTCTCAGAATTCTCCTCTTTCTGAAGAAGTCTTTTTATACCTAGCATATTTTTATACCTCAAAATACAAATATACCCCTTCTCCCGCAATCCTCCTACAGGGATGATGGTTTCATTTTTCCTTATCAAGTTGTATTTTAGACATTAGGAACAACAAAAACTTAGTCTTGGGCAACAGTAAATGTTTCTCCTCTGAGTACTTAGAGATTTGTGACAGTATCAAGCTCCTCAGTAAGAGCCAGGATCCAAGAGAGCAGACACCACAGCTCCCAGCTATGAGACCCTGATGCATCTGTCTCAGGGAGAGTTCTCCCATTATGGAGTTCAATGGCACTTCAGGGTTATGCATCTCTATCACAACGTTTGCATAGCCCTGAAACACCTGGCAGAGTTTACTATACCATTATATACCTCAGTGTACATCAGCATATTTTCCCCTTGAGCCTTCTCTGCATAATTCCTGTTTTTGCTACTGTTCTACATTGTCTAAAGCGATGAAACCAATGCTATAAATCCATGCTCTGAGATACACATGTCCTTAAAATTTGGGCTGGCCTTTCCCAATGTTGAAACCATCACTCCTGCACAGAGAGTGAGAAATGGCAGGTCACAGTGTCAGGCAGCAGAGAGGCTTTAATTTCCTTACCCTCCATGTGAATATAATTTAAGACCCAACACCCATCTCCAGTGCATACTCATAAATAGTGATAATATCATGAAGGATAGGGACGACTTCATATTCATACTTGAGAATTCATTTGTATATAAAACAGTCATTTCATAGTCAGGGATGGTTAAATCCAAGAACATGAGATGCAATTTTCAGAGGCACTGAACATTTGCATCACCTGCTGAAATCAATAGGAACAGTAGGAGCTCAGCACCTTTGATCAATAGGACCAGTGATTTGCAAATCCAAATCAGCTGCTGATAAAATGGTAAAGTATCATGGAAGAAAATCCTACTCACTAACGGGCTAAAAATAACTACTAAATGAGCAGCCATATCACCCATTGTATTGGGCTTAAAGGAAGTGATGTGGTGTTGAAAAAAACCCAGAAGAAATACTGTATTTCTCATTCTATCTCTTATATTTGCCTTATTTACTCTTAAAATTTTAGCAAGACTCTCAGGAATTGCTGGTGGAGCTGCTGTAGACCCCCATGGTCTGGTGAGAGGCACCAACATCACCTCCCTGGGGTGTGTACCAACTGCTCACCTGCCTCACTGCCCACTTTGTGGGCAAAAACAACAGCTCTGCCCTGGATTTACATGATGTACATTTCTCAACACATAGAAAAACAGAAAATGGAAAATAGAAGTATGTAGGACTTTTTTTTCCATAGAAAATAATTCAACACGTTTACAATTACATCTCCAACAGTTTGGAGATCAAACATGCACTTTATGAAATACGGGTTTTTTGGAGTAACTACTATGACTTTAGAACCTATTCACAGAAATTACTCCTGTTGAAGTGAAAATACATGTTTTGCTTGATAAACTAAAGATTTTCAATAAATCTGCCATTGCATAACCATCTACAGTGTTCTATAATTTCCTTACTGTCCATATTTACTTCAGAAAGGCCAAATAGTGAACACAGCGATTACAGGCCAAAAGAGGATTAATGGAGAAATAGTATTTTTTTAAACTGAGTAGTAGTTCAAAGGAGAGAAAATACAGAAGAATTACGTGTTTTCATGTAAAAGCTTCGCTACTGAGTCTCACTGATAAGGGGGAAAGGCTGAAAAAGAAAAGAACAAAACCATTTTGCTAGTTTGCCTTTTGATTGAAAAGAAATCACAGCTTAGAGCACTCTGGCACAGGTCTCAGTTCATTACAAATATAAGAGCCACTTGTAAACTTTTGATCTGGAATAAGCTTTGTGTCTCTAAGACTTTGGAGATGTACTGACTTGAGGCTGAGATTTGGGCATCTTTTAAAAAGTAATGTGTAGCTCAAGCATTTAATGGCAGTGAAAAATACTAGAAAAAGAACATTTAAGTTCTTAGATTAAGAGAAGAAAAAGCTTAATGTTAAATTTTGATTAACATTCATTTGGCCTGAAATTGCAGTTCATGGTAAGTTAATGCACGCTATGTCAAAAATAAAATGATGAAAACCCTTTTGCCTTTACAAAGTCTCCCTTATTCTTCCAGTAACAACTGCTGAGCTGATCACAGGTTAAGTTTGGTCCTGAAATTAAAATGAGTTTTATTTTACAATTTGGGCCCATGTCTGTAGTGATTGCTCAGACACAACTTCCTCTGACTTGAAGAAAACCTGCCTGGAGTGAGGGCTCTGAATCATGGTGAGCAAAGAGAAAACATTTGGGGGAGTGAATTTTAACTTCAGAGTGTTACATACAGTCTGAATTTCTATATTCAACTACTCATTTAAAACATGCACATTTAAATTTTTGATGTGAAAAGATATGCAAATATGCAAGCCTACAGAGCCAGTGAACTTTGAAAACAGTTTATATGCTATGATTCAAACTTAGCAAAAGGGAAAGAACTAAGGCACCTCAGTCATAAGAAGAGACCATAAACTTATTTAAATATTTAACCAACCAGAGACGGGCAGGAAGAATATTAACTTGGAATAACCTGAATCTGCAGGAAAGCTTATGCCATTGAAAAATTTCTGGGGAAACAAGAGCAAATAATGGCATCCTGAGAAGTTTTCTGAATCAGAACTGCTGGTTCAAAAATTTGTATTTTTTCCATAGAAAACATAAATAGAAATAACAAAACATAAATAAAAATAATAATAATTTATAAAATGCGAAGACATCTCCATTTTACCTGCTCCTGCCTAGCTAAAGTAAACATGCTACACCCTTATGTCACCAAGATATGACAAACAGACACATCTAACAGGAGAGTCACACAGAGCTTTGTAATTCATGGTGACAAGGAGTGCTTCCAGCCTTCTCAGGCTGACGACATGTAGCAGTATATCCCTAGAAAGTTAGAGAAATTTCAGTGTCAGACTGAAATCTAAACAGCGATGAAAGAGGCAGTGCTTCATCCAGATAAAATCTAAATGCTGTGGGTGGGATAATATGTGTAGCAAACAGATGAAGCTGCAAAAATGATACAGCCAGTCCTAACCGAGGGCATATGCTCACCAGCTGTTATGTAAATCGGCAATTAATGGAGCTTACGAGATCCTCAGGTGCTTTCAAATCATGCACCAGAAATGCTCAAATCTGCTCTCCCATATGCATTAGGTAAGGATGTTAGGAAAAAATCCCTCCTGATGAGCATCTTGCTGACAATAACCAAAATTCTATCACTCTGTCACAAAAAACCAAAAACCCAGCGGAAACCAAGAAGCCCACCTTCAATATTTGTCCCCAAAACCTGGGGAAGCCCTTTCTAGCTATTCTGATAAACCCCTCTAAGATATTTTGCTAGCAAAATTACAAAGTTGGTACTATCTAAGCTATTTTTTAAACACAAATTCAATAAAGGGATAACAAAATCTGTCTTAGACAACATGGTGTAAAACACTATATTTAGAGCTAGTTGTCATTCCAGCCAATGATATAACAATTAGGAGGAAAACCGTGAAAGATTTAAATGGTGATGAGACTGAAACTAAGGGTAGCAAGGCAAAACACAATTAAACATTACCAGTCTTTCCAAATAATTCTTTATGAGCTACAATGTTGTAAGGCGTAATATGAAAATCAAATGTTTAATTTAAGAAAATATCACAGCAATTAAAATCAGTAGGAATCCTCTGCTAGTATAAACAGGCAATCTTGAATAATATTTCTTTCTGTTAGGCAGCATCAATATTAACAGAGTGGAAAGTTAATGAGAATTCCATGTTCAACCTTTAGCCAACGCAGTGTTTTGTTCGCCAGGATTTACAAAGCAGCAGTGGCAAACATTATTAGTAAAACATGATTTGTGTTAGTGCAAAGCAAGCAAGACAACAGAGCAGAGAAGGCAAAAGAATAATTCAGCAGAGGAAAGGCAGCAGGGCTTACCGATGACATAGGCCAGCAACAGGGCCAGGGTCACTGTGATGGCAGTGGCACTCAGAGCTGTGCACTTCCAGTTGCAACACCTGTAGGGTTTGTTAAAAGTGAAGGCAGGTCTGGAAAAGGTACTTCTAGGAAGAGGCCTAGGAGGTGGAGAGTAAACAGTGTTGGACGTTAAGGGATAGTTCTGACTGGCTGCGCTGAAGATAGCTGAAGACCCAGATCCATGTTTAAACAGGAAATGCCTACAAGGAGAAGACAAAGAACCACCTTGTAAAAACCACTCTGTGGTGTAAAAAGTGAAAAGAAATATATAAGCACTGTAAACACTGCATATAGACACAGAAAATATCAGACAGAAAAATGTATATTCGAATACCCTCTGCAAATTTTTCAACCACACCCCAAGATGTCCAGCAATGTTTCAGTGAAACAACGTAACATAAACGAATTCTAAAGTATTTTCCCCATGTTTGACTACGGCTGAGGGAAGGTTCTTGCTCAGTACAGTACTGGATCCTCCAGGATGAGCAATGCCTGTGCGCCTTTACACAGGGGTGCCACAGACATGGGAACTGTTGCCAGCAGTATCCCCTCCACCCACACCTAACTGGGTTTATTCACCAGGAATACCCAAAAAATGCTAAAGCCAGTGCCACTGTGAACACTTATTTTTTACCATGGAATATAGGAAATTTGTTCTAAAAAGTGGCTTAGTCACCTGATCTACAAGGATAATCCATTCTGTAGTAACTATGTAGGTGACCACAATTTCTTTACTGTTCTTAATTGAGCTATTTTGAGAGCAGTTTTTCTTCAAATGCTTTTTGCCTACTGTGATGATTCTCAAACATACTAAGAAAGAATTCATTTGGAGACCTATTTCAGCATACTTTGCAGGACTGATTGTCTTCAAGAAAAAATAGCAAAGACTTACATTAGCACAAAAAATAAGGTATCGAAATGTGCCTTGCGGAACAGACTCTGGTACAGAAATATAGAGTGTTTATAGGGGAAAGGATGGTTTTTCAGGACTGGAAAGTGTTGTCCAAGAGAACGTGGTTATTTAAAATTCAGTAATAACTTACTGTGCTATGTGCTCAGAAATTGTGGCAAAAAGGGCAAATTCAGGGCTGACCATACCAACCACACAGTCTTTTGGAAACACCAGCTGTCTTTGGTCCTTCTTTCCTTTGTTTTATTTAAGTGAGCAAGCTTCTTCAGTGCCCTCTTTTCTGACAGGTGCACCTCAAACTCATTCCATAGCATGCACCCAAAGGAGTTCAGAGCATCTTGGTGTTGCTCTGTCTCAAGCCTTGAGGTCTGAGTTGAGAAATCAAGTGACAGGGTCCAGAATCTTCCCAAATGTGTCTTTACACCTTCAGCAAGGCACAAGACAAGTCTTTGAATGCATATATGGATCAATCAGTCCATTCTGGGAGAATTTCTCTGATGGATACGCAGCAGGATGTACGCAGGATCAAACACTCAGGAGTATGAAACATCGTTATACTGTGACATTTGACTTTAAGAATATTGTAAATACATGTTCCTGAAATGGTAATTGCTAAAATGGTAATGAGTAGGGTATTATATATTTCCATTATAAGATTTTAAAAGAAAGGTTATGGTTTTCAAAATGCCAGATTATAGAAAATAAAAAGGTATTACAGAGCAGTTTTTTCTTTTAAAGAGCCCTTCAGTTATATAAAAAAGAAAGCAAATGAGAATACAGGTTAGCTTGCATTGCAGTTTACAGGGCCTGTGTATCACAAGTCTTATGACTAAACCACAAGAATGAAATTTGAGTATTAGTTACTTCTGCTTCATGATTATTACCCAAGTGAACTGCACTCGGACAAAACTGGACATCTCACCTTGACTGAGTACAGCATCCTGCCATTGCATCAGACAACACATTCTAGTTTTCCTTCCCACTGCCTTCCACAGCTATAGATATATACATTGTAAAGATGGCATTGCTCTCAACATTGTAATGTTACCTCTAACTATTTTAGTTCAAAAATTATAAACTCATATACAGTAAAATAATAAATTCAAATGAAGTAATGTAACTGTTTATAGGTCTGTATAAACCTGCTTCCTTCCTATCAGGCCATGAGAGCACAGCTGGTTATTTTGGATTCAATGCTTTGTTGTCACACATGAAAGCTTTTGCAAGTATGTGAAGTTTAACTTCTCAGTCAGCAGTTAACAAGACACACAGACACTTAAGACTTTTGGTAGGGGAAAAATGTCATAGCAAAATTCCCACTGATATTCAAGGAAATGGAAGCAGAATCACCATATAAAATAAGACATATGTTATTAGATATATGCATACACATATGAGAATATATACACACATGCACACACATATATACACACACAAATATTATAAATATAAGAAGTCAATCGTTCTTTACATGCTTTACATGTTCAAGACATAATGACAAATACCATACCTATTAATTTAATCATTTCTAATTTAAATTTTTTTGGAAATTACAGGAAAAAGGTCTGATATTGGCAGTATTGATTGTCCTTTATGGTGCATAGCTCAAAGGCATCACAGGTAAAGGGAAGGAAATGCTGAACAGAAAATTGTTATTATTAAGGCTCTAACAACCTGCAATCAATAGCCAGGAATGATTTCATGCTCTTGCAGAGGAATTTATGATAGGGGCTTGATGATAAAATGCTACTGTGCAGAGGGGCTTCTTTATCAGCAGAAGAGGGCACAGAATCTGGATCGAGCTCCCCCTCTTTTGGACAGATGATTCCATTCACAGAGAGGAGAATTTACATTGCTCTAATTTGTAATAAAACTGAGATTCTGAAGCAATGGTACACTGAAACTGAGCTACCAGTGAAATAATGTTGAGAAAATGTTTTAAAAACCCAATTGCCTATAGCTTCCATTTTTGGGAGAGTATATTGAGTACCCAAAGACATTTCTATAGAATTTGAAAACCCCTGGTGGCACAAAGACAAATATCCAAAGCCAGACTGTGACTATGTTCTCATAAACTCAGACGACTCCTCATCTGTCTGAGCACACCACAGTTCCCAAAGGACGTCAGGACATGCTAAACTGTTGATATCAATTCTATAAAATCAGGCTCTGTTTCTAAAGAGCAAAAAAATAAAACCTGCAGTTCAAAAGTTTAGATGTGACTGCAGCCTGATGTGTGCTTTAATATTTGATCTAAGAGAAAAAGCTAAGGCTTTTTTTGGGTAAACTGAGAACACAAGAAAAATCAGAGTATTTATAAGGATGATTGATAACACCACTCCTTCCAAGTGGAGAAAATCTAAATGTGCACAAGAACATCAAAAACATCCATAAAGAAGATGATAACATTCTCTTAAAAAGAGAAATACAGGACATAATCTCTAAGGCATTCATTTGTGAAATAAAAGTCACTTCATATTACTACACTGATAATTCCAATACATAAATAAATATTAAAGCTCAGTAATAACTTCACATATAGAAGAGGCAGTTGGAAGCCATTTCCTCTTTGAGGTAACCATAACGTCTGTTGGGCTGTCCATCCATCTGCTCATCTCTACAAATGCAGAACTTTTGAACTTTTAATCCTCTCAGGAGAAGTTAAATAGAAGAAAAATGATTCTGCCAGGACCAAAGCCCTCCACACCAGCAACAAAAGCAGCACAAGCCCCAGTGAGGCTCCTTGGCCACACTGAGCTCTTTGCCCTGTGCACCCACCCCGTGCCCCGCACAGCACACACTGGCACCACACACGAGCTGACCTGGAGCCACAACTCCACCTGCCACACTGACATGCCCAGGAAAGAGGAAAGGCAGGGGCTCACTGGGAAGTTCAGTTCAGAACAACGCATGAAATTAGACCTCTTAGTCCTGCTGATGGCAGAACTGCTTTTGTTCTGAGGAGCAGCAGTTCCCTGTGGCTCATGGAAGTGCTCCTGTTTAACCTCAGGAGGAACAGCAGAGAACTCCAAGAGCACAGTTCATACAAATGATGAATTCTCAGCTAGGAGAAGGTTAGAGGAGAGTTCATTTCTTCACACGCCTCTCCATCAGGATATTCCATTATGTACTTCTGGCTTATCTGGAACAGCAATTTAAGTCCTATAAAAGCTTGAAGCAACATCCCAACTGAATTCATGTGGCGGTAACATAATACTATTACAGAAACCACATTAACCCCACACAGAATTCTGTAATTAAATTCTGAGAAAATATTTTTATATCCTGGTACTGTAGAAATGTCTCTCAACTTTGTCAAGGGCTTGGTGTCACTTCAGTAACTTTCTATGCATTAGCTCTGTGCCAAGCATCTGTAGGCCCAGACCCTCATTTTCTCCTGTAACATGCTTTCCTTCCATTTCCATTAAAAATCATGAGTTTGGAAGAAGAAAAAATGAAGAAGAAAATCAGACTTGAAAGGGAGCCAAGAGCTGAGTTAGAAACACAAATCGTGCTACACCTTGGCCAAAAAAATTGTCTGCATTTCTCCTGGATAAACTAAGTATTGGTTTACATACATTTGTACCTGTATGTGTTTCACATTCAAGAAATAGTTAAAGCATTACAAATCGCTGCAAAGCTATGTGAGAGAAAAACTAAGAAAACTTCAGTTCAATCATTTAAGTTGCTCAATTACTTTTGAACTACATTTTATAGCAGCATAAAATGTTTGTAATTGTATATCCATACTGATATTTAACTGAAGTAATTCCTTTAGATGTCAACAGAAGTGTGAAGGAAATTTTTAGAGGCGTAGTAGATAAAACATAAGGTGGATTCTGGTTTTTGGCATAGCCAGAAAATATACAGAGATGGTAGCCAAAAGGGATTTGGAACTGATACAGTTGCCCATCTACTTTGGCAAGCACTGACAAGGAGACATTGGTACCTGCCCATTTGAAGTCACTTAATATTTCCTGTGACTGTAGGAAGAAACAGAAATTTGCTCTCTCCTGGTTTTCTATCCATTCTGTTCTGTACTCAAAATGAGAGGGGAAAAAAGAGGAAACTTCTAAACTGACATAATAATCAGAATATTTTTTAATACATCTCCCATATGTCTCTCAGCAAACTATATAGTATAGAAACAAGACAGCTATTCTGAGGTAAGTAAATATATATATAAACCAAGACACCTACTTGATCACAAAGATATACGCACTATACCCTCATCTTGAAAACCAATCCATGAAAACTGTATCTGAATATAAGACATGACTTACAACTATAGACAGAACTGACCTATAATTTTATAGCCTTTGTTTCACCTTTTTGTGTACAAGAACTGTGGGAACAAGGATGGTCACAGGTGAAGGAGGAGAGAAATGGCCATGAAAACTACTTACCCAATTTATTATATAATTCTACTTTTACATGTATAATTGAAATAAATTTGAACCCCCCAGAGACTTGTCTTTGGGAATAGAACTGCTTTGTTAAAATATCCTCTTTGAGCTGGACTTGCTTTTTGAATCATTCACACAGAATTACCTCCCTTTATTCACTCATGTTTTACTTACACACATAGCATTTGAAAACAGCACCGTGGCCCTGGATGTGAAAGGATGTAAAAGGACTCTGTATCCTTGGCTTTTCACTTCAGTACTGAACAAGTGATGCGATGCTGACTCACTTGTCTGTTGCTGCTGTAGGCAAGCTAAGCCTGTTAACCAGGTGACTAAACTTTGAAGTCTCTGGCAGAAATCTGGGACAGTAACTATATAAATATAGGACAGTGCCAAAATCAATCAAGAACACCTTCTATAATGGAACCGTTCTCCAAAATACAACTGTCTTCTGGTTTCATGGGCTAGTTAATGAAAAAAAAAGAGATAAAGCAAAAATTACCACACTGAGGACCTAAATTACTCTTGCATAAATCAGTACGGGCTTTGTTTCTTTGATACATGGTGACATCTCTACATTAATTCAGTAATTTTCAAAAGTGCTTTTCAGTGGCTTAGAACTTTGCTGTAGCAAAACAACTCAAACAGCTGAGTAAAACTCAACCAATGCACACAGAAATGTGTGATGTAAGGAAGAACTAAGATTGTGGCTTGCTCTATTTTTTTTTCTTAAACAAATACTAATTTTTTGGTGGAAAATGAGAAAAATAGCAGTTACAATAATATTTATACACGTCTTATAAAGTATGTAGTATTTGCAGACTACTTTGCAACCATGAATCAAGCAAGGATAAAAATCCTAATATTGTAATTTTATTGCCTATGTTCTGTGGTTAGAAGCATGACTTAAAGAAAGGAATGAGTAACTGAAGTAGTTGCTCCTCAGTTCTCTTTGCCATGGATTTCTTCCCATGAATATTTATGCATATTCTAACTGACTTTTATTACCACCATTTGAGTCTCCTTCCAAGTACCTACACTCACATGCATATGGTCTAGTTCAAACTGTCTAATCCAAGCTTTGTCTTATTTGTCACAGCTACTGTGACAAATAAGACAAAGTTTACTTGGTAAGAGATGTATCACATTAGCTACATAAATACTACTCAGTCTTCCAAACCAGCTTTCCTAGAAATTGCTATCCAGAAAAAAGATGGGCAGTAACATTACACATAGATATCTGATTTTTTTGGAAATGAAAAGGTAGAATTGTTTTCATGTCTCTGACCCCTTCTCACAGACCAGACTCTTTGTATTAACCTGTAATTATTGTTCTCTTTCGAAATTTAGATTCAGTCTCTTCCTGGTTTTGTAAATGGAAACACTATTTCATAGAAAGCTAAAAGGCTGCTTTGCTCATTGGTGGCCATAAAATCACAACATAGCTTTACTTTTAGTTATAACTTTATATACCATTACATTATTCAAAATAATGAGCAAGGAGTGTCTGCAGTGTGACTGTTCAAGTTACTGTATTTAGTCTCCATAAAACCCCCTTACACAAATACTATCCCACTATGCCAGGAAAGCCCACACCAGAGCTTCTCACAAAGAAAAAATACAATAGAGTATATGAACAATTTTAGTTGCCTTATTTTCCTTAGTGACTGGATCTCAAATTACTCAAAAGCAGGACCCTCAAGTGCCAGTGCTGCTGACATGAAAGCTGTGCTTCACTGTAGCTGACAAATGTTTGTATTTTTATTTCCATAAAAGACGCCTTCATTCTCGCATTATTAAATTTAAGGTCATATTTACAGCTTTTATTTTAAGTTCATGGTCATATTTACAGTCTTCAATATATCTTTTAGAATTCAGAAGTCTGAAATATTTTTAGATCTTTTCTGCTGTGCAGTGAAAACACACGGGACTCAGACTGAATTTAAAACCCTTGCCATGTGTCTGTTTTTAATATGGTCAACCTCTATATATCTTGATTTATTGTTTCATTAGGTAGAAAATGAGAAAATACAAGAGAAATGTCATAATAGCAAATACTGGTAAACATAATTTGAAGGAAAGATCATAAAGGAAGCCCTCCCCTGCATTTATTCTTGGAATAGCCCCAAATCCGGTCATTTAACTCAGGAGTAGGCTCCATTCGCAAACACGCTCCCAATGAATTGCATTGCTCAAGTAGAAATTGTCTCCCTGTTTGGTGGCTGATGATCATTAACACCTGTCTGCCTTGGGAGCTGTAAAAGCTGCTCTGTTTGCTATGGAAACATTGAACTGGGAAAAAATCAAGGCACAAAAGTGCTTTCTGTGTCTGCACTGGAGGCAAGATTCACAAGAGTCACAAGATACTCAAAAGCAGAGACCAAGGAGAAATATCAAATGTTCCAAGAGCTCACACTGCTCTGAGTGTTTATTTCTAGATGCATTTTTATTTAGTTATTTTTGCTTTTAGAACTATTCCAGCTTACACAGAAAGGGACAATGTACAGGTGTCTGTGATTTGAAAGGTTATCAATGTACTTCCTGAAAAGCACAAATAATTATGAGGTTGATTTAAAAAGAACAAAGCTAAACCATAATACAGAATAAATCTCTTTCTTGTTGTCAAGATCTCCCCTATACCAAACCGAAATATAACCAAGGTATTTTCAGGAAAACAAACACAGCTAATCATACCTACACACCTTAAATAACTGTATAGCACAGAAAGGAATGATTCCATCTATATGATGATCCAAATACAGTTCTTGAACTCAAAAACTCTCAAAGTTTTCAAGTGTTTAGAAGCATAATCAAACTTCAGGGCTCTGAAATATTGCTGAATTGTAACTGAAAATAACAACTGCCTTGAACCCCAAATACTCCTCTTATTATTCTAGTACTTCAAAGTTTAATATAAATGAATGATAATTGAATCTCAGGTTTATGGTCTGGTACCTCACTGTCCCCTTAGAGGAGCTATTACCATGGTGATAAGATTGCGTAAATTAAGCTGTCTTTTTCCACAGGACTTGGCTCATTGCCAGCGCAGTGAAGGGAGATTTCAGTCCATTCAGCACAGCATTAACCTTACTGCCAACACTGCTAAATGGGCTAGAGAAGCTAGGAAGAAATTTGATTTAAAAAAGGAAGGAGCAAAAAAAAATCTTAAATACTGACGCACAAAACAGGAATAAAAACTCCACTTTGAAACAAAATTAAAATCAGCTAATTTTTGAGATTTAGACAGGAAACTTAAAAATTCTAATGCTTTGGTAATATAAGTCAAAACTTAACTCAAAGTAAGTGTAACCAATGGTTTATCCATGAGGGAACTGTAAAAGACTATAAGGAGGATAACAAAAAATGTCAAGTAAAAAAATCCCTACTTAATATCTAGATTTTACTTCTTGTTTGGGGATTTGACTGAAGTGGGCAAATAAATAGCAAACAGCAGAAAAAAAAAATCAAACAAGAAAAGCAAGATATGGAAACAAATACTGAGTAAACTAGCAGGGCATGGAGCAAATGAAAAACATTCCTTCAAGTAATCAGGGCTTAATACTTACTCCAGAAAAAGTAGTAAGCTATGTTCAGATGGGGCTGTCAGAGATAATGACAATGTATTACACCATAAATCACAAGATTTCAAGCATTAGAGCAAAGTAGCTATGAAACCTGAAAAAACAATTATTTTAGTGAAAAGGAAGGGAATAGACAATAGGTTGCAAGTACTTTATTCTGGGGGAGAAGGAAAAAACCAACTTATATAAGAGCCCAATAACATTATCCTAAAAAGGAGAATCAATGTTTCCCATGTTTTTATGTGGTGTGAGAGAGCCTTGCAGTCTTTTTCTGACAATGCTTAAAAATTATTTCTCTGTGTGACAATGAAACTACTGCATGCTCAAAAGCAATTTTAATAACGGATATGTTTATTTTTCCCAAACTGGGTGTGCATGCATAGAAGGAGCCTCCATTTGCATATCTGGGCATATTACAGTGCTGAAGGCTGCAGCACAGTCACCAGTTTGAGCTGTCACACCTCCTACAGGTACAGGTTTTCTCCAACTCCCTCATCAGCAGCTGCTCGATGACATGTCCTCTGGAGTTTTAAAGCTGTTCTTAATTCTTATTTTCATTTGGGTTGCTTATAATCAGAATCACTGCCAGCGTTAGAGAACTGGCCTTGGCAATGACACACAGACAGACTCTAATTTTGGCTTTGACAAAAGCTGGTGTGAACTTGAACGAGTAATTTCATTTTTCCAAGTCAGTCTCATCATTAAACAGTTGCATTAGTAAGCTAGGTCCTGACAAAACTGTTTTGCAGATTAGCGCCTGTAAGACCTCTAGATGACGCAGAAAACATCTGATTTGTGCTTCTCTATAAAAATATAACCAGGTTTTACTGTACATGAGAACTTTCAAACACATACACCACAGTATATGTCTACTGCAGCCATTTGCCATCTAATCTAGGGTTTCAAATTCTAATTATGTAAGAGTACATGTTTAATCTGAGTCCTGCAAACATTTTCAGGACTACAGAATTTTCTTTCACATAAATATGACACATTATCATTATGAGCAGACTCATAAACTTGCTTCATTTCCGTCTGTCCGGAGTGAATAGGTTTTACAGTCACACGATTAGTTCTAGGAAATCTTTTCCTGTCTGAAAATTCTCTAATATTTCATGGCCGTAGATAAAACATCAAACACATGTTCTGTTTATGGATTAACAGGAGATACAGCTGGAAGAAAAGCTGAACATGTGTATTCTGATTTTTGCCTAGTTGCTCTAGTAGGGAATACATTACTGTCTAAGTCTTCTTTTTGATTGCAAATGTTCCAAATTTAACAAAAAATAATCTGCTTAAGCATATTAAGTATATAGATATTGGCTAGATTTGGTATTATTAAAGATTTGGCATAGAAACATATCATTGAAACGCTTCCCTTTATTTTGTAGGATTATTTTTAATGGGCAGCTAAATATTAATGGAGAAGGAAAGCAAGGGAATCCAGGTATTAGGCCAAAGTGCCTGTTCAATTCTAGCAGAATCATTCCCTGTTAAAGGAAGGAAAAACAAGCTGCAAGCCCTTCATTTCCTCTGAGGCTGTGCTGTGTACTATGGACCTCTCGGAGTGGTGATCACGAATGTTTTTTATTATAGTGTTCCCCTTGTGCTACAGCACTTGCCTGCACATAAACTGCAGATACATCCTGGCAAACAGACTCACAGATTTTCCTTTTGGATTATCCAGCCTTTCAGCCAGCTTCATGAGAGACTGCTGGGAGCGACCAGTGGGGGCATGAAATCAGCTGAAACAACCACTGAAGGGTCAGAATGTGGAAAATTCCCAGACTTTCTGAATGACTAACGTGTAGCCCATAGGATGTTTTCTAGTCTGAATTATTGATTCACTGCACAGCCCTTTATATAATTAGATATAGCTATATATTTCTGTATCTGTCCTTTATGAGAAACTTCCAATTTAAAAAAAAAAAGAAAGAAGAAACCAGAAAAATTAAACTGAGTTTAAAATAAAAATAAATTGCAGAATATTTTCCCCCAATGAAGTCTGATGGAAATGCAGTGAATGGGAATGCAGAGAGGCTAAAAAAAATCTACCTGACTGTTAATTAAAGAGAACCAAAAGGTTCTTCATGGGTGCAGAATACCCAGGGATGACTTTTCTTGCAGCAGAAAGTACAGATAGATATATAAGCTTGTTACACGAGAAACGACAGAAATTTGTCTTTATAAAGACTGTGTAAGAATCTTCTAGCTCCAGAAGGACCAGCTGAACTAAAATGTTGTTTATATTCACTTTTGCAGAAAAGCTTCCATCCTCCTTGATTCTTTTTGTAATTTGTCCTTAAGAGAAATAAGGGAAGTTTTATTTCAGAATGAATTGGCGTATTCTTCAATCCCAACTTAATAGGAGAACTAAAACTTGACACTTCTGATGAGCAGCAGTCAAGTGTTTAAAGATGTATATTAAGATTAATTTTTGTAATGAAATAAAACCAACCTTGTTAAAAAAGAACAAAATTTAGGTTTCAGTGATTAATTGCAATAACTGGGCCTTGGACTTACGTGTTCAAAAACCTCAAAAATTTCTGAGCATAATACCTTATATTTTCTGGATCCAATTATGTGGATGTCAGAAATTTATCTGTTTCACCAAACACACCCTTGCACTTTATGTGCTTTAAAATGGCAAAACTGAAAGGAAACTCTAGTTAAAACCTCCTGGTGCTCTGTTCACAACAAAGAGGAAGAAGACTGAAGAAAATCAAGATCTTGTTTTAAAAATCAAGTCAGCAAACACAGCTGCAGTTGAAAGCCATCAAATTAGCTAATACTTATCACGAACAAATTAAAAAAAACCAACAACCTTATTATATTAAAAAGTCAGAGGAAATTTTACAGAGCTTTGGGTACTGAAATGTAAGTTGCCTGAATACAGAATGCATTTGCTATCAATTGTTTTTCTGACCAGATTACTTGTGTAAATTGTGAATGATCCTGAATTTGAACTCTCCCTTCCCCAGCTCCCAGAGATAAGCCTTGCCATGCTCAATACCTGGCTTGGTATCACTTTTCCATTACCAAATTATTGTCAAATTATATTCTTTGGGAATCTGTGCAATAAAGTATTTAAATAAATATTGAGGAAAATATTATTTTAGTATTGTTTCTGGCCTTTTCTTATCCACAGGAAAGCTACAGCCTGACTAAATAATCTCCAAAGGTCCCTTCAAACCCCAACCATTCCTGTCTCTGTGTGACTCCAGAAGTGCCCAAGTACACTGATTAAACCAAACATCTATTTGTTGGTTGCAGAATGGTCCTGGGAGAATGTGGGAGGGCAAGAAAAATACACAAGCACAAATCTTGACTGCACGCAACCATAAAATACCGACGTAAACGACACACCTTAAAGAAATTACCGTCTTCCATAACTTTGCATAATGTGCTTTTTTGAGTATTAATGATCCAGATGCATCAAACAAATAGGGCCTCGTGTAGCTCCTCAGGATGGCCTCGAATCAAAACACGTTGGCATGTCACCCTTGTCCCTGCCCATCCCCAGCTCAATGCCAGGCCTCCTCGCGCTCATCTCTTTCCCCCTCCATGTCTGAGCCCCGCCGCGCACACCCTGGCCCGTACCTGGTTTCCAGCGGGATGTTGCTGTTCAGGACCCAGCTGTTGTGGAGGTGCACGGAGTCCTGGGTGCTGGTGGGGGGCGTTGGGGCGGCGGGGCTGGGCTGGCTGCGGGTGGTCATGGATCTCCTCTGCAGCGAGTCTGCCGACGGCGGAGGCTTCCTGGCGCAGGTGCACGCGTGCGGTGGAGGCGGCGGCGGCGGCAGCGGCCTGAAGGTGAACTGGTTGTGGGGGCTACCAGGCATGTCTGAAACGATGGCAAAAAGGCACAGAAACACACGGAGGATTGTTATTTTAGAAAGGTCAAGACGGTCTTCAAATGTTGTTTTGAAGTTAGTGGTTCCATTATGTTCATCTTGATTAAAAATAGAAAGAGGAGACTAAAGTCTTGAACTGGAGAAGGACAGATTTGAATGAGGTATTAGGCAGTAAATCTCTTTTGTGAGGGTGGTGAGGCACTGGCACAGGCTGCCCTGGGAAGCTGTGGGTGCTCCATCCCTGGAAGTGTCCAAGGCCAGCAAGGACAGGGCTTGGAGCAGCCTGGGATGGTGGAAGGTGTCTCTGCCCACACCATGGGGTTCAAACTAGACAATCTTTAAGGTCCCTTCCAACCCAGCCATTCTGTGATTCTGTGATACAATTATTATTGGGAATAAAGCATTGTGCTTTATCATGTTGTTAACCCTGTCTCCCGTTGAATGTTGCTGCAATATTTGATATAGTTTAAAATACAACAGTGTATTGAAACAGAGACTATAAGATACAGACACGCCCTACAGCACTGTAATTCAATAACAACAGTGAAACAAACAAAAAACAAACAAACAAAAAGGTGGTATAACTTTCACTTAATTTGTCAGGATTTTTTGGGGATGAAGGTAAAGAACAGATAATTTGACACTGAATTGCAACACAGATACCAACTGAGTTCACAAGGTATAATTTTCATTTAAAACATCTATGAAAGAAATAGTATAAAAATTAGTCTTGCTCTTCAGTGTAAGAGAGAAAATGACTGAATAACTACTAGCACATAACAAATGCTGCCACATGGCTCAGGGTGGCTCAGCCTGAGCCACTGAGTTTCAATCCTCCTGCAAAGGACAACAAAGACACAAAGATGGTACAATGGTACTTTGAAGGGCCAATAAAACCTTGTTTTCTCTACTTCCTCACAGGAGTCTCCAAAGAATCGCAGTACAGTCAGATACACAGCCATGGACAATAGCAAACACTTTGCAATGAAGATAGTGGCAAAAATTGCTGCCAGATTGAGTAACCTGCGAACTTGTTAACCTGAAACTCCTCCAGCTACTTCACCTCAGTGTCTAACGCAGCTTTATTCCATTTCTGTACTCACCCTCACTCTCTCCCTTTTACCTTAGCAGATGTCCAGTCAAATTTGCACAAATCCAGCTGGAGCAAAGCTCTGATGAACCTGCAAAAATTCCCTACAAGGAACTATTGCCATCCTTTTATAACACATGCTTTCTTTACATTATGACATGATATGTCTTCAAGGTGAAAGATAAAAGTGTATTTCCTCCTTTCTTGGAAGTGCTTGAGGAGAAAAAGCACCTTTTTCTCTGCGATAGTCCCAATTTACCCCAACAGGAGAAACAAGGTTGTTTAGTGCTCCACATAAGCTTTTCAATGCTGTGGTAAGCAAAACTGTCACAGATTTGGCACAGGCTTAATCCTTTTAATTTCACTGATCTTTTATCAAGGCCGCATTCTTACATTTGCACTAAGGTTTACGTTGTAATATTCATTTACATACACCAGAAAAGCATTTCTAAGCATATTAGAAAATTGGAGACCTCAGTAAATTAAATCACTGGAGTCAACAGTCCAGGGCTCCAAAATAATCTGCTAAGGCACTTTCACATAATAATTAATCTCAGTAAATCCTGTATCCCGCTATTTTAGAATTGAAAGCTACCCAAATTTTGCACACAATATTTGATGTCCAGCATCCTTACTCATTTGATCAATGACATTCCCCTACTTAAGGTATCAATCTTAAATCCACTCTACAGAAAATTTGCCGGATTATTATACAACCTATAATTTGCATGACAAGCCATTTCAGTGGTTGTGCCACTGTCCTGTTAGAAAAATGCTGATTTTTGCCAGGACACACAGTTAGACTCTACAACGTACATCAAGAGCTATGCAGTAAATGCTGAGCAGCTTCTCTAGGTATTTGGGAAAAAACCCTGTGTAATCTATATGGCAACACGTCTTTGATTTCCCTTCTTCCCCTTTTATCTGTCCTGTCCCTGTCCTGTCGATGGCACACAATTGACAGAGTTTAGTTTGTTCCACGCAACAGACTGGTTCTGCTTTGTGAACCATAAAGGCTCTCGGGCTGGTAGGGTACCTTATATCTCCCTGTGCAATTTATCACAATACATCAACACATCAGATTTCCTGGAGGGATTCCTTTTTAATTATCACACTTGTCACCCTTTCATCCAGCTACTGGCATCACAGAAAACCTCACACTGGAGCCTGATTATTTTGGTGATTTAAAAAGCGTTCTTCATCAGACCCTCATTTCAGTGAAGCACTGCGAACTCATTATGCTCAGAATCAGCCTGAGTTTCCAATTAGTTTTTACAGACTTTCTACATTGGCAAAGTTGTTTTTATTTTGCTTGAAACTAAGTCTATATCTCATTAACTTTATTTTTATAACACAAAAAATGTTTTTGGTATGTAAAACAGCATTAAATCTAAATATGCACACTTAGGATTCTTCAGGACTCTAAATAAACAGCAGACTATGTAAAATAACTTACTGCAAAATCATTTAAATACCTAAAAAGGGATATTGTGCAAGATAATTTGTCTAAAGCCAACAAGCTTCCAAAATATTTGAGACGGATATAAGAACTGGATTACCTAATGCTATCCATAACAATACCTGCTTTTATTTTTAATGGGTGCTAATAATGTTCAGATTTTTTTATTCTTGCACATAAAAACATTTATGCATGATATGCAAATAGTGTTATTTGTTTTCAGTGTATTCATTAATGTGATAGAAATTTACAATTATCAAAAAATGCAGCTCTGTGACATTATTTCAGCTCAGACTTTACACTTGCAATAATTTGCTTCAAATCAGATTTCCACCTGAGGAGTAACCAAACGAGCAGTGATTCTCTTGGCATTCATCAGTGACTTTCTCATCTGCATTTAACTCATTTTTGTTACAGACAAAAGACACTGCTTAGAAAATTTCTAAATTCTTTCCCGAGAAGTAATTTTTTTAAAAGTAGTCCTCTCCTTTAAGCAGAGGATATCTAGAACTGTTTCCTGAAAAGATCCAGACAACATTCTGGTGATTTTTTTTCCTCCAACTTGCATATTCTCTACCCACTTCACAAACTCTACTCAAACTACTTTCTACCTTTTTTTATTTTTAGGGGTTTTGCTTTCATTCTTCAATAACAAGGCAACACAGTAAGTGTTAATTTGATGGACAAGAGGAGCATTAACATAAACTCATTTTCCTTAAAAGTCAAGCTAAAATGCCTTTGTAATCATAAACATGTAGCCAAATTGCTTTACAGAGTGGCAAAAATGAAATAAACAGCTTAATCAACTAGTTAGCACATAATTTAAAGTTAGTTTTGAAAATTAGCCAAGCCCTTGGCAGAACTATTTTCCTAACAGTTTTGAAATGTACTTTACTGTACTTTTTGGATCCATATAAAAGACGGGGAATTGAACTGTTTTATCATTTACTGACAAGGCTACAATAGCCTGTATTGTTATTAGGTGAAGTATATCAGAGAGAATATACTAAAATGTAATGAACCATAAAAGATTTGCATCTAACCTGTAGTGCTTTTGAAATATTTTAATTTTTTTTCAGTTCCTGAATTTATTATTTCTTGGTATGTTCGGATTTTTTTTTTTTTAAATTTACTGGATGTGTCTCAGTAGAGCGCGAATTAGCTGGGAATCCATTATTTAATGAACGAAATAGCAACATATGTTCAGGGAGTTCAATTTAGTTTATTTAAAAGTTCTATGGGTATACTACCGCTCAGTTACAAACCACTCTGTGATTATTTCTTAAGCATGCTTAGAAATACAGAATGGTTTGGGTTGGAAGGGACCTTACAGATTATCTAGTTTTAAGTCCCCTATTGTGGGCAGGGGCACCTTCCACTACCCCAGGTTGCTCCAAGCACCATCCAACCTGGCCTTGGACACTTCCAGGGATGGGGCAGCCACAGCTTCTCTGGGCAGCCTGTGCCAGGGCCTCAGCACCCTCACAGGGAAGAAATTCTTCCCAATATCTGATATATCTGCTCTCTGTCAGTTTAAATCCATTCCTGCTATCACTGCATGCCCTCGTCAAAAGTCCCTTTTGTGCCGTTATAACCCCTTTATGTGCTGGAAAGTTCTGTAAGGTCTCTCTATTCTGCACAGAAGCAGTAATGACTGCTTATCATGGCAGCACTTCTTTTTCATGTTCCTTTTAATGTTTTCATATTAAAAGCTAAATTCGTCCTATAAGAACCAAGTAACTATACTTGTAAACACTCATACTGGACCTCATTCTAGGAAACTTTACAGAAACATAATTACCCAGTTCTGAACACCAGAGGAAAAAGGAATGATGGGACCATCACCAGCAGATCTCTCTTTAAAACACTCTTGTTTTTACTGAAGTAAATGTTTTATGCTTTAATTCTGCTTAACACAATCTCTTGTGATATAGCACTAAGCTTGGCTGAAATTCCTTCTGGATTCTGTAGTTATTTAGGTAGACCAACATGAGCCTGGGACTTTCCCATATTTTAATTTACACTTTTGATTAATTTCTAACAAACAAATGCAGTATTACGTCTCTACTAGAAAATCTTCACAAGTCAAATAGTATGTGGACTTTATTACCTTCATATGGTATCAAGTATTAATGCCTTAAAACCCTTAGCAACAGCAAGCATAAGGAATTTTCATCATCAAGACTTCTGCATTTGTCAGTAATTTCCCATTATCACTGCACATCAGGATGGTAACACTGCTGGGCTCCATTTCGGGTAAAACTTCCATTAGTGACATAACAAAAGTGAAAAAAAGACTAGAGATCTCAGCATCCTGGAAAACAAATTTGAAGTGTCTCGAAAAGCTCTCTGCAGACAACTATTTCTTGACTCAGCTGCAGAAAGATGTGGGAGAATTTTATCAGGCAAAAGAATGGAGGTTAGAACTCATTAGAGAAGGAAAGACAGTGATTTATCTCTAGGGAACTATCACACGGCCACCGTTTCCAACTTTCTGGATAGGATGCATTTAATAATATTCTGTCTTTTGGGACTCAAAAAATTCTGGCATCTGTTATCTTTGTACTGTATACTTAACTTGTCAGTTTTATTCTGCACAATTCTTGAAATAAGACTGATATACTCTTTTTTTAAGGTGTGCGTGGGGGAGTGTTTCTGCTTCTTCTGATGACAGAAATGTTAATATACTCAAACCAAAAGAAGGGCTTCTGTGCCCAAAGCTAGCTCTTTTTTTTCTGCAGCTGTATCAGCTGGTGCAATGAAAGACATTACCTTTCCTGACAAACTTTGCCTCACTTTAGAGGCACTTATATCTGTAGAGCATTAGAGCTACAACAGCACTACTACCCCTTAATTAACTCCATCACTCAGTGTTTTAACTTGGGAGCCTGATTGCTGAAGTAGAATAATTTTGGTCATAAACATTGCACTATAAAATGTCCCTCTCTGTGTTGCAGTTTGTAACCTGAAACGAGCTTCAGTTATAATGCTGTGTACTGTGGGTGAGATGCAAGGTTTAAATGTTATCATGCAGAAGCACCTGACAATATAAACATGCCAATGCGTGTTCATATAAAATAAACATTACCAGAGGGGAATGAAGAGCAACAGTTCCTGAGGTACTTTTATTCTACTGAACTGCCTGAATTATAGCTTTGTTCTATGGTACTTCATATAGCTGTTAAATACTAATGCCTTCTATGTGTAATATTTATGTGGAAAACATTCCATTTATGTGAAATGCTCACATTTATGTCAATTAATATGAAAAATTCGCAATGAAACCATTCTACTCACTCCCTTCCCTCTCCTTCATTGCAGGTGGTACATCTGTCAGACTCTAACACCCACCCAGCTGAGATAGGACTCTCTTAAATCACTACAGTCTGTGCCAACACAAGACAGGCCCCTCGGTGGCTGAGCCAGGGAGGTCAAGGACAAAACACGAAGGGAGAAGAAAAGCACCACTCCAGTCCTGATGGAGTCGGGGGGAAAAGCCTAAACAAGCAGCTCAGGCTTCCAGTGGTTTGTTTAGCAGATCAAGCGGCTGCTGGCACAATTAACATCACACAGCATTCAAAGGCCAGAGCGAAGATTGACAGCTCCCAGCCAGTTTAAGGGTGGTATTTTCAGGAGAATGTGTAATTCCTGCCATTATTTAAAAGTGCTGGGTTCAGTCAATACCACGAGTTGTAACTTCTACCAGTGGGAACTCACAGGGGATAGTGCAATCACTATTCTAAAACTCTGAACAAAGCGGGAGAGATTACAGTTTACGGAGAAAGCCTATCATCTAGGTTTGCAAAAGCCAGGCGCTTATGAGTAGCCTGGCAGCAAATTTTGATGACCTTAGAGGTGAACAGATTTTGATTAAAGAGCCGTTTATGATTGGTAAAATAGGTTGCAAGCAGTCATGGCTGTAAAAATTAATGTTTCTGCAGTTATTGATGGTTTTCGGCAGTGATAAATATTCAAGTTTTGGCCCTTGTGTTACTAAATTCATTAGCTGTGAGGGCTTCCTGAAAGGCATCTGTGGGTAATGGAATTAGCAACTATAAATCATATTGAAATACACTGTGTATTCAGCCCAATAGGTCAGTGGAAATATCGTGAATATGGACATATTAAACCACTTTGTCACCACCCTGCCTGCCTCTTACCTGCTTCATCTGTGTTCCTGTTATTTTGCAACATTTTCAGGAAAAAAAGACTGCTTGAGGCCATGCCCTGTTACAGACCCAAATAACATAAAGCCCTGCAGCATTTGAGCTTGATGCCCTGTGAGGGTTGAGGTGAAGGCTCTTCCCTTTTAGTGCTGTCCCCTCTGGGATGGGGACAGTGACACGAGTCCCACCAGCTCACCGAGGTACAGAATCCTCTTCAACGTCACAGGCCAGCCATGAGAGACATCAGTTTGTGGATTTGTATTTCTGCAAACATAAACAATTCTGTCGTCCTGCAGAAATATGATAATGTGATAAGCCCTACATCATGATTAAACCTGCTAGTTACATCAGGACCCAAACTTCAACGCTGATGGGCCCTGAAATCACTGTGTGCAAGATCCTTGGAGCTATCTGGAGTGAGACAGAGCTAGGGCTTTGTTGGCATAATAGTTTCAAAACATATATTGGCCTTTTGAAGTTTTACTTTAGAAGAGAAACAAATTTTTAAATAGACATTAATTTCAAATTATCTTTTAATTATCTGTTTTAACAGAGAATTTTTTAAAAAAGGGAAACAATTTTTTTTTGTAGGAAGAAAAATGGTACCTTAGCTGTAGGATAGTTAGCATCAATTTTTTTCTCCATAACCCTCAGAATTACAAGATACCATTTAAGGAGGCGGCATGTAATTTCAGATAGCATAACAGAAGCCTATTTGTGGCTCACCAAATGATTTTACATGGTATCTAAATTACACTATATTAGCTAAAGGATATACCTCAATGTAGAATTAGCTGATTGACTACTCCTGCCTTTTATCCTTGGAGGCAGTTTAGAAGTTCTTGTCCCTCTCAACTCAATGCACAAATAAAAGAAATACTTCTACAAAAAGATCTATTCCTGCATTGATGTTTGCTAACATTTTCTTTAGGAATGTTGACACTTCTCCTATAGTCCTGAGCTGGCTGGGAGGAAAGACAATGGAACACATGTAACTGATGGTAAACAGCAAATCGATTATTTTTCAAAGAAAAGCCAAACTCCTGTAGGGAAAGACAAAATAACAACACAGAAACAGGTAATGTAATGCCTGAAAATGAACATAACACAAGGCCACAGCTTTCAAATCAGTCTCTCTAAAGCATATTTAGGCACTTAGAGGAAGGCACGTGCATTTTCTGAAATACCAATATGCTGCTACCTCTCCACGAACCTGGGGGTTATGTCTGATTCCACAGAACTATTCAGCACTTTTAACTCCATTCTGGTGTCTATTTTGAGGAGCCCTGGACCATCTCTGCAGTTCTGAGCTGAGCATCTATCAAGCACCAACAGGGCCACTGCTGCAGAAGCAGATTCATCTGGTTAACTTCAGCCTGGAAGGCTCAACAAGCTTCTCCTGCTAGTCTGGCTCAACTTGCAAAAGGAATCTAGTGCAATTCAAAATTAACAAAGATGACATTATTTTACAGCATTAATAGGTCATAAAAGTTCTTTGTGACCGTATCCTCAGTTCACCTCACAACATATTTCTTTGTGTTTCACTCAAAGCTTATACAGTTATTTAAACTCATTGTAAATAAGACACACATTTTTGAATATTACTAGAAATTACGTCTATAAAATACTGAATAAAACCTTCAAAACAAATGCATAAAGAAGTATCAAGGGAAAAATACTTTTTCATATGAATCTACCCAACAAAGTATTTTAATGAGCGCAGATCTATTAAGAGAATTCTCAGGATACTGTAATTATTATTCATTTTCTAGAATTGTTTCACCATGAAGCTTTATGCTACTATAGGGACTTTAATGTTTATGTTTTGTGACGGCTGCGTTGACTATTAAAAAGCAATTTGGCTGACATTTTAAGTCTTTTGTTGCCAGTTTTAATTGGATTGTTCACCAAGCATCAACTCCCCCGTTAACTGCAAAAATTACAGGCCGACGTCAGTTTATAGTAATGACTGTTTAATGATTTTATGCTTTCAGTATGCCAGCTTCATACGGATGCATGCATGATTAGTTTCATATCAAGACCTGTAATTAAATAATTGAAACCTCAACAAAAGGAAACATCAAACAGGAAGACATCCTTAATAAAGACTGCAAGATTTATCAAGACACTCATTCAAAATAAAAAATAATTAATAGTTTGAGGTCAAACAGTGGGAGAGTTGGTGTTAATAAAAAAGTTCTCTCACCTTTTCCTACGGAAGAAATTTCCCTTTAACTGATTCAAAGTCTCAGAGCTTGATGCAGTGAGTACTTGCACACCATTCTGAAACCTAACTCCAAATTATTCATAACTCATTATTAGCTATTTTTGTTTACTTTCCAGACTAGGTGAGGCTAGCTAGCTTTTATAATAATAATTATAAGATATAAAAATAATTATACCTCAACTGAAACTTACAGTACTTACAACCGAAGAAAAACAAGCCCACTAACTTCTCAGGAATTCAGGTTCTTGAAAGAAAACAGATTATTAGTCTTTGTTCAGCTCTGAATCCTATGCTGAACTCCTACATATTTCAGAATTTCAAATAGAGAAAAAAAGGCTTTTAGAAGAAAACTCTTTGAAAGTGTGAAATATCCATGAAAATAAAACCAGAACAAAGACTCGCAGAGCAGGTCCAGCACTACAGACGCAGCACGTGCCTCCTCATACTGCTCAGAGAATTTCACACCTGATGGTTTTGGCCACTTGACATGGGTGGAAACTTTCTGCAGGCAGCTCAACTTTTGAATTTTGAAAAGAACTTGATATTTCATACATTTTGGACTTAAGAAGTCCAGGGAAAAAATTACTGACCAAGGGCTTTCACTGTCTTGATAACAACAGTGCACACCTGCACAAGAAAATTTGGGATACAGTGTCTCTGTAAACTGAGCCCGTGTATTTACAGATTCACATTAATTTTACACCTCTAGGGTCAAACATCAGACTTGATTGTGCTACACAGTAAGAATTCAGGAAAATTTCGGCAATTTATAGCAACTTCAAAGAGCTTACGTTCATCTGTTTTCAGGCTTGACTTTTATAGACTATAGTCACCTACTAGAAAATATTAACCTACTGGAAAGTCAATAGGTTTTTAAGGTTGCTTCATTTTTATGTACAAAAAGCTGTATGCCTCACAGAACCATTCATTTTCCTTTTATTGCCAGGATGATGGCTTAAAACCTGTTGTGACCAAACTTCTGAGCAGATGGCTTTATTTGAAAGATTTAGGGGTAAATTTAGGGCCCATTTCTTTTTCTGGTTGCAACAGCGTGATATGGGATTAACTCCATTGATTTCAATTATGTTATTCTGCCTTGGTTTGCTAGATGTAACCACAGAAGAAAACAGCCCAACTTTGAGAGGGCATACCTATTTTAAATATATTTAGAAATAGAAAATTTGCCTCTTCAAAATATCAGCTGTGGAACACTATGATTCTGTTTCAGGAACAAGGTTATTGTATTTGTAATTTAGAAAGGAATGAAGCACTGAACCAGTAAAATACGGGTTGGCACAAACTTACTTCGATTCATAAAATAAGAAGGTCCTGCAGAGGTATGTGAATGGACCATACATCAGCAGATGAAAATTCACCTTGGCAAAGGCAAGGTACCTCAAATTGATTGCTGAGAACTATATTAACTCCAAGTCCTCAGAAAATGGCCCTGGGTATGTCTGCAAACAGCTCAATGAAAACTTCTTTTCTATGTAGAGGTTTAGTAGAAGAATGTAGCAGCATGAAAAATAAAGCAAACTGGACATCTTGTAGAATACTTTGTTCTATTCTTGATGCTTGTTTTTCAGAAAAAAATAGGTAAAAATAGAAGGGATTTCACAAACAGATGAGTAGATGAGTGATGTTACACTAAACAGATTATGTCATCTAAAGAGAAGCAAGGTGTAAATGACAGAGAAACTACCTCATGAACTCAGTAGGTACACAATTATTTATACTCACAATAAAAGTACAATGCATCACTAAATGAAACTGTTACAAGAGAAATTTAAAACTGATAAAAAGGAATACTCTGGAGTGGGTTTTGTTTGTTTGTAACAACAAATTTAATCTAGAAACTTGTTGCTACAAACTGTCATTGAGAGGAGAAGGTTGCAAATATTTTATGTGTAGAATTTTATATAGATATTCATCCACACAGAGTAAGCAGGCAGTACACACACAAGTCTCAGTGCATCTAAATTTAAACCCTACATATAAAAAGCAAGTATATGCATACAGGTATGTGACATACATTTTACACATACACAAAAGTCTTTACTGAATTTCTAGCCAATGGAAAGAACAGAAGTTAGGCTAATATTTCCTCGGGTTATTTACAAAACTAAATTTCCATAATCTGGAAGGATTTAATTTTAGAACATTATGAGAATAGCATGGAGCAAAGCTGCACTCACTGATCGCTTCCTGCTGCAGCCAGAGAACCTAAACAAAATTCTAGCCATTGGTGAATTTCCTCCTATGTGATCAGGACATCGCTCGTTTGGTCAAAAGACATTTGGTGAAAATAAGAGGAATGTGTTATTTACTCAGCCAACTGGTGAAACAAGTTTAAGGCAATCCCTTCTGACAGCTGAAACAAAATGAATGGATCTGCCTTGTAGTTACGTACCACCAATAATGCAAAAGTTAAAAGGTAAAGAAGAAATAGCTCATTTGCAGATCTCAGAGCGGGCTGGGTATTGACACTTGAACAGCAATTTGAAGCTCAATACATGATTCACTGTCCAGAACAGAACAGACTCCCTCTGATCCTCATACTGATATTTAAATTCTAATTTAGATGCCTACTTGCGGCCTTTTGAAATACATGACTCTTAGAAAATACTGGGAAATAACCTCATACAGATTTTGTGAGAAGTACAAATGGGACTCCCGTACTTCAATCTGAATGATGCAATAACCAAGTAACAAAGCACCCTCTGCCAAAGTCATCTCACAGCACTGAGTAGCAGAATAACCAAGGGAACTAACACAGAACAACTAGTTCTGTTCATTGCACTGCGCTTTATCCACCTGCCTTCCCTTATTATGGAATATCCAGACTGAATGCAAATAAAGCAAACGTAGCAGGGAAGTGGAGGAAGTAGCTGGCAATAACATGCGCAATAGCTACCTTTTACCAAAGAGGATGGACAAAATGGATGAAGATCAGTAGGCAGTTTCAGCTTATACAATTTCAAAATGATCTTTTAAAAGTAATTGTTGGAGCTGAGTTGCAGCATTCAGCTGAAATTGAATTATTCAGAATTTCACACGAAGTAGAAATTAGGAAAGAATAAAGCATCATACGCATCAAAAAGGAGAGGGCTGCTCAGACATAGCTTTCCTCCTCCTCCTCCACTGTTGTCTTTTACAATCTTATATTGAAGAAAAAGCAACACACCACATATCTTTCAAAATGAAGCATACCCCACTGCAGAAGAAACTACATGGCTGAAAAATGTTCGAGTAAACACGTCAATGAATTGGTTCCAGCTGAAAAAAGAAGAACTGAGTATAAAGACATAATCTAAGCCAGCTGTATGGTAGTTCATAGTCCAATTTCAGATGAAAATTTTGCCTAATGTAGGAGGGAACATCAGATGGCTGCAGAGACACTTCCAGGCTAGTTTACAGCCTGCAGTGATCTCGAAAGCTCTAATTCTGTCCTGTTGATTAGACAGAAAAAAAGAGGGAAGGGAAGGATCTGTCACCAGCTCAGTTCTGCAGTGCATGTGCCAGCACCCAGACTCGCTCTGTGAGCTGCAAACAACAGCACTGGTCCCAAAGAGCCTTTGCAGAAAGAACATCTGCCGAGCTAAAATTCATCTCATGTGAGTATCTTTGCAATTCGATGGCACAATATGATTATATTGCTACATCATGTGTATTAAAAACATTGCTGCACACATGTGACAGCATAGCTAATGCAAAAACAACATCTATTTAATGAGACCAAACTAAATGACAGAAACTGTAGTTGACATTTATGGTATTGATCAGGTTCCAACATTAATACCAAGTAAAATGGTTTGGGAAGTTTATTCATCTACTGATTAGTGATTCATCCCCTTCCAGATGATCCCTGAGGATGACAGCATTGTGTATGTTTGCATTCATCTTCATTGTGAAGCATTTGCTTCACTTCACATGCTATAAAGGCAGCACTAAAATTATCGTGATTTAACTACACAAAACTAAACACGTCATCCTGCTTTCAAAATTACTCTATTTCCCTAAAGAAAACCCCTTCCAATCCCATAGCAACAGCAAAAAACTTCATGTCTCCTAGTAAAAGCCCCCCATAGGCATTAGTCAAAGATAAAGATGCTCTATTAGGTTATATTACTAGAGAATCATTGAATGGCTGCTGTTAAAGCAAATGATACTGTCCACATCAATGCAAAATCACCTGGAAGATTTCCAGAACAGATTTTTTGAGTTATAAGAAAATTCTGGACCCAGAATGCCACAGATTCCAGAGCAGGGCTGCAGGAAGTTACTATTAGAAGTACACAGAGAGCACAAGCACAAGTGGTCGTTATGTGTACCAAAAATAGGTGGCAAGCTCCTATCATTAGTCAATGCACTGAGATGCTCCCCACCCAAAATCAAGAAGGGAAAAGCGTAGATGGAGTAAGACACTGTCTTATTTTCCTTTCATGTAAGACAGGTGAATGCAAGGGAACTGCCAAGTGCACTCTCTTGATGGGCACAGTAACACACTCCTTCTCTCTCAGTCTCTGCTGATGCTTCCACTAGTGCAATGAAGCCCTTTATCTTCTGTCCCAAGTTCTTACTGTCAAGCAAAACTGAGCAATGAATGGGGATACAGTTCAGCTGAGAGCAGTATTTGATTTAATATTCCTATAACACTTCAAACATAAAAAAGCACTACAGAAGTGCTAAGTCTTATTAAACTTGGCAATAGTGAATGCAGGGTGACAAGTTTCCCGAGACTTGACAGTATGGCTCACCAGACTCCAATGCATACAGGCAGAACCAGGCAGTGCAGAGAACACTTAAGGGTAGAAAACAGAGGAAACACTACTCCTCATAAATCTAGAATGCCAATCTTTACAGCTTTCATCTGAGCACGGGAGGCTCAGCTTTGAGTATTTATATGCAGTGAAGTAGCTTGCAAGAGATGAGAGAGTGAGGAAGGGAGAAGACTAATTATGTACCAGGTATGAAGGTATCATTTGCAACCCTCTTCCTCACTATTATCTGACTTTCCAGGTGAGTATCTTGACAACTGCCTTTCCTGTGTGAGTCTCCTGCTCTGATGAGGAGCTTCACCTCCAAACAGAGATCTCTTCTTTGGCGAAATGTCACCGGCATTGACACATTTCCTGAAATGTTTGGGTTTCAGCACGCATTCAAAGAAAAGGGATTTTTCATTTTAAAGCTTTACCACAGAGATACAGGCAACACGTAAACTCAAGGCAGAAGTCAGGGAGGCAGATTTCTCTGTCATGGACTGCACTCTGAAGTCAGGGAGCTATTGTGACGAGGCTCAAGGGCGGTGGTGCCTGGGGCAGTGCGTGTGCCCCGACTGATGTGTCACCACTACTCTGGTCAGTTATTTCTTTACCTACCAAGCCAAATAAACAAAATGTAGACTAAATATAGCCAACAGGAGCTTCTCGCTGATTGCAGTAGGAACTAAGTAAAACTGTGTGTAACTTCAAGTCCATTTGAATAACCAATTTACCACTTTTTTTCATCTACAAGAGAAAGGCTGCGTGAATTCTGAATGTAGGCACATACCCCTGATGCTATAAAAACAGTCTGATTCTACTCTATAGCCCAATAAAAGACAAGATACCTGGTAATCTGCCTCTTTGTGAAGCAGTACTTCTCATCTCACATAGGAGAGATAAGAGACAGCATGGAAAGCTCGAAGGATAGCACTTTATCCCTTTGTTTGAAAATCTTCAATAGACAGCATTTTAAAAAAATAAAAAATTAAATGGGCTCTATTCAAATGTAGTATGAAAGAAAACAGTGCCTAGTCCAGGCTGGGCACAGTGACCTGCCCTATTTGTCACTGAACAAAGGCATAAAAGCAAATGATAAATTTCCATTTTGTTACACAATATTTCATTAGGGAGCTAATTAAACAAGCTCTAATCAAACACAGCATAAACAATATTATACTGTAAGGGGAGCATTTCTCAGAAGATATTAGCTGATAGCACTAACATAAATGATTTAATTTTTCTTTTTTCTTTCCTCAACAGTTAGGAACAAAAAGCTTTTTTCCCCATTACCTCATCCCAAGTAGTTTTTCAAATCAAGCCCATGTTCGAATTCACGCTGTCACTGATAATGGATCTTGTGTCAAATAAGAAGAGAGTAAAGGACCTGATAATAAGTGCAATTATAAAACATCAAAAATGGTAGATCAAAGTGGATTTCCTTTATTCCACTGTGTACAGTCACTTCAGAGCTTTTCAGTGTTCCTGTCATGCGGTCCTGACAGGATGTATTAATTTTCTCCATTATCCTAGCAACAAGTATGGCACACTTCAGAAAGCAGCTGACAAATGCAGCTCCTCATTATTACTCTGTCTTACTTTTATTCATTTTGTTTATAAAAACACTTTTAAAATCCCCTTCTCCTGAGATTCTCAGGCATGCTGATAGTCATCAAATGGCTGATAACCTTGCGATAAACAAAATTCAGGGACAAAGTCTCAAGCCTTCCATGTACCAACACTCTTCAAAAAAGGACTGAAATTTACAGCCTCCAAAAATTTCAATTCCACTGAGCTCATGTTAGATGAGCTTGAAAACTTTACCAAAATATTGCTGTTTAAATTCATCTTGGAAGAATATAAATTTTCTGCATATTTACTAAGTTCTGGATGGGAATTTATGGCATAGATTGGCAATTTAACATACAAATTGCCTCTAAAAAAAAAGACCTGAAAAACCCAGCAGTTAAGCAAACTAGCTCAGCTCTATCCTTCCTTTCTCAGCCCCATGGGTACCATGACTCAACTCCTGGTGTGGCTGCTCAGGTTTATCACTTCAACAATAGTCAGAAGCTTCTGAAATGAAACGTGCATGACAAGAAAATAGTTCCACAGCATTTTCCCATAGGAAGAAATATGGATAAAGCCTTTGAGCTGGCGGTCTCTTCAATAAACTCTGCTTAAATTCAGGTTTGTGGGAGTGTTTGCTTTTGAGCTGATCACAAAATGTTGCAGCTGGTATTGCCCATATACAAAGGAACAAGGATTCCAACACAAAGAAAGCAAAATAAGAATCAAGCAAATTGCACAATATAAACAAGTGCGTGCGAAATTAAGTCCTGAAGCAATAAATTGTCATATAAAATTGCATATCCTTGTTGAAGCGAGTAAACCACAACAATTTGCACTAAGTGAGAAGATAACCTTCACACAAAAACCTGACTGCTGTTATATGTGACATGCAGAATTTCACAGGTTAAAATCCACTCTAAGCATGCACACTAATGCGAAGCACCACGTTTAAAAAGTATACAATATTATTCTGAATTTAGAGTATACTTGACTAGTATTGACTTTCATGAGTAGTTTGAAAAATAAATCTAAATTCATTAAATCAATTGACTACGACATGGCCCTACACAGCTGGAAATAAACTGAGGGACTACACCATGCTGCCATCACAAAGAGTATCCATCTTAAATACTGGTATAAAAGCGGATGCAGCAGTTTCATATCCTATCATAAGAATATTATGGCAATGATGCATAGAAGTGATTTACATCTTCATTATTTCTAGGCTGCAAGAATTGCTATTGCGAGTACTTTGCAGAGTCATTTGCTAACATTTAAGCAAGTTATGATTAATGCAATTTGAGTAGAATACATATTGGACAGATAGATTATAGCCCTGCTGACACTGTATGTACAATAATTAGTGCTGTGACTACAGCTAATTATTTATAATTTTAAAGCTTAAGGATTTTATCCATAAATATTGTGGTTGAAGTTAATAGATCGGTTCTTTCATAGCCAAAACAAGGTGACAGATATTATGCATGAAATAAATGAACAATTTCTTATCAATATTTAAAACTAATGGAATGCAAATCAATAACATCCCTAGACATTTAAAGCACTGCTGCAAAGTATTACTGCCAAAATTAGTATATAAAGCACCCACATCATCATCCCACTCGCTGTGCTTTGCAACACAATGAAACTTATTAAAAGACAATTGAAAACATAAAAACTATCTCCTTAAAATTCAAGAGATCTAAGATAGCTGTATGAAACACTGCTCCAGCTGTATGAAAGACCATCTGTCTGTGTCAGAACTGGAGTGAAAAAACAGATTCTCAGATGGAATCCAAAGGAATTACTTCATTGATTTCGATATTGCTACCCTAGAAGAGCACATCCAAATTATCCGGCCTGCAGTCAGCATCAGGACCTGACTTACCTGCTAATGGCCAAAGTACTGTTCTGTACAGAATGAACACAAACACCTAAGCATTCAGGTATCAGAATGCCAAGGAAATGGTGAGGAGTTCACTTATGAATGAGCACATGGTCTATTTCAGAGTGGATGTTCTGAGTTCAACATATTTCAGCAAGCTTTAAACTTTAGGAAAAGAGATTTGAAAGACTTTAACGTTATGTGATCGGGACAGGGGGAGGAAAAAATATGTTTTGCTGACACATTAAGATGATGCACAACTTGCAGTAATCCATGATGGGCAATGAAGGACCTATTCCAATATACATGGCACGTTCCAGTTACCTATTCCCCAGGTATAACCTGGGAGGGGGGAACAGCACTGAAGGGATTGTTTCAAGCTTTAGTACCTACTTTTCCTGGCCCTGCAAAGTCCATTAATCAAGGAGCAGCTGATTTGTGCACAGACGATCGCTACTGGCAATAGCAGTGTGTGGCAAAAGCAGGCAGCCCATGCTGTACCAGGGACTGAGGAGGGCCTGAGCTGCTGCCAAACTGAGTGGTCAAATCCAAACATCACAATGATCAAACCAATGAGGCACTGAACACTGCACAGGGATGCAAAAAGTATTTATGACTCAATTGTTCAGAAATAATGAATAAAGCTCCAAAGAACAAGGTATAGCTCTAAATTATGAGATTTTCTTAAGCCCTTTTATCCATTTCCCTGTGAGTGCCTTTGGGCCCAACAGGAATCATTTCATGCTTTCCCATGACTGAGGAATACTATTTTAGTTGAAACAAAAGCTGAAATCCTCACACCAGCCTGTCAGCACTGCCTCCCGACACACTCCCAGGCAAAAGCTGGGGAAAGCTCTGATTGTAAAACCTTGGGTGTGTTCATCATTCTCTGGGATTGGAGCAGCATAGTGATTTTCTTTCAGCTCTTCCAATTTTCCAGCATTACAAAACATTAATAATTGATGTTCCATTGATTTGATTATTTTCTTTAGAAAGCTGTCCAGTTCCTCCACAGCTCAGAGCTGCAGAGTGCTCTCACAGGCATTCACATAAATCAGTATTTCTCTGACTCACTCAATATCAGTTTATTAGCCTTAATTTGTACCTTTGTGTTTAACATCAAGGAAGTTGCTTTTTGATTGACTCTGAAGAAACAACCCTTAAAAACAGAAACTGAAACAAAATCTTTCCCAGCAGAACAATTTTTAAAACTTAATGATACTTGAACAAACTTCTTGGTTTCATTTACTTGGGTAGCAATTGCTCAGTGGAACAAAGAAGCCATTTCTAATACAAGACTCATATCCCCAGATCCTTTAAGTGCTTTTGTTATCAGATTAAATATTAATACAAAACAAACTGTACCGTTCAACTAGTTTCTTGCATTACTATTCTGTGAGGGATCATACAGTGAAGCAGATATAAGACTGATGTCAATATTAAATGCACTTAGCTTTTCTTTAAAGTCAATGTGTCAATTTAAACAAACAGAAAGGTACTCATCTTCCAGCACTTTGGATTTTTTTGAGCATCTGCATCTCAGAATCATCATGAGATGAAAGAACTGGTCAGAAATGCACTGAGGTTGAATTACATTAAGAACAGAGGAACCTAAGAAAGCAGTCAGTGCCTCCTCATTAGTTTATTAAGAGATCTGACAAGACAGAAGAAGCAATCCTAATTTCTAGGTATGTTGAACAAGTGACAAAACAGTTAGTACAAAACATTCACTTCTTACTTGTCATTACATTCCTGCCATAAACATGTATAAATGCAGATGCCACTAACAAATACCTTATTCTGTTTTATTTAGAATTCACTATCTTGTCTCATAGGCAGAGAATGATGAAGAATCTTCTTTTTTCCAGATACTTAAAATGTTCTCAACAGCATATACACGAGGAAATAGCAAAATTTCCTGTCATAAGTAGAAACTGATGTGCTCAGTTCCAGCTACTGCTGGGTAGGGAAGAGCTCTCTGGCAATGGAAGATGGTTATCAGAGAACTCAGACCTGTGAGGGACACCAAGACCACTGCAGAAGGACAGGCTTCTGTGGACATGTAGTCCAAGCAGAGTCCCTGACATAATTTTTAAGCCTACTAGTTAGGATATAATCAATATTAGCTTGCCTTGACCTCAAATGGAAGCATGCTAAAGTAGCATGTAACCAACACCAAATACAAGCATTTTACTAACACAGGTGGGCAATATGACCAGAGAGACAGACACAATGGCTTGTACTCAGATGTCACAGGAAAACATGTCAATAGTACCCAAAGGAGGGCATAAGCACTATTCCAAACTGACAGGACATCCCAGCAAGAAATGTGTCATCACTGAATAAATCTAGTAAAGGTTGGTTTTGAAGTCTCAAACTGCCTGATCAGAAGATTTACCATTCTTCTAAAAATTGTCTCTACATCTAGCACCGACTGCCTGGTGCATTTATGTTCAGACACACTCAACAGCAGCTGAGAGCACCCCAGCTTCCCTGGGATCTGCGCAGTTTGCAGTAGACCTTCTGCCCTTTAGATGCATAATAAAATAGAGCTTTAAGTGATTAAGTGCAATCTGACCCAAGTTCCTCTTTGTGCATTATCATCCAGAATCTCCTCTCTTCACACATCTAACCTGTCGATGCAAATGTCAGCTTGAAGCCCCACTGTAATCAAGACTGAAAGTGAGAACACATACCTAAAAAACGAAGCAAAGGCAGTAAACCACGAAAAAGTATAGGTGACAAACTGTATTCCTGCAGATTTTAATGTTTCCTTTAAAATCATAATTGGCCCTAATTGCACTACTTGCATGTTAATGCACAACACCTGGTCTCAGCTGGATAGAAACAGGCTAACAATATTTTCCTCTCACCTCATTGACAAGGAACTAAAATACAGTCCTACAAGGCTGGGCTTGCCAAATATGAGGCACCAATAATTAGGACAATGTGAAAGCAATCTAACTTAGTCACAAAATTTAAACACGTGCAAAGCTACTGAACATTCATTTTGAATTATTAATGAATTAGATTGAAAGTAAGTCCAAAACACACAGATACAGGAGAAAGAAAATAACAAGAGGCAAAACTTGATAAAAGAACCCGTCTTTTGACTTGAAAGAGGAGAGTGACACTCCCCCCCCAAAAACCCCCAAAACTAGCCAAAAAACACCAACAAACAAAAGAGAAAGACTAAGTTACCTTGTGGACAGGATAAAAAAAGTTCTGGCTGCTCTAGCTGGATGGGTAATCTGCTGTATTATCCTAATAATTAAAGTTCACACAGTGCTGCACTGACAAAGGTAAGTGCCCACAGAAAACTTTAGCAGTCAGAATAAACCAGTGAGGATGAAGCTCCAAATGCCAACTCAGTTTCTAATCAAAGAGCGTCCTTCCTACAGAGCTGCCTTGGACCAACTGGAAACCACGTTACCTCTTATTTCTGTTTAATCACGGAGCCATTTCCAGTACAACTGCTCTTAAAAATGCCCAAGCTAATTCACTTTATCTCTTTTACACACTTGCTTTTTCAGCAAAATTACCAATGCTATCCAAGCACTGCTTCTGAAAACACTCAAATTATTGCTGCTAACCAGCACATCCCCAGAATTCATTTCAGAACTCTCAGTCTTCACCACCTTGCAACCTGAACCTAAAGAAAGCCACACTCCTAAGCACGGATGTGTGCCTTATCCAAGTCCAGTGTACACTATGTAACATTACACTGCATTTTCCACCTAAAATTACACTGCAGCACAGCCTGAAGGATTCTGCCCAGCTGCCAGAGATCCTACAAAATATAATCTCCAGATAGCATCTAGTGAACTCTGACTCTTCTGGCTATATATTCAGCTTTCCTGGTAATTCTAACTGGATTTTTGTAGTAAGTATGTTCAGGAAATACTTATTTGAGGCTTAATTTTTAGTTCTTCTTTGTTTCAGAAACTTAGTAATATCCTCTTAAAAAAGAAACACAACATAATTAGCTGTATGTTACTAATTTAACATTGTTTAAGAAAATATTGCTTCAACTACTGGGTTTATTTTAATGTTCCAATTAGAAAATTCATGAACATTATTATAGATCAAATTACTATTGTCCTATATGATATTTCTCAGAAAAATTATGCAGAAAAGCTAAATCCATTGAATACACTATGTTTGCTAAGAACAAACCACATCAAACTTCTATTACTGACATGCAGATATATATCAGAAAATAAATTTGCATATAATGAAATCCAGCTCATGCAATTAAAACACATTCAGAATAATAAACTTCAATTTCTTTTTAATATTGTACAAAATAGAATAAATGAAAATTCCATAAAACCTAAGTTTCCCTGAAGTAAAAAATACCTTACACAAATTTAGCCAATTAACTAGCAAAAAGGCCACTGAATTCCCTCTTGCATGGCTTTCCCAAGGACACTGATGAGTTCAGACGAACTGTGCAGCTGCATCTCTCTGCAATGAGGTGACACAGGAGTGATGCTCTCAGAAGAACGATGTCTCAGCAAACACCTGGGGTACAGCAGGGTGAGCCAAGACCTCTCTGTGTACACCCCCCCCACCAGATCCACTCACCCCTGCATCCCTCTGTAATTCCTCCTGTGGTGTAAACTCCTGGTGAAATCAGCTGTTTCCAAACCCAACCCAGCTCATGCCAGTCAAAGCTTTTCACTGAGCCATGACATAATCTTTATACCAGTAATTTTCCCAATAATTTAATGATAGGCAAGTTACTTCAACACCATTGCCATTTAACACAATAAAATATTGAATGTTCATCTACATAAATAGAGATGTATTTCAGGAAAAAAGAAAAATAATCTCTTTGCCTACTATTTTTCCCCCCAGTTATCTCTTCTGCCATTTGTCCCATTACTGAGAATTTGCTAGAAAAGACCAAAATAATGAACCTGATACGTCCACACAGACACAGTCAGTTCTAGAACACGTGGATAGAAAAGGAGTATAGAAACACTAGATGATTACACTGAACAATACAAATCACTTATCATATTGTGAGAAGCAGAAAATACTCATCCCTAAACCCATTTCTCACCCCAAATCTAGTATCAAACTTTGTACAAATAAATGCATATATTAAACACATCTAAATACCATGTGAGGTATGCAATAATTAATTTGCTGACAAACCTTTAAACCTTTTCAAACCCTTTTAAACCTCCTTGACTTTTTAGTAACAGTATTTAGAAAGACCAGCAGAAGATATGAAATGCAAACTTTATGAAATTCAGAGCCACATCCATCCACTAAGGAAAATGCCCAAGAGTTCGCGAAGACAAATCTAAGTCTCCAACAGAATGTAAGAGGCATTCCTAAAGGTGTGTTTTTCCCAATATATTTTAGTTTTGGGGGGGAAAAGACTTAATGTGAGATGAGAGGCTATACTTTATATAATGCCTAATTGACACAGGAAAAAAATAGTTATGTTTGTGAAAAATCAATAGAGAAAGATAAATCTGAAAATAAATAGTGATTTAAGTACTCAAGAGTGTGAAACAGAATGACAAAAGATTCATTACAGTTAAGGCTGACATTCTATAACAAATGACTATGTAATTCGCATCTGACAATACCAGATTTTATAGGAGACAATTCATTTATAGGGACAATTAGATAGAGATTTAGTATTTGAACTTAATTTCTCACTTTTTGTCAATTTAAGTTATGGCTCTCTTATTTATTTGTATTTTAAAAACCACAACTCATTTTGAAGAATTCTTTTTGTGAAAGCTAAAATTGTATTGTACTTATGGTTACTATAATATTGATTTGTAACATAGATCAGCAAATGCATGTGCTGATGTAGCTTCTTTCCCAAAGGAAACCAGAGCTGGCAATGGTCTTTACATCGACTTAAATTTGACAATTGGAAAACTACAATTTTAATACTGAACCAAGTTTTGAACTAACTGGTTTGAAGCTATCAGTTTTCCTTCACTGTGAAGAAACTCTTTATTAGAAATTCTCTTTATCTCCCTCCTCTCCATAAACAACAGACCTCGCTGGCTGCTGTTTTATGCCCTGGGGCACCTCTATGTATTTTCCCAAGTGACACTTGACAGAGGAAGTCAGTTCCTTTTCTTCAAATCTGATGGCAATCTTCCTTGTTCACAATAATTAGAGTAGATTTACATTCTGAGAAGAAAGCAATGGTCTTCGACTGCATGGGCAAGATTTTTCAATTTTGAAGAGCCCAAATTTTCCTCTTGTGATGCGTTAGCCATTGATGTTTTTACAGTTGTACCTTTAATTACCCTTTCTCTCATTTCAGAAATTCAGGAAATAAAGCTTGCATCAGTAAATACCACAACAAATCCACGTCTGACATTTCAACCTGACTTTTGAATTTAATATGCGTTTTTTCAATTATGCTTATTAATACTGTTTGAGGTAAATTTCTTATTAATGGGATTTGCTTTGCCACAGCACAATACTTCTGAGGTACCCATGTATCGTACAAGACACACTCGGATCAGAGATGGTTTCATGCTTCTACAGGAGAATGATTTGCATTCAAGAGCTGTCATGTTCCGTGGAGGTGAGGGAAGAGCTGGCAGTGCTCCAAGCACATCTGGAGAACTCTCAGCTCTCCTCACTCCCACACATGCTCCGGGTTCCACAGAGGAAACGCTCCATACACCCCCTCTCCATCCTCTGCCCCAAACCCCAAAACAAAGCAGGCATGAGGAAATTAAATAAAGCAGCTCTGGATAATTGAATCGATTGTAACAGGAACACGACAGCAAACAGGAATTTTGGGGGGATGGTGTGGCTGGGAAGATCACACCAATCCCAGCAATACTGCCCTAGGAGCTTGATTTCAAGACTTTTATGTAAGACTTTTACGTCTTTTATAAGAATCAAATCTTTTGCTCATCATTACTGTTCAAGGTGAACTGGAGGCTGAAGCTGCTCCTCCCAAATGTACTAATTTACATGGAAAACAAAACCGAATCAGAAGAAAAACACAGGTTTATGAACACAGATGGAGAGATAAGGAGATGTCTTCTACACTCAGATTTTCTGTTGTACTCAAAGCATATGAAGAACATTTCTTATGCTCTCTTATGCCTCAACAGCCTTGACAGACTGTTAGATATATTTTTAGTTAGTAGAACTATTAGGAAAAATATTTATCTAAGAAGTTGTTAGGAGTCAATTCTATCACATCCTTGAATTAGGTGCTGCAGGAAAAAAAGAGATTTCACAACCCAGTAACAGAACGGCAAAGCCTAATGGGAAACATTTTCCTGTATTGTCTATTGTTATGGATTTAAACGACCAGTGCGCACAAACACACAGAAGAAAATCATGCAAATGTCAATTTGTAAAGCTCCAGCTCTGCTGACTGAGCCTAAGTGCTAAGAGAGGTCCAATGGCATCACCATCAGCAGGGGGGAGAGGCTTTTTTCAGGCAGGCACTGGCTGTGGCATTTGGTGACTCTTGGGAGGAAAACAGAATAGAAAAATAAAGATATGAAAAAGAGCTGTAGGGTTGAATTCCCAGGAGTACCCTTGATAAGATCACCAAGGCTTCTCTCTCTCCACTGAGTTCAGAAATATATTTGCAAAGGAATATGGTTATTTTACAAATACATTGTTGAAACAACTGGACACAGACCAACTCACTCAGCAGAATCTGCCATCCTTTTATCATCAGTTTAACCGAGAACAAAATCACAGAACATTTATATGTATTCTCAGAGAAAAGAGAGCATTTTTTTCTGAACTGACCTTTTAAAATAACTTTGCAGAATGGAGGCCTTATGATAGCTAATTTTGAAGATCTGTCATGGCAGTGAAAAGTCACAGAGGCAGTTCCCCTCTTCCTGAGTGTCTAGAAACAATCTCAGTGCTACTGGGGAGATTGGCACTAAGCAGTCAACAGCCACCAGCCACTTCCAAGCCTTCAGCCACAGCGGGAATTTGGGGGAGAAAGGAGGAGAGCATCAGTGAAAGTAAACACTGAGCATAAAATACAAAAAAAAGTAAATTGATCTCTTCCTTTCTGTTCCAGTCACGAAAAGTAAACTTAGATGAAAATAAATATGACAAGTCTTGAACTGTTGGGCAAGGCCCAACTTACAGGAAGAGCCTGAGAATATTAGGCTAAATTTTCCCTCTACGCCTCTCAAAACCCAAAGGGAAACCAAAGTAATAAGCTGATCTGAGAAATGACAACACAGCAGCGTGAATAACCTTTTTTAGGGTAAAAAGAAGCTTTTAAGTCAGGAGCATGGTCAAGCCAGAAGGTACTGTGTGAGCTTCAGAGCCCTCTGACTCACAGCATATTACCACGGACAGAAAACAATCTGTATGGGAAAAGTGAAGGAAAGACTAATGTTGCAATATTGAGCTTGCAGCCTTTTTATACTTGGAAAATCTATTGAGAGTAGTCAGCCTCTCCTGTGATGCAAGTGTTCATGATTTCATTAGCTGTGCTAGAACACAAATAAATTGAGATATTAATCAAAACAATTAAATGGAAGACAAAACTTGTTGAAAACAAAATCTAGCTGGCTTTCCAAATGTGATTTTACAAGCACATACTGCTACAACTGGGTTTTTTTTCAATTCCCTGCCAACTTTTCATTATCCATCAGCAGGTCTTCACTGATCACATGTCAATTAATAAATCTGCAAACAAATTGGATACTGTAAATTAATTTAATGTGTGAGAGAAAAGTCGGAGAAACCACAGTTCTGCTCAATCTCCTCTGGTTACTTCACCTGGCTTGGCCCCACTGTACAAGCACATCGTGAACTAGTTCAGGGCTCCACACTGAGAATTAACAGAGAAAAAAAACTTTTTTCTGTATGGGTCAGCTCTGACCCTGAGCAGAGACAGGGTCAGCAGGCCATCACGGAGATGGCAGCCTGGGGGCACTCAGGGTGATCTATGGTGTAAGTGCATTTTAAGAGTGATGAAAGAACAGCTTCAGGGTAACATAAGGAACAGTCCCCTTCCCACCCCCGCAGTGCTTCCAGTCTGAAGCCTGAGAAGACATAGGGACTGACTTCCAATCATGCCCACAGTACTCAAAAGGGAATTAAAAAAATAAAATTGAAGCAAAACACAGAAGTCAGCTGGCACACACCTATGCATTTAGTTTTTCAACCTCAGAGTAAGTTCACCAAAAAAAAGCAAGAAAAGAAAGCATTTGAGCTATGGATTATGGAACACAGGCTGACTGAATCAGAACCTTAAAAAACTACTAAAGCCAGTTGCACATTCTTTTTCTTTTCCTGCTGTCTCTTCTCTGCTATCCCATTCCTAATGCAAACACATCAGGATCCATCCTGTAAGTGTTTCCTCCTAGCAGTAGTCACTGAAGTCAATCCCAGCTTTGGGTGTGAGCTGGGAAGACAGGGATTCTTGTGTAGAAATAGTTTCAGAAACAGAAAAATTTAAAACAAAAAGATTTCTTTTTATTTGATCATCTCACTATGTATTTTTGTCATTCTGGGCAAACAGCCAGGAAGGGAAAAGAGAAATCTGCAGTCCATGAAACAAGAGAACATATGAAATTCACAATGTTATGATTCAGCCATCTTTTCTACCTTCCACAAATACAATACACTGTGCTTTGAGTTTGAAATAGGCTCTATTTCCTGCAAAATTTTTTAAAGAAAGAATAAACTTCGCAGACATCACAAAAGGTGCCTCAGCGTGTGTCGGGCTGATGCTCTCTGTGCTCTTCTCAGGGCTGGTCTGGGGTGGCTCTGCCAACCAGGGCACCCTCCCTGCCCACTGAGGTTTCTGACAGGAAACTTGCAGGGCTCACTATGAGCACTCAAATGTCAAGAGCTCTTATTAACCATTTTACTGCAGAATTGTGCTACAGCAAAGTTGAGGTAATGCACTTTCTAAAGCAGCAAGACATTCTTGTGTCCTGACCTGTCATCCATTTGGAAAGATTCTGCGTGACAACCAAGCTAAAAATATATTAATATAGATTAACATATTAATAATGTATTTCTCTCTTTTTGGCAGTATTTTTAAGTACTCTTGTAGATATTCAGAAACTGCTGCTTAAGGAGGTTGTTTGTTTGATGGGACTGTATTCACTGCTGGATGGAATAAAAACATTTCCTACATGTTTCATCCATGGAAAAAGAATAAATCACTTCAATAGCTTATTTAGGATTCAAAGTGCACAGCATGAGAGTATGCTGTTTCCTACAACATTTCAGGACCTCATCATTCTTTTTTAAGGCTGGCTTCCATCTTCACAGAAGTTTCTCTCAGCAACCTCTTTCCATAATTACAGAGATTGCATGTACACTGTTATTTATTTATGTAATAAATAAATGGCATGTACACCTTTTCATTTGTTAATAAAAATATTAAATCTTAAATGAAAAAATGTTAGTATCTTCTCCCCTCTTAACACGGAAGCCTCCAAGTCTGCCCTCCAAGCCAAGCAGTTAACCATTGTCCCCTGCAAGTGTTAAAAAAGGAAGAATTTCCAACCTCAGTGGGTCATAACAGATTATAAAACTGCCTCTACGACAGGAGTAGAATACTGAGTTTCTCTTACTTAAATGCCACAGGAAAAATCCTCAACAAGAGGAAGACTACAGAAATTCTGCTTCTATTTATGGATTTTTTCCCCCTCTGTTAGTTTTACTGGCACAAACTCCTAAAACGAATAATGGTGGTGCAGACAGGCTTGCTGGTAGCCTCATCTGCCCTTCTCTGGAATTATTAACACATCATACGTGACCTCTGGGAAAGCCTCAAAGTGATCTGAAGACTCCTGAGTTCTAAAACAGCACACTGAACACTTCTTGCAACACATCTCTTATGAAGTATTTCAGCAGCCTTGAAAAACAGAGGGGAAAAGTATAAACTGAAAGGATTTAAGGGCCACCACAAAGGTGTTAGCTCAGAGAGCTGTGAAGGATGGAAGGAAAGCATGACATCTGCTAAGTTTGAGTTTTGTATTCTAGAGGAACACAAAGATGTCAAGAGCCCACACTTTGGTCTATGTTCAGAAACTACATTCCTCTTGACGAAAAGTGTCAGGAAACAATTTAAAAACACAGATGAACGAAATGTAGGTGTGAATAGGAATAGGAGAATATTTCTTAAAGTGTGGCAGAGGAAGTAAGTAGATTTAGAGTTGACAGAAGGCCGCAGATAGAAATACAAAGAGGAGATATTTCCTTCCTTAAAGCATGGAGATGAAGAAGAGAAAGAACAGACAGGAGGAGACCAAATTCCTCCACAGTCTCACTTTTCAGAGGAGGAAATGTGGTTCTAGGTCCCCTATTACCCAACTTGGACCATGGCTGTGTGCTAAGTCACTGTAGAACAGCTGAGGTGAACCCCAGCTAGGCCTTCAAAAGTACACTGAAGTCTGCAGAGGCAAAATAATTTCTTCCTTAGACTATCAGCTGGTAGCTTTTAGCAACCACAAATACAGAGAATGTGGGATTTTCACTTTCTAGGAGCATAACTCAACCAATAAAACTGAAGATCAAGGATGTTTTCTCCATTTGTCTGGTCACTAAGTGGCAGCACATGCTTAATTTCATAAATAATTCAAGGTAATAGGAAGTATTAACTTTAAAGTAATTATTAACAAAAATAGTGCTTTCTATACGAAGCACAACCAGCAGTATAAACAAATACTTGTACTCCTGGGAATAATTACATTTATATTCATTAAATGCATATTTTTCAAGGACATCAGTGTAGATAAACATGGGTTAGGGCATAGCATGTCTTGCAACTTACTTATAATACTGCATGGAAAATGTATTTGGCTCAATTCCAATTTCAGAAAGGATCCAGGGTAAGACAGGCTGCAGTAGAACTACAGATAAATCCAGATATTTTAGTAATAGAAATTAAAAGTCAAACTTTTACCTTCTTTTATATGATACCACTCTTGTTAGTGCTCCTAAATAAAGTTGATTCCACGAAGAATGGATCTTTTTGTCCTCCCAACTGTCAGGACAGGTTCCCTGGAATACTGCACTTCTCAAACCATCAAATATGTATCAGAACAAATGAGAGCAATCCAAACGAACCATTCATACTCCTTGGTTAGAATATGTGCGTCATCCACACCCATTAATAAAACACAACTCTTCAGTAAACTTTGGATAATCTTTCATTCAGAAACCAGGCGATACTGGGCAGGATTTGCCTCAGCTCTCCAGCAGAGCAGGTGAATTATTTGGTACACAGTCACGCTGACTGTTTGGTGAATGTGTTTAGGCTACTCGAATATTTCAAGAATGAGACACTAATGTAAAACACTGCAAAATGACTGTTCTCTGGCTATTTTTTAAACTGAAATTATAGCAGGATAATCACTACACAGCTGAAAATCGGGAAGCAACCATCACATTACCTGTAAATTAAAATACCCTCAGGCCCCACATCACATCTTTCACTGAGCTGAGACCTGTATTTGTGCATACATATATTTTTAACACTGCCAATCAATTATTATGTTCTGCGTGCAGAAACTACATTAACCAGTATATGGATCTACAAAGAAAGACGAAAACAGGCCCGGAATGCTATGAAGAATGCGGGGAGGGTGCCGATCACTAACTTAATGTTACAGAACTTCAAAAATTGAATTACTTTTGAAAGCATTATTTTCAGGGAAAAGTTGTAGGAAGCTAACTTATCCTATTTGTCTGATCTTCTCAACACATTTCTTACTTCAATACGCCATTTGCTTGTTTTTCCTGAAATTTTAAGCATTTGGAATGAACCTCTCATAGCAGGTCCCTACCTCAGGGTGCTCAGGGAAGCAGGAGGGTTTTTCAGATTCACCCGGACACCTCTGAGGATGACGTTAGGGACAACGTGTTTTACGCATGTCACTGGAGACTGCTCCTCTGAAATGCTCCAGGGCCCCCAGCTGTTGCTGGAACAGGAGATTTGCAAATTGTGGTAGCGTTAGCCTTGATGTCAGCCTTGCACCCAAACTGAATGCACACAAGTCCTCAGAGGCCTCTGGGTAACCAGAAAATGCTCACATCACATCGTAGCGAGGCTGAGGAGACTCCAGACCAGGGCTGCAGCTCAGGTCTCTGCTCCTGCTGCTCCCTGTACTCACCCAGCAAGGACAGCACTAGGAACGAGCCTGCCAGAGGTGTTCTCCTCTTGCACGCCCAAAAATCTGTTTAAAGGCACTTAAGCATGATGGAGAAGACAGACAGCTGATTAAAACTACTACACAAGAGAGAAGATGTGATGAAACCATCAGGACAGAAACCAGATAAAAAACAGAAACAAGAAGTGAGGCGGAACCATTAAAACAGAATAAATGCAAAGGGAGAGAAAGAGGCAACACACAAGAAAAATTTGAGCAGGAACAGTGAGGTCAGATCTCTTGAAGACTGCTGTGATGAATAGAATCTGAATGCAAAGTCCATAAGGAAGAAATTAAGTAAGAGAAAAGTTCTGGGACAAAGCAGAGGCTTGGAAAGAAAGTGCGTGGGACAAGAACAGGGAAAGAACTCAACTTCAAGGAAAGGAGTGAAGAAAAAAAACCCCAAACCAGTCAGTTAACATTTGTGAAACCCAACAGCAATACATGGATTTCTTTTCCTTTCACTGCTGGTTTCAGAGAGAAGATGACAGCTTCCTACTGCTATCCAACATTTGCTAGCTCAAGTAGAGTAAATGGTGATATTTGAACCTAGATGTTAGAAACAGCTCAAAACCAACTGATGCCACATGGTAATTACACTTCTTATTTTTCTTTTTTACAAATCTACAGAGTTGTAACATGTCAGTGAGAGCTCTTCTTAGTCATATATTGCACTAACATTTGAAGTATTCTAAAAAAAAATCAGGTGTTGAGCAGTTCAAATTAGATGCCCAAGTTTAACAGGTATTTTTCACTTAATTTGCACATATCTGAATCCCTACTTAGAAAATGGAGGTAAATACCCCCACTGTTTCCCAGAGTTACTGCAGAGAGAAATACATAAACAAACACGAAGTATTTGAATACCACAGTGACAAACATCACAGAATTGCCAACAGGAATTTAATACTACTGTAAGAACAAGGTTTGGGAATAGTGGTAATGCACAGGGCTTAATGTCGTACATTGAACAATTAAAATGAAGTAAAACATCAAATAGTTTGTCATCGTGGTGGCACAATCTATTCTGTGGACTCAAAATGACCTGAGGGAGAGGTCAAAAGTAGAAAATGCAAGTACTGACTGTAACACAATGTATATGCATACACACCTTTAATTCTGACACTAGGAACATTTTTGGTAACTAGATTTGGTGTTCTTAGACTAATGAACACTATCATAAGAGGCAAATAAATACAGGAAACCAATATTGTTTCACATGGAAAATTAAGCAACAATGAAAATGCCCCTGTAGACACACATCAATATTCAGAGGGCTATAAAGATTCAAGTTTAGCAGAGATGGTAACATGTTCAATTCTTTTTGCCAGAAGCCTTTAATTTTCCAGTGAACGTTTATTATAACTGAGGAATATAGGAACATGAGTTCCCTTTTTTCCAGACCTCTCTCTCTTGGCACACATTTATATACACTACAGAAGATCACTATTCCAATTTCCTTGGGAACATGTTTTGTTTAATTTCATGGCACAGTAATATACGCAATATACACACATTCTTATTTCATTCACCTGCTCACTTCTCTGTGATCTTTGCCTATATGAAGAATAAAGGAAGAGATTTCAGTATTTGCTGTAACAACATGATGAAGCAAATTCTTCTCCCATATAAATGGGTTTACACAGCAGGGCTGAAACCTTCTCATTCATAAAATGTATGGATTAGTCAGCATGTAAATGATAGCAATAATTAAATTAATTTAGTCACGTGTATTTACACACGAGTGCCTTTGCCACAAGGTATTATTAGCACTTCTAAGTTAATTCATAATAAGGTAGCAGAACCAAGTCTGATGATGCTGGTAAAGTACTCAAATTTTAGAACTTCTACAGCACAAAATCATATTCTGTTCCTATTTTGGCAACTGGCTCAGTGAATGTCAAATCATGCAGCCCTTCCTCAGGTAAACATCCCGGTTCAAACAGATGTTTTCGCCCAAGGAAACAGTCAGAAGCCAAATAAAAGTACTGCTACTTTTTTTAACAAAACAAATTGTGACTGGGCTTTGCCACCAGTGCTGAGCCGGACTGAGCTGCTCGGATGCCCTGTAATTGCCAGCTCACAGAACACACTGCTGCTGGAGCTCAGAGCAGTCACATCCACTCGCTGTGCTTTTAAAACAAAAACAGACTGACACACAACTTGAATTCTGGACCTTGTTAAAAAAATTCTAGGCCAAGGGTCATTGTTTCCTATGCCTTAATGTTGATAGGGCAGTCATGAAGTGTAATGCTCTGGTGTGGGATAATAAAATGCCTTTAGTACATTCCTCTGCCTCGCTAGATGCAGCAGTCACAAAAGAACAGCAGCACACAAGTGGAGCAGATAATGAAAGGGAAGGCAGCCTTTTACACACTGAAATTCTTTTGTAAATGTATTTAAAAACACTGATCTATTGCAGTAAAGTTAATATACTGTTTTATATTCAAATTTAAGTCCAATTTCTCTGGTTCTCAATGAACAATAACAGCAACTGATTTACATTTATTTCAAAGCAATTTAATTTTTTTCCACTGGTGTCAAAATAGTCACATTCCAGCCCATGGATAAGAAAATCACTGTTAGTTCTATTCTAAAGTAATAGCCTGTAAGGTTTGACAAGCAGAACTTTCCTCATGAATTTTTAGTTAAGGATTGCCTCAAACCAGGTGCAAGACTTTGCACTTGGTCTTGTCAGATCTCATCAGGTTTGTGCAGACTCACCTCTCCAGCCTGTCCAGGTCCCTCAGGCTGGCATCGCTTCCCTCCATCATGGACCACAGCCCACAGCTCGGTGTCCCTGGCAAACCTGCCCTCGACCCACTGCCCACATCACAACAAAGACGCTGAACTGCACCAGCTCCGCTTTGGACCCGAGGAATGGCACTCACTCCTCACTCACCTGCACTCGGGCATTGAGATGTTGACCACGACTTTTTGAGTCCAACCATCCACCCAAGAGGTCCATCTTGGACCATCTATCAAAGCCATGTCTCTCCAGTTTAGAGACAAGGAAGTCATGAGGACAATGCGAAACGCTTTCCCCAGCTCCAGGTGGATCATGTCAGTTGTTCCTCCCTTATCCACCAACACTGTAACTCACCAATTTTGCCAGGCATGATTTGCCCTTAGGGAAGCCAGGCTGGCTGTCACCAATCACCTCCTTATTTTCCATGTGTCTTAGCACAGTTTCTAGGAGGATTTGCTCCCTGATCTTGCCCAGCATCAAAGGGAGACTGACCAGGCTGTAGTTCCCCAGGTCTTACTTTAATTCCCATGCCAAGCATTTGGCAAGACATACACACAATGCTCAAGAGATAAACAACATCCCCAGTTCAAAATTTTCCAGAGGCAGTATTCAGCAAAGCCAGCTTCTGACAGAGGAGATGAAATATAATTAATTACAGGTGAGACACACTGCACTGACAGAGACTTCGCAGATCAGCCACTCAAAATGCAAAGCAGATTAATTAGCAGTGTCCACCCTTAATCAAGAGCTCTAGGAACCGAAAAATTAGATCTGTCTGGACCCATCAAAAGGCTGCAAACTCCAACTGAGGCAGAAAAGCCAGTGCATTGGAATAGATGAAAAACTTGAAAAGAAACAGACCCTGCTATACCTGAAATCTGAAGTGCAAACTATACAGGAGAAAGAGAATCTGTGATTAACACCTTCTCAGGGGAGGGCAGCAATGCAGTAGGATATGAAGGGAAGGTTCTCATTTAATCTTAGCTTAGTTTGATTAGAGGTGTATTTCTTTAATTTCTTTGCTTAAAACTTAAATAAACATGTGTGCATTTGGGTTATCATAGGTAAATATCTTGACCTGTATTCTATTTAAAATCCCCTTTATTTAATGACTAACCAATTATTGCACAAGTCCATCTGTGATGTGTAGGCATTATTATTTTACAAATGGATTCTACCAGCTCGTTACCAGATGTATCTTCTACAGATTCAATAAGCTTTCTCCACAAACAACAAATTGAATGGCCTTTGTCCTTATTAGCTTATAGAAAATTAATTTTTTAGTGTTAATTTTTGCGCTTGGGACAGTTGCCAAATGCTTAGGGCAGCTGCTACATCTATAGACAATACATACAAGTCAGAGATGGAAAGATCTATTGGGTTATTTCCTTTGACTACAAACTGATGAAGAACAGCAATCAATAATCACATGCTTGTCACATCCTCTGTAGTGGATACTCAATTGTGTTGGCTGGTTTTGAACAACTACAGCCACAAAACCTCTACTACTTCATTTATTGCTCCAGACTACTCTAAAACAGACAAGTTGGAAAAATTTAATAGTCAGTAGAAACATAATAGCTTTACAGAAGCAAAAAAGGAGCCAATGCACCCATCCAGTCTGATCACCTTCACAGTCAGAACAAGTTTCAACCAATGACCCTCATATTTAACCCTCACAGCACAAGGGCTCCAAGTCCTTAGGACGTACAGACCCTCGGCAAATTATTCCCATGCTGAATGACTACACTGTTGAGAAAGTGTGTCTGATTTCATATTTAAATTCCTCAGGCTGCCAATTACAGCTCCTGAGCCAGCACTGCTGGGTTTGTGTCTGCCAGCAGACAGATCTGCTGTGTATTCTGCACTTTGTTCCTGGTGCTAAGAGCATCACCTGGGATGTCAGAGCCCTACAGAGCTGCTCCCGCCCTGCACCCCATACTTGTTTCAATTATCTGTGCATCAACTTAGACTTCCTCTACAGATTCAGGCCTTTAAAAAAAACCTTTCCTTGAACAACAAGCCCCAAAGACACAAATACATTTTGCTCTACTCTGAGATTCTTTGATTTCATACATCCCTGGTGCTGAAATGCTCGGAAGTGACTCGTCAGAGAAGTCTTAGTGACAGCTGCTATATTTCATAGTTCCTTGACAAGACACATGTACACAGTCAGCCCAAAGTAGCACTTGACTTGTTGGCTCCATTTATCTCATTTACTGGCCCTTAAGGTCCCTTTCAGCATTACTGCTTTCCAAAGTAGCTCCTATTAAATATTTTATATTTGGTTACTATCCCCCACACTGAATTTCATTCAATTTGCTGTGTATCCTTCTGGATCTTTGAAATGTTCTGTATCGACTTGTGTGTCAGGGATGATGTTTTAATGCCTTCAGTTTAAATATCAGATAAGAATCACATTTCTGCCACCTTTCATGACAATTTCTCATAGAGATTTTTATGTCCCTTAAACTGTGTCATGCTATCATCCCTACATTTCAGATATTAAAAGCCCAACCAGATAAATTTTAATACTGTAAGACTTACCTACATTTTATATAAATTAAAAATTGAAAATACTGTATGTAAGTATATTTGGTAATGAATGTTTCAAAACATAGGCAACAACAACAAAGGACACAAGGACCCCTGTTAATGGTCTGTTCCACTTCCCTGTTTCCACTGTTACTACTTCTATGCTACAAAATACTATATGGGAAACAAAGGTTTCAATAAATTAAAAATATAAAAAACAATTATCCTTGACAGAAAAGCTTTCTTCTGCACAAGAGAAACAGTTGTGCAAATTCTGACCTGATACCACCTTAAAAACAGATAAGAATAATAAAGAAGTTCTTCACAGTTAATAACAAAATTCTTTATTGAAGAGCTTTATGGATATTACATGAGGCTTAGAATGAACCTGTGGAAGATAAGACATAAAATAATCAACAGATTATTATAAATAACTATAAATAATAATAAAAAATATAAATAATTAAAATATTATAAGTAAAAATAAATAAATTAAAAAATAATAAAAATAATACAGAAATAAATACATATATAAAAATACATATAAATAATAATAAATAAATAAATTAAAATAGAAAATAAAAAATAATTACAAATAATAAAAAATTGTATAATAATGATAAATAATGAGATAAAATAATCATCAGATATATAAATATACCTATAGCATTTGGGCTCTTCAGAGGACTGACTCATCTTTTGACTATATCTGTATAATGTGAAGTAACGTAAGTCTTGATTTTGATGAGACTCTATTAGCTTTCTTCTAATGCAAATAATAAAAATCACTGCCTGGAAGCATTGTTTGGGAGATCAGAAAACTGCCAGATAATAAGGTTAACAAGGGTAACTAAGTGTTTGCTTATGTCCTGTCTCTATGAGAGTGTTATTCTGATTAGGCTTATTTTTTGTGTTTTTTCTACTATTTCATTAACTGATAAACTTTGTTGCATATACTGAACACAGGTAAGCATTTCTAGTAACACCAGACAACCTGCAAAGAGGAGGCAGTCTGGTGCAATGAGCACAAACAGCGTATTTCCAAATGCTTTAAATTCCACCCAGCAGAATGGGAGTAACTATGGCTTTCTCTATACTTTCACTACAATTTGTCATGTTTCAGCCTCTGAAATAACAGCTTAATGAAACCAGGTTTTCTACTTCTTGGATATTTTCTTTTAGGATGATTATAAATTTCAGTCACAGTTATCAATTTATCACAGAGCTGTGGTGACCCCGAAGAATGTCTCTAACTAATCCTCTGGGTGCCCTCATGTTAACAGAACAAGCTACATTCAAGAGAAAAGTCAAGAAACTCCTTCAAAGATGAGGACTTAAGAAATGCCACTGAATTTGGTAGGTATTTAAAATCAACCAGGTTAGATGAGTGGAAGGTTGTTTCCTGTTCTGTTGGTCTTCTGGAAATAAAATAGCCAATAAGAAAAAAAACCAAACCAACATTAAAATAATTGTCATCTGTTTTCAGATCACTAACCCTAAAACACATGTGGAGAAAACATTTTTAGAAGTAATGAAATCAGCCAAACAGTGAGCCTGTAAGAAAGACCTTGCAGTGGAGAATTTCTAGACAACTGTCCCTGCTTGTCTTCTTCCTGTTCTGGTGATTCACTGGAAGCATCTAAAGAACGGCCCACATTTGCAATTACCAACACAAGCTGCAGGGCAGAAGCCAGTTGAAGAACTCCTCCAAACACAATTATTATTCATACGAAAAGGAGGAAACGCTCGACTGCCCAGTCAGCTGCTTTTTAGAGTATTTGCTTTTCTTGTATTTGCAGATTGATCAATACAAGAAACGAAGAGGAGGAATTCTCTAATCTGTGGAATTTTGCAACACTTTTCAAATTAACTGAAATTTTGATATATTAGTTGTGCAAATCAATCCAAAAGCCAACAGCAAATTTACAGAGATAAACCAATTCCATGCTTTTCACCTGCTTACCTTTTTCACTTTGTGTAGGAGAGGATTTCTGTGCAACCACTCACACTTAGGCGGCATAAAGATACTGCCAAGCTTCAAACTGTTTGAGCTGCTGCAAGGCACAGCTGCATGGAGACAGAGCAGGTGTGCATTTGCCACCTACCAGAATAAGCAATGCAGCCATCTCCAACCTTGCATCCTGGAACAGGTTTAAAAGATCTTTCATTTTAAAAGATCTTTCTGCGCATCTCAGGAGCGTTAGGAAGTCCTCCAGTTCTCTAGGAATAATTACTTTTCAGAATTAGACAGGTATTTTAAAACTAATTTGACATCTCAGGTTTCCACTTCTTGACTTGGCTAACCTTGGTTTTTCAGCTTTATCAGCACACTGATATTTAGGATTCAAGATTCAGAATATTATCAGTCAAGGACTTCACTAGTACCATCAGAGAAATATGCTGGCATCCTCAAAGGACAGAAGGAGTCCGTAAGATGGGCAAGCAACCAGAGAACATTCCAGCAGAAAGGAGAGGAAGCAGCAGGATGGAAAGCCTCTGCCATGTATTTTGGCTGCTATTTTGTACACCTGAACCAGACAACAACACTCCAAAGAGTGTTGATCACTGTTTTCATTTCTCTTCTATGGGCACATAAAACTTCAAATTCCATTTATGACATACTGAAGGGGCAGCAAGAAGAGGGACAGAGGAGCAGGAGACTATGGGTGGTTTTTCTGTGATACAGAAAACTTCTATCAAAGATTATCATCAAAACCTGATCTAAGCTGGCAAAGCCAACAGCCAAACATCTCCACTTTGTGGATGGCCCTTCCTGCTTCCAAGCTGGCTGAGGGTTGTTTCTGCTTCCACATTCTCACTCCTAATGCAAATTTCCCCAGTGGGAACCTACAACCTGAGCCCTGCCAGCTCTCCAGAGCCCGGATCCATCTACATGAGTCCACGCACAGCAACTATTCTTTTTTTCACAACTGCACAAATCTGGAGCTTTGGAAAAAAACGATGTGAAACCATTTGAAAATGGCAACTCACTGCCATTTCTCCTACCAGAGGCTTCTTGCCATGATTCAGTATTTCAGGAGCTCTTACTGAGCCTGAAAGAGAAACCCAACTGAAATTGCAGGATTTGACATAGCTTTCTGCAAAACCTGAATGGATGTGGGGCTTTTTTTTTTTTCCCAAGCAGAAGGTAGACATTAATTCAATCTAAACTGTTATAGAAGCAATGAATGAACAAGTAATTCTACACAGATTTATGCAAAACCTCAGTTGATTTAGACTCTACTTATTATGGCTCTTTATTTAACATTAATAAGCACTGTTCGAATTGCAAAGCAATTGCAAATAAACATGTTTATTTTATTGCATGTACAGCTGGAGTATTGTTTTTGCCATTATTAGCCACCAAGCAATGTGCAAGATACCTAGGAGGAAGCTCAAAAAATTCCACTAGAGCTGGCTGGTGAAGTACAGAAAATGCCTTCTATTTGATTTTGTATTAAAAAGAAATTGGATATCACAAGACTAAAATGGTGATGCCAGAAAGATATTTTGAGAGAAATCGCAGAAGACTGCCTTTAGAGAAAAGATGTCAACAAAAATGAGTGACTGAAATAATGTGGAGTACTTCAGACATGGACAAGAGGTACTAGGGATCAGAAATGAATTATTACGCTCTAAAATGATCCAATAAAAATCGAACTGTAGTGCAGTAATCAGAAAATGTATTGGAAAAGAGATAGGTTATAAAAAGAAAAAGGAGCTTTCAAGTACTGTAGGCTATTAGCTACTACTGAGAAATCTGGATTCAGAAGATTATATTTCTAAAAAAATATGCACACAACCAAAGACGGCTGAATTTGCTGTTCAATAGGTAATGAACTATAAAAATTAAAAAGCTAGAGTGGAGACAGAATCACAGGCTAAAATAAAAATAATCAATGCAACCATCAATAGGAATGGTGAAATGAACACTGAACTGACTGAACACACAACCACGCAGGCTTCAGGAAGAATGACTCAATTATGTTTTTCCCCACAGGCAAAGACATAAAAGATAGTTGTAGACACATTGAGCACATCACAGAAAAGCATTTGGGCAGTGCCCCTTGTTACAGAGGAAGAACTGCAATTCTAAACGGTGAATAATTACAGACGTTCTGGAAGAAATACGTTTGGGCTCCGGCACCTTTGGCAGAGCAGCCCTGGCCCCGCTGTGCCCACCTTCAAAAATGCTCAGCAGCACATGCTGCCCACAAACCCACGCAGAATGTAAGGGAAGCCCTTCCTTTACTGAAGCAATGGAGAAGCACTGGAATAATTTCTGAGCTGGGAGAGAGAAGGGCTAAGGATTTTTGAAAAAGGCACAAAATGCAAAGTCTCGTTTCTAGTCACATACGCTTCCTTATGAATATATATCACTATCATCTTCCTCATAAAAGGAAATTATGTAATATTCTAGGAAACGTTTTGGCCTCAACAAGAATTTACAAGTACATAAAAATAAATTTGGGGATTTTCCCTTCACCAGGAGCTTTATGGCTTTACAGCAACAGTCCCACCCCATCTGTGATCAGCAGCCTAACCTAAACCTTTCTGTGGTAATCAAAAGCTGCAAGCATCCACAAGTTGTTTTGCCATAAAGAAAATAACTGAGAATTCTCTAGTGCTGAGCTGTAAATCCTGCATCACTCATCAGGTCCCACTGACAGGGCACAGCTCAAAAGCAGCTCTCTTACTCAACAATTCAAGCAGATTCAAATAAGATCCAATTCAAGCAAATTACATCAGATGCTTTCTGATTGTGCAACTGGAGGTATGTTTATACCAAATTATGCAGAAAAACATAAATTCCAAGCATGCATTATGATCCTGCCACTTCTGCCACAGTAAATCACCTGCTCTAAAAGAGCTTAGCATGACTGGGCAATAACAAAGTTTGCTGTCTCAAAAGCACTGTTTGGAGAAAAATTAATCAAATAGGATGGTCTCAAACCCAAAGCCATTTGAAACAGATGTTGAACAAAACAATGAGTAGGGCAGATGAGTCTAAACAACACTTACCGTGGCTTTGGTATGTATAAAAGGTATGTATTAATTCATAATATACATTTAGTAAAAAATAATTGCAGGCAGAGAGGGAAGAAGTTTAAAAGCTACATTAAGAGATGTGAGCAAAACCCTTTCAACTTAACAGGAGGAAAGAGTGCTATGAACCATAATTAATACTATACACAGGCTAGAAATACCCTTTTATCCCTTTGGTTCCTTACCCAGTTTTGAGATCTTTCACCAAAGTTTCTGGCAATAGAGCTGAACAACCCTGACCTGATGTCCTAAGCCTTCCTCACTTGCAGGAACTTCCTCCCACATATGGATCTTTTAGGATATGTGGTTTCATGGAATCCAAGCCCACCCCCAGCTCCCTTTCTGGATCAGCCAAGGCAAAGAACAGAGTTCCTCTACAATATGTGGTTTGTGATGCCCCAAGGGCTGTCCCTCTGTGTGGTCAGAACAGCTCCGGGCCAGCAGCTCATGGTCAGAAGCTACAGGAGCTGCTCTGCTCAAAGTCGGTGCTGGGAATATGGTACAAAATCTACACTTCATATAAGCTGGGATAGAAACTTAAGACAAAGAAAAAAAACACTGGCAATATAATTAGTCATCAGAATATATGAATCTGATTAAAAAAATACTCAAAAACATCTGTTTGGGAAAAGAAGCAGCCTGAAGGAATTATTCAGTGCTCCTAGAGCCATATTCTAGAAGAGCTAATTATACACATTTCCTTTTATGCTCATGTTACAAAATATAAAATGAGGGTATACAGCTAGATATGATTAAATAAACAAAATTAATACAGAAAATGCTGAATTTAGTTTTGTATATAAAAGCAAGTTCAAACAAGCAGCGTTCAGATCTCCTTTATTCTGAAACAAGGATCCCCAATTTTACACACAACTTCTTATTCTTAACCCATTTTCTATTGCAGAAGTTAGAAACAGTCTAATATGCTTAGTTTAGCTTTCACTTTTAGAGGACTATGAAGACTGCAGCCATGGGAAGCTGTCATTAAGTTTCTTCTGGATGAAACCTACTTGTTACTATTAACACTCCCCTTTTGTAAGATGAGGCTAGGCCAATATTTGTAACCCTGAATAATACAGATCTATGCTTATCTTCATCTTACTCCCAAGCCCAAGAGGAAATGAAATACTAACAAATTTGAAAATGCAAGATAATACTTTCTCATGTAATTGTACACACAATGAATTAAATGGGTAAAAATTAAAAAAGGTTGGAAAGGAAGAATGAACAACCTTTCTCATCCCATAGGACAACAATAAATTCTTAGATCTCACAACATCAAGAAGAAATAATATTTAGACCTTGCTAGACCCTAAAACTATAATTTGCTAGTATTTGTCACTTCTGTACCCATCCTATACTCATTTGTTAGAGCCCTTCTTTTTCTTTCACTTACAGTATTACAGTTTGGCCAAGTCCAGAGGGGGTCACGAAGGTGCTCAGAGAGCATTTATTATTGCTGCTGCTCCTTAAGCCACATCCGCTGTATTTTCTGTATCACACAGGGGACGAAAGCCAAGCGATTTTTTTCTGAGCTCGAATGCCAATTTGGTGATTTCTGGAATAAAAATTGGACCTGACTCTTCTCCTCAAGCTTTCCTCCCTCCCCTCCTCCCCTCCATGAAAGAAAATAAAACTGCAGGGCTAAAAATATTACACAACCTTGTGCAAATGCACTGATAGTTCTTACTCTGCTGTGGGCAAAGATCATTTAGATTCTGGAATATATAAAGTATTTCTGCTATGTTGTAAACACTGTTTCATTATCTTTAATGTAAGATACTAAATATTGTCTGATGTTTGTCTTTAAATTAGTATTCATTGTGCTTAAAAGAGAAACACAAAAAGGGGAGTGTTTTAATATTGTATACTGATTTTAACAGACCTCATGAAAATGGTAAAGATTAAAATAGCAGACATGCAGATGCAATGCCCTTGTTAGTCAGAAAAAGTAATAAAGATGGTAATTTTAAAAGGCAGAATTTCCCCCACAATACTGACAAATTAGTCATTAGCCGAATTTCCATACATAAACAATTTCATAAATGGCTTAAACACTGGGGGCACAAGCTCAAGACTTGCTTGGTATTACAGCTGAGGTGATGCTACAGTGCTTACAGCAGCATCTCACACTTACCCAAAGCAATTCAGATAACTCACATGCTGCCTTGGAGACAGTAACATTTCCAAAGGAACCACTCTAAGGTCAACAAAAGCATCTTACACTCTTAAAAACTCCGGCAGAGCAGTTACCATGTCAGTGAATATGCCGATGTTCCCCAAAAGGCATTGCTGTGTTACTGCAGGGATTTGCACACTTCCTTCCACACTGAGGAGCCTTCCTTGAAACAGCAGCCGAAGCAACCAACATAAATACCATCTAAACACTAAAAGATTGAAAATCTCCACAACAGAAGCAATAGAGGTCTTTTCTTAAGGGAAGATAAGTGGCCCTTTTCTGTCAAATATCTGAAAGTATCATAAATCAAATATCTGACAAACTATAGTAAACTATAGAAGTTGAAGGAATTTCACATGAGGGCTTTTGCATTTTATTGATGTGGTTGCCTAAATCTATTAGGTGACTTAAATGATCTGATAGGCAGCAGTGTACAAACAGAGTGCAATTCATGCCACAACAAAAGGGCAAAATAAAGCATAAAAGGAATGAAGAGAAAAATGTAAATGACACAGAGGGAATGGGATTAAGACCAATATTTACCTTTATATTTTCAAGGCTACTTACACACATTTGACCTAATGGGTCTACTTGCAAATTAGTAATTCAATTTCTTAATTGCACCACTGTAAATAGAGAGTGACAGCACAGGAGCTAAAGGATATACTTCAATCATCATTATTACAAACACAATCCCGCATAGAGAGGCAGTCACATGCCCACTTCTCAGAGCATGTATTGTTATTGCAATGTAGCTCTTGGTAATAATTTCCCAGAGAAATGAGAAAGACAGAGATCAGCTTAATGCCTGACTTGTTTACAAAATAACAGTAAATAACAGCAACATTAATCCCAATGCTCTCACTTTCTTACATTAAACACAAGACTTTTATGAACAGCCAAATTCAAGTCTAATTTAAACAGGTGTGAATTCACAGTAGGTCTATTGACACACACCATAAATTAAATCAGAGCCTTGTCCTTAGCTAAATCCTCCCCACGTCTGCATAACCACAACATTCACAAAGCTGTGCTTCTCATACAGCATCAGCCATTCCAGTATTTCTTTTACTAATTAAGTATCTTTATCCCTTTAACAGATGCTGTTCAGATACTGAATCAGAAGTGCAAAGAGCTAAGGTGACTTGTCCAAAACTCACCCACCTGCTCAGCAATCCAAATGAAAAATCCCCAGAGATTTAGGGAAAGTCAAAAGCTCTGTTAAATGGATCACTGCTCCCAGGCTATAAAACAAATACTTAGATGAATTATACAAGAATAATCTTACATGTTTCTAGCTCATTAAACTCAGCTTTGATCTGTAACCTACTAATTTCTCTACTACATCTACTTATTAATATATGGCTAATATTATGATCCCATCTTTGCAGTCTGCTGTTTAAAATGTTTGTTATTATTAAAGTATTGTTTCAAATAGAATCTGATCCCATACACTGACATTAAGAAAGAATTTTCCCAACAATTTATGAGGGCAAAAAGGAAAAATTACATTTTTCCACAGCTGTTTTTTTTTCCCCCCTTGCTTTATTTTTAAAAAGACAAATACATTATTAAAAAAAAAATAAAATCCCCTGACCAGATCTCAAGCACTCTAATGCTACATTGCATGACCAGTGGTATTTCAGCCTGCACTAACACCCTAATTTCTTGCCTACAAATCTCAAAGAAGTCATTGTGAACTACCGCTAATACCCAGTTGTCATAAAATACTTCAGCCAAAGAAATTGAGCAGGAATCGGGCTCCAAGATAAGTGTGCATTTCACAGTACACTCCTCCAGCACTGGGAATCCTGTACTCAGCTATTGGTTGTCGCTATGGTGTAGAGAAAGAGTAACTAATTGTATAAAAACATCTAAGCAGACATCAGGAGTGAGCCAAGCAAGTCAGGCTTAAAAGTACGTCAAAGCAACCTGACAAAATAAAAAAGGTTAATAATTTGTGCTATTGTAGGAATAGCTGAAGTTCCACACCAGCTCTCAGCCGAGATGTAGCAGCTAAAAGTAAAAGAGTTGATGTGCAGATGTGTCAAACGTGGCTCAAAAATGGCTTATGTCACGGCATGAATGCACCTGAGGTCAAATTCATCATGTCACAGACATCCTGAAAAGGAAAGCGTAAGAACTGAATGAACAATGAGGAAGGTTACATGGACACAAAATGGATCATGGGCTGCTTTTTAGTACTCTGCCTAATGAGAGATGCAGATCCGCATCACGTGATGTAATTTTAGAGATATATCTGGAGGTCACCCTTTCTGTAGATCTGGTTTGTATCCTCTTCTGGACCACATACTCCAGAAAAATAAACAAATAAATAAATAAATTTGCCAGCTCAGTAATTTGGCAGACGATAGTACTGAACCTGCTGTTGTGACATGCTGCGGTGACAGATATCATTGTCCCAGTGAACTGAGGGTAAGTGCAGTCTTCTTCCATGGAATAAAGGAGCTATTTTGGATATGGTTATTCTGTGGAGTTGCCATCTGAAATTTACGTTCATATAATGTAGAGTAACACTGTTTGTGTTTAAATGGAGCTATTTATACTACACCAGAGATAAGCAATGATCCCCAAGAAATTGGTCATTCATTTCGTGCAGTTAATATATATTTTGCTTAGCCTCAGGCAAAGCTGAAGGCAGTCTGTGCACTAATAGGCTATTATTAGTTGCCATTAACGTTGACAACACTAAATGGGAATGTTGGTGTTTCAGACAATCTGTTCAATGCTGCCAAAACAACCAGAGTGTGTTTAAACAGTGATTATGACAGAGTTGGTGTGTCTATGAAAGAAAACAATTCTCAAATAAATTCTCAAATTGGGCTACCCAGAATAAACAGAGAAGTATATAACCTGTGCCAGGGAACTTCAAGCGAGAGCTAAGCATGAATAGGAGAATGTCAAGAAATAGCTAAAAAGAAGAAAATTTTAAGAAGTGTATTAGGTTCAGATCAATGTAAAGCAAAAAACTGCCTTGAGAGCAGGTCTGCTGGAGTCCACACACTTAATTGTCCCAACGTTACCACAAAAAGAGATGTTCTGCATTTGCAGCAAAAATTGTGCTCACAGAGGAAGAAAAAAATAAACCCAAACCCAAAACCCTACTGACCCTTTCAAAATATGGGCAGCAATAACGTTTTCTCAAATCCTGCAAAAACTGTACCTTCCTCATTAATTTTACTCCAGTTACAAATAGCTACATTTACATACCATTTGGTCAACCCCTCAAAATCCAGAAGTGCTAAACATTTTTACAGCAATTAGAAAGTATCATGGAAAGTAATATTTCATGTACTTCCAGTAAAAGATATAATGCACTCTTCCATTTTCACACCAGAGAAGTTATTGGCTGGCACCAAAAAAAAAAAACATTTCCACGGCAAGAATTCACAAGGATAAATGCAACACTTATGGCTCTCTAATAATGCCCCTGGCACACAGAACTGTACAGAAAGAGGAAGATGTGCCATCTATAACATAATTTAAGTAGAGATTTATGAACTTCTGCATTCAAAGAGTGCTCTGTTGCTGAGTGCCAACCCAGCTGGAAAACACTCCTTGCTGGATCAGGAATCCTGGCTATGAACTTACCTGTGAAATAATAGATAATATAAACTAATATAGCTTGAACCACGGTGTTCAAATTTATTCACACATTAACTTTCAAGACTGTAATTATTTTAATGACTCAACACCACAGGAAGCACTGATACCTGCCTGGAGACACCTAAAGAGTTCAAGTGAACTTGTGCTCTCAGTTTCTCTCTCTTCCAACTTGCTCTTGCCCTTGCTTTCCTCTCCAAACTATTTAAAATTGGTACTCAAGCACCTCAAACATCAATCCCTGATTAAAAAATTGTTATAAGGCTTACAAGGAATGAAATATTAAAGGCACATGCAAAAAGACTACTCTGTCTACACCAGTTTAAATTGATTAAAATCATTCTCAGAGAAAAACCTTTAGAAGAACCACTCCATTCTTTGGTGGTGAAGCACAATGATTTATGTGTCCCTGTCTTAATGATACTTAACCCATGGTTCTTGCTACATCTGTGTAGGACAATGAGGGTGCACTACTTACAGTAATTTTCATCTACAGAAGATTATTTATTTAGTGCAACATGCCTGGCTAGCAAAATATCAACACCCAGCTGCACCACTGCACTCCAGACTGAAATACAGAACTCTCTCACATGCTTAATCTGCTTTCAGTGCATCTGCTTTCCAGCATCTCACAACATAGACGTGTATTTTTCAGTCTGAATGCAGATTCCTTTCTCACGTAGCATTCCTTTCCGACCACTTTCACAGTTAAGGGCCACCAATGCCAGGCAGACCAGGTTCAATTCCTTCAGCCACCATCTAAAACCCGAAGTCCTGGGAAAACACACAAACACACACCCTCCCTCAAGCCCCAAAAAATCCCTCTATGCAACAACACTTGACAGAGGATGGATCCCACAGAAGCAGGAAGCTGGAAGATAGGCAGCCATTGCACGGTGGAAATGGGGTGGCATTTAAAAATTAACTGATTCCAGCAACACAGTACAATGTGATAGCGCAGAACACTTAATCCTCAAAGGAGTATTAATTAGAAACAAGCCGTGCACTGAAACATCTTTTTTAGCTTCAAGCAAATAATGTAATGTCTTTGAGCCTATATTGAACATTATCATTGGTATTGACAGATATTCAGGTGAAATTATAATTAGCACCTTTGTATTTGACAAATTCAAACATGTAAGTATAGAAATGCCATTTATACCTGAAATCTCCTTCACCTTATGACTACAGAGCTACTAAAATGTGTCACTGTCCACACTGAAGTGTCAAAATTTAATGACATTTAGACCTGCCATAACATGCAGCTGTTAAACACAGAAATTAAAATATCAGCTAAGCTTGTTGATCTTTAGCATGATAAATTTGTTTACTTACTATACTCTTTAAGGAAACGGAGTAGATTTTAATCACTTTTAATGCAGAGATAAAAAAATATGAATTCTCCACGTTACTTAATTACATACACATTTTTCCCTTCAGTGACACACTAAATCATAAGAAGAGCAAATGAGTAAAAAAATCCTGAATGAGAATGACTATTTAAAAACACACACACACAAAAAACCAAACCCACGTGACCCACAAGCCCACTCTCCATATGGAGAGAAATACAGAACTGAGATATGACAAGGACTTGTTCAGTCTGTCCTACCAATAAAGACATGTCTTCAGGTGTAGAGTGAGATTAGAGGTAAATAGAGCATTTAGAACTCCAGGTTGTCTTTCTCGAGTCACCTGGCTGAAGAGCCTTAAAGTTACACCCAGAAGCCACAGGAACAACTGTCCTAAAATGTGATATAAATGTACATATATAGATTTATTTTAGAACCTAACTCATAGGCCACCAAAGTCAAATGATAAATGTCCTATGACATAAAAATGAAAAACGCGGGAAAGTAATTAGTCTCTATAGAAATGTTTTAACAAAATCAGTTTCATTCTTTTGTCTTATTTTCTGTCTACACTATAAATACAATACACACAGCAAACAATCTCTTTACCTTACATACAGGACAGAGATCTAGGAAGGAAGGGGAAAAAGAAGAAAGAAAATGAAAGAGAAAAAAGAGAAAAAAGGAAAATAAGAGAAGTATGAAAATCAAGTTTTAAGTAAATTATTACTTCTATTGAGTACATTAGATGCATTTCTTTATTACCATTCTCCCCATCAGACTTCCTTTCATGGTCAGTGTCAGTGAGGGACAACGCTGAGTTTGCCCGGCTTGACAAACAGGAGCTGTGCTCTGATTTGATGCCCCTCATCCACATCCTCAGGGCATGGTCCGGGGATGCACCACCTTCTGTTTCGGTGTCCACATCCGAGCCCACCTCCAGCGGGTAACTGTGCTCAGCTACCCCGTGTAAATCACTTTGATAGCCAGAGCACAGGATATGGGGAGTCTCGCAGAATTCCATGTCTGGAAAAAACAGAAGTTTGGAAAAAAATTTAGCACTGAAAAGCAATGTAACTTTGATTTTCTTTTGGAGAATCTGTTTTGAGAATTAACATTGTTCATACTATTAGAAGACTTTTCTTTTGGTCAGTGACTCACTTTTCTATCTAATCTACTCTAAGTGTAATACAACTAGAGAGATATATAGTAAAATATATAGTGCTGCACTGCAATTGTGCCTTTTTGTCTAAAAGAAATATGTATTATTAGCTGAAACGTGTACACACCCACACACTGATAGCTGTACATCAATTTACAACTGAAGTGAGCATCTGCAAACACAGACACCTTCTTGCATTTTACCAGGAAGGCAACAGCTCTAAATTAATCTTGGTATGTTTTTATCACAGGGAAAGTGTAGCAAATTTGCCAATAGGGAATTTACAAAATTATCTCTGAAATATTTGGTTAATCACAGAAGACAAGGAAAGGGTACTTACCATCGGCTTGCTCTTTGAGAGTGCTGTCCTTGCATATTCACACGAGTGGGTTTGGGTTCTCCAGGGCTGGTGGCCTACAGGAACTTCCTAGAAGAGCAGTGACTGCTAGGACTGTACAAGGGCCATCTCATGACACCAAGCCATTTGAGAGTTGTACAGTGCCACAAGTTATTCTTACTAAACACAGCAGCAGTCGGGCAGTAGAAATCCGAGGACAAACAGAAGGTGGACAGGACCCATAATGTGAATATGCAGAGGAAACATTCTCGAAGAACTACAGGTAAGTAACACACATCAGCAAACTGCAACTTCCCTTTGAGGTAGCCTCTGCATATTCTCACTTGTGAGAATCCAATTACACATGCAACTCACAGGGACTGTGACAGGGAGTTCTAATTAAATAAGGATTACAGAACTGCACTCCCTAATTGAACATCAGACCTGGGATGCCATCTTGAGAGACTAAATACAATATCAAATATGCACACAGTATTCTTTCAATTTCTAGAAAAGAAACATTAGATCGAGACTGAGGACAAATACTCTTCTACTGTCATCCTAACTAAAGCTTTAATTTGCCAAACTAATCCACTTACCAGCTAGTGAAAGGAATGATTCTTATTTAAAGTACTCTCTCTCTGAAATAACATCAAGCCCTAGTATTTTCTTGAAGGCATCAACCAAAATCTACAAACCAATTGCTAAGATATAAATTGAACCACCTCAGGAAACTGTAAGTCATCTGTCTCTATATATCTTTCCTTTGCCATCCCAAAATTCCTGAAGGTCTTGGTTATAGTCTTGGCTTTGAGCTCAGTGAATGGCAATCTCATTTATGGAGGGCAAGGGAAGAAGGTGGGCAGCAAACAGAAAAAGGTCTCCATGGCCTCACTTTCCTAGCAAGAGTCACAGAAGGTCACCCTGTGTGCCTGGTGCTGTCACTGCGTTGGGTGGTCCATCCCATCCCACCCCAGCATCCCTGCTCCAGCTCCTTTGGGAGCAGGGAGGGATGGCACAGGGATGATCCAAGTGCTCCATCACCACTCTGATCTTTTCCTCTTGTTCACAGAAGGATGTGGTCTCAGCCCCACCCTGGAGAAGCTGAGATGTGCCATGCTCATGAGCCCTGTCCTCCAAGTCGCTCAAAAGCTGAGGCTGACTCCAAGGTTTGATGGAGACGGCTAAAAAAACCAGCCAAAATATTCGCAAGCAGCTGTGTAGGGAGAATTTGGCATTTGAACTTTGTCTACCTTACAACAGGTGTGGTTTCAAGAAACATCATCCGATCCCTCTTGCGCTTTAAAAGAGATCCTTGCTTATTTTCATCATCTGAGGAACTTCCCCATAATTAAAAACATTCCCATAACTTCCAAAACCATGTCAGCTGATGGCAGGCCCTCGGGGGGCAGGGATGCAGGCATTTATTTCCATGGATGTCCCTCCAGGCAGACGCCTGCCATTAGCAGCCTGAGGCCCATGTTCTCCCTGTTTACATTTGCATATGCCAAGAGGAAAATTCATCCCAGTAAATCCCACAAAATGTTAATTAGATTACACATGTGTAAGAAGGACAGAATTTACCCTTCAGTCTATATGGGGTTTTTTTGCGGGGGAAGGAAAGAGATTTTTTACACTATAACTCATGTTCAACTGCAGTTTGACACAATCTATTGCCTTAATGGTCTATTTCCTAAGTATACAAGCCTTTGCAGTATTTTAACTCCCACGGGATGCATTTTTTGAAGAGCTTTTACAATGGCAGAAGTGGCTGCTTTCAGTCTGCATATCTAACCTTTTTACCCAAAATACTACATATTTCCACAAGGAGATAAAGTTCAAGTAGATTTATGATAGATTCAGTATTACCACAAAGACATAGTCACAAGAGAAATGAGAGAACATTAATACAAAATTCAAGTTTTTGCATGAACAGCAGACAGAGGAAAAAAGTGGAAGCTATGAAGATGATGAAAGGATTTTCACCTCTGGCCCCTTGTGGAGCCTGTTGTGACACAACTGTTAAAAAAACAAGTACTTCATCTGACACTGATACTAATTTATTTTTTCAAAAAGTAATGTATTAAAAAATATAAATGATCTAATGATTAAGAAAAGGAAAGAAGGCTGTGTTTAAAAAATAAATCAGCATTCCAATTAACAGATCCCTTTCATTCAACTTCTAAACACAAATTTCTATATTAAAAAAAAAATCTTCAGAGACAAGAAGTTAAAGAGAAGTTTGACCCAAGTAGGCAGTGGTGCCTCTGCTATTTAAGGCTGATATGAGAACTGGGCAGCTGACCAGGCAGCTCTAACACAGCTCCAGCTCTGCTCACAGACAAAGCTGCTGAAAACTCCTGACAGCTCACCAAGGGTTTCACTATGACATCAGTTTAAACACCAGCAGAGTTAAAAACCTACTGTTAGGATTTTCATGCATATAGAACACTTATCCCACTGCACCTCCAGGACTACTTCTTGTCCTTTGTATGGTCAGGAATAACTGTGTGCCACCTATTCATTCTGCAACTCTTTATTTTATTCTGGCACAGGAAAAAAAAAAAAGAAATACCCAAGTGAAAGACCACGGAGGCCTTTCTCTCCAACCTAGTAATTCTGCAAACTTGGACTTGCAGGACTGGAGGAATTTCCACACTGTTGCCATTTGCAAAGAATTCTGCTAATTCCTACCAACTAACTGGGAGAGTAAATAATATTTATTTCAATAAATAAATAAATATATAAAAACAGATAAGACTGTCCAAACAAAGTAGATAAAAGAAACATAAAAGTAGTGTATAAACAGAGATGAGTATGAAGAAGCTTCCTTTCAAGTCTTCCTAGCCCCTTATGGAAAAATATTATTTTGTATTAATAACAGAATGACAAATGATATTCATTTAAATTACTTAATCGACCTATGTGTTCAACTAGAGAAAGAGCTTACAGAAAAATATAATTTATTTATAAACTAGAATAGTTTGACATGTTGCTATTACATGCCTTTTATGAACGCCATCATACAATTAAGCAATTGCAACTTATTGATTTTAAAAATCTTTAAATATCACTGATTCACAAATTAATTTTATTCTTGATTATTGGTAGGAGGTGGTTCTTACTCTGAGGATGGTCCCTGCTCAAACACACACAAAATCAATTCTCTGGGCGGAAAAATACAAATCGTTCTTTTTAGAAATATAAAATTATGAAAGAGCCTAAGTTGCTCAAAGGCAAGGAGAAGTATCAGTCATAGAAGTTTAAATCCACAGTACTTATTTTGGCCTAGACTCCTCTTCCAGACTGGAGGGTTTTTGAGAACACTGGAAATATCAGAGTCTGGGGAGCAGAACAACAATGAAAGAACTCCAGAAAGGCAAACAATACACATTAACCTGGAAAGTGTCATGGTAATGCTTCTGTCTGAGTGAGTATAATGGGGTTGCAAGGGAAAAAATATCCCAAACACACCCTTTTGTTGTATGGTTTGGGATTTTAGTGTCACACCACAACTTAGTGTGTATTTTTTCACACTGAATTTACTCCAATGCTTTAATCTGCAGTGTATTGTATGTGCTGCAAAACAAGCAGAAACGCAGAGCAGCTACTCATGGTGTAAGAGACTCAGGGAGGGAGGGGTGAGGAAGAAATGCAAATCAAATGGGGAAAGCAAAGTTTGCCTTCATTTTTGGAAGCAATACATATGCATTTTCCTAAATGAGAAATTTTGAGGGCTATTGAGCACTCCGGTAAATTCCGTGAGCTCAACGGCCCTTAAAATTTCTCATTTCTCACCTGAGGACTGTGCTTTACTGGCTGGTTGCCGGACTTGAGAATTAAATGTGCAGAGATCTTAAGCTGCTTCATAAAGGCATTTGTGAAACACAACTGCTACATAGAGTTTTGAATGCTTTTGTGTATGCAGTTTTCATTTAGTCAAAGATCTTACTTGTTTCCATGTTGAGAACATACCACATTTTTCCTAGGACAATATCATTCAAATAAATTAAGCTCCAGTAACCATCCGTACAAAAATCATTGAGGAAGAAGCCAAAAATCAATTAATTTGCAAAAGCGCATTACACTGACTATTAATTTGCTTTAGAAATCTCATGTTTATCACCAATTACATTATTACCACAGCCCAAAACTGATTCTCAGCTGCACATATTTTAATAAAAAAATTGATATACATATTACACATAAATAACAAGCACATAAAATACATAATTTGAATTTTTATACTCCTATAGCAAATGCATTGTATTGAACATTTTTTTTTGCTGTATTTCAACTTTTCCTTGCATTCCTTTATTTATGTAGCTTCCTTTCCAACATTACCTCCAGTTACCCCAGCAGGGATGATAGAAAGTGAAAAATATCAGTAGTAACAATTAAAGAAGGAATAAAAGAGGAATCAGAGTCTGCTACAATACTAAGGAGTGAAATTTGCAGTTTAGGCAGCTAAGGGATTAGGAAAGGAGGCTGCACTCTCAGGAAACTCTTTGGCTTGTGAAATTTATGAGGAAGAAAAAGTCTTTATTCTTCAGGTCCTTCCCTAGAGGTACCAGAGGATGAGGTTCCGACCTATGCCTCATGGCAAATATCTTTCTAGTCTCTTCTTCAGACTAATTCTTCAAGCTTAAAGGAAGAGCACAGGAGTAGACTGAACCTATTTTTAAATATTCTCCTGGAGTCCTTGGATATTAATTTTTACTACTACTGAAATCAACATAAATAAAGAATTTCTGCACAGAAATCATCCTGATCCTCTGGGGACACAGTCGAACTGCCTCTGTCCCCAGAAGCAGAATATTCTTTTGGAGATCACTTGAAATTTTTAATGTTAGAGATTTTATTTTTCAGGAGTTCTCAACTAACAAGATGCCAGAGGAGGCTTTTGGAGCTAGAGTGTGGATGCAGTGGGTCCCATTTTAATTTAGGAAGAAATACTCTCCATACAAGGTTGATTAGAAATTTAATCCTTGAAGTTCAAATACATCTGAAATACTGCTGGCTATGGTCTTTCCTACTCCAGAATGTGACTTTATGAGGTAAAGCACTTCCATTCACAGGATTGTGTTAAAGAGAAATTTCTACTGCAGGTACTCATAAATATCTCTCCTTTAATGAATTTTAGACTTATAAAACCATAGCAAATGCTGGGAATTAGCATTTAACCTAAATTTCAGATAAAGGAAACCAACTTGATCTCAAATAATGACCACACTAACTCTACCCCATTAAGGACAAGCGGGTAAAAAATATAATTATCACAGATGAGAAAGAACCTCAATATCATTTGTGAGGATAAATTAAATTCTTCTAATATTACAGTTGAAATAGAGTTTGGAAAAGCTTGTCTTACAATACATTCACTTTTAATTTGTTTCCCCATATGCGAAAATCTGTTAAGAAGTTAAGAATTTTCAAGAAAAAAATTTTGTTTCCAACTCTATCATAAGAGAAAATTATTCCAATTTTCTTTCAAGTATTTTAAAGGTTCCTTGGCTCGAAAATAATTTTTCTATTACAAGTTTTGGCATTGAGTATGCGTTTGAGGGAAGCAACAGATAATGAATCCTTTCTTGCTGTGATTAAATTTCCAAAATTAAAGCTAGCCATAGCCTTAGTCTGTAGAGTTCCTTAAGCCTTTTATTAAAAGAAGAAAAAAAAAAGAAGCTAGCTAAGACATTCATGAAGAGCGCTAGAACTATGAATCAAACTGTCTAGAGCAGATTAATTAACTTTTCCCTTTGAAAGAGTTTCATATGAACAAATAGTCTTCCTCTACTCCAGGGCACCCACAGTTCTCAACAGGCACAGTTACTGTGATTCTATCCTGTTTCCAAGCATGGCCCTTCAGAGAAGAAAGGCTGACAAAATTATTAGAGTGCAAACAGAGTACTAACATTCTTCACAGTGAAATTACCCTCAGATTGTTGCTGTCCCTACAAAGTTGAATTCAACTCTGCCATGCTTTTCTGAATGCAGGTAATTTCTGAATGCAGTTAACTTTAAACCAAAATCCCTTTCCTTCAAAGCTCAGTCTTAAATGTCGGTGACATCTAACCATGACAGCTATCACCTTCTAACAAAACTTGAGACAAAGATATGAAAATCATTTCTATCAGCGGTTTTGATTGTGGTTATAACATATGTTTAAAATACAGTTTGTTTCTCAAAATACTGAAATTTCTTCTCTTTTAAAATTCCAGTTGAACCAATTACTTTAGATACATGAGCACCAAAGCCCTTTTTAAACAAAAGATGTGCAAAGCAGATATCTTTATAAATTTCACTGACTTAGTTTTAAGAGACTACACACGTAAAAATCCAGAAGTCTAAAATCTGATTTAATTAGCAGCACTGTAAATCCAGAAGTTAATTCTGTGCAGCCAGTGGGCCAGGGTAGCACTCAGGCTTTAGGTCATTGCGACTGTCTCAGAGTAAGCATCTCACAAGTGCCTACCTTTGTGATGGTGGAAAGACTTTTAGAGAGCTGCTATCAGCAGAGATTTACCAGAAATCTTCTCCTTTACTGAGGGATATTCAGCAGACCTGAGGCACTCAGATCACAGATGATGCTCAGAAAGAATCATCAGAGTAACTCAGCTCCTCACCTTAACTTTCACCAGAAACTACAAAGCTCTAATATAATTTTAAAGTAGCTTAAGAGAGTATCAAGGGTACTACTAGCCATTCTCCTTTGAAGTGACATGAATGGAAGGCAGGCAGCAAACGGAGACAGGCTGGAGCACAGGAAGGTGGTTTTGATCCCCCTGAGCAGGCTTCAGTGAATGATCAGTGAATGAATTATTTCAGCACAAGTGAGAGAAAGGCTTCAGCAGAACCGCACTGACCAGCTCCCATTTCCTCACGTTCCAAGTAACTGTTGGAAATGCTGAAAATTAGGAAGAAGTATTTGCAAGGGAGCAGGTATCACAGAGAGGTCTAAGCCCCTAGAAGTGAAATCCCTTACAGGAAGGGATGATCCACCTTGTAGAGACAATGAGAACCAGAGAACAATATTAGTGCATGAGAGCACAAGGACCACTAGCTGCTGCCACTGCTGCCATCCCAGGAGCAAAGAAAACAGGAGCAACAGCTTGTCCTAAAGCCAACCAACCTCTTCAGGACATGGGAACAGCTCCACAAATACTGTCAATCCTGAAAGTACATCAGATACTGCTCCCAAGCATCCACAGGTAAAGGACTGTCTAATGGAGCCAAAATTTGGAACTTTCACCCACTGATTTCTTGGTGGGATGTCTAACACCTGCAGAATACTGCACCTGATTTATAATTTTTTTCTGTTAAAATAACTGAAATTGGAATGAGCTTTGGCAGTCAGTATTGCCTAGGGCTCTTAATGAAGAGAATCAGCAGCGACTGCAGGCCAGACTATCAGGCTATGAAACATTTTAAAACTATCTTTTAGGTGAGGTTTTCAAGAGACACTGGGTCCCCAACAATAAAACTGGAAATCCAGCTTTGTTCTGTGATTTTGACAATCCAATCCATGAATCAATTTTTCACTGTTAAAATGTTCCATTATCCCCATAAATCTACTAACGGCTTTTTAGTGTGTAATCACCTTTTCCACTGGAAAAAAATTCGAATCAAGTCAGACTGCAAGATGCCTCCTATTAGAACTTGGGGCAGCTAAACAGTTTGACTTGGACTTATTTTGGATTAGAGGTGCAGGTATTTGCACTTCTTTATCCTTTTTTTTTTTCCTTTCCAGATCATGCAAAAATTTACACACAAGGGATACGAACTTAATAAATTAACATCTACTATGAAAGCAGCATATTTTTAAATTTAGATTGAGCTGCTAAGTAACATTCAGACCAACAAGCTCACCCTTCGGATTAATCTTGGAAGAAGAAAGAGAAAGCATGAGCATGTGCACAAGCTCTTCAGTGCTTCCATTCACATCCAATTCCATCCTGCTGTCAATCTGACATCAGTGAGAACACATGGAAGACAACTCGGCTCGTCCGTTCCGTTTGATCAGCCGACTGGGACACAGCTTGTCAGTCAAACAGCCCCTCTTCCCCCGGAGTCTCTAGAGGGGTTTGTCATCAAATGTTCCATCTGATCAAGAAATGGGAGATTTAACTGCCTTCACATAATTCTGACCACTTCTGCTCCCTCCTTCCTTCACGTGTTCAGTTTACCAAAGAAATTTCAATAACAGCAGTTCAAACTTAAAGGTCAGCTCTGCTGCAGTTCAATATTAAAACAGGTGAATGAAAATAATTGGGTTTGCATATCGTATTTTTACACATACAATCACAGTGACTTTCTTCAACTGTTAACTAATTTCCTTACAAGGCCTTTATTTGATTTTCTGGTATTTCCAGACATTATTTCTTCTACACTGTATTTCTAAAAGTAACTAAATAAGTTAAAGACCACTGCATTCTGTATCAGCAACTGCAAAACATAGTAATTTTGGGGTTTGTACCACCAAACTGCATTAAAGAAACTCAGCTGGATGTGTTGTATACACCATTCCAGTGGTGTATCCCCACAAAATAATACTGTGGTAATCTTACATCACTGTAACTAGTCAACTAATGTTTACTATCCACAACTAAAACCAAATCCCCTTCATCATCAAATAAATGGATACATAGGTATTGCTAATGTATATAAAGACGGTTGGGAGGCTGACTACCTAACATGAGAGAGCTCAAAGTTGTTACCAACTTTGTCAGGTTAATCCTGAGAAACGAAATCCGAAAATGAAATAATTTGTTTGGATCTTAACAGACTGAAAGCCACAGGAGGAATTACCCACAGTATTACACTGCCCATAAAAACTGCTTCTGAAGTTTTCCAGCATCTGCCTTTGAGACATTTCATTTGTGGAACAGAAACTGCACACTGGTGACTTTTCTTCTCAGCTAAAACACCTTGGGTTCTACAGCCGTGGGCAGCTGAGAGCCCATGAGCTCTCCTTAATTCTTGGTTCTGCAAAGGTGCTTGATCAACGATGCTCAGGAAGACTCAAAGTTAAGAGCCTGAACAGCAGCTGAGACTAGTCTAACCCAAAGACAATAAATCAAGCCCAAATGGCACTAACAGATTAACCTACAGTGCCTCTGTAAACTCTGCCATGCCCTGAAGGAAAGCTTGCCACCGGCTGATAAGCAGAGCTCACACTCTCTATTGCCAGAAATACTTTGTGCCTCGTTATTAAAAAATTCACACAGTTGGAGGTGAACTAATTGAGGTGCTGGAGACAGTAACACAGAAGGCACTTAAAATGTAATTAAGCCATGATCAGAAAAGGGACACATAAGGGAGAAAGCACTGAAAACAGATACTCCAGAGAAAATACCAGATTCAAGCAAAAATGAGAACAATTGTGTATTAAACCATGTTCAATGACATTTATAAGAACTGCTAAAAGAATCTGTGCAGAATTCAAACACTAAGGCCACAGATAACCAGGAAAAACCACAATATATACATTTGTTTTAGATAACTCTCATGTACTTTAATGCACACCAAGGGGAAAGGTGTTTTGAGAGGAAATAGGCCCTGCCCTCACCTGAGCAATTTGGAATCACGCTGGGGATCCCAGGAATGCTATAGGAGCATTTGGTGTCTCAATTCGTTGGGTTTTATTCTGTAAAAACACACTTTAGCTCTGCTGTTGGGCTGCTGTGGAAGGACTGCAGCAGAAAGTATTTCATCTATTGAAAAGCGCAACTCACACGTGCGCTTACTATATTATGGAGGGGAAGAAACCCCAAAACTAAAACACTTAAAACATGTAACTCTAAACTTCACAATCTTAACACATACAGCATATTCTCTTTGTAATAACACTGTATTCTAGAGAGACTCAATGACAGTCTACAGAATTAAGTGCCTATTTTTCCATCAATTTAACTGTATTACAGGGAAAACAAAATATCCAAAAAAACTCCAAGGTTAAATCAAGTCATGCAATGATTTTTTTTTTTCAGATTAAAAAAGGGAACATTTGTAAAAAGACCAGACAGCTCTATGTGTTAACCAGACCTTAAAACCCATTTCCACCATTTTTTCCTATTAAATTTGTTTCATGCAAATGTGCTGAGTGCAGAGCCTTCACAAAACCCAGTTCCCCATAGAATGTACAAGTCACATGTGGATTTTGCCTTTTTTCACATTTCCTCCATTTGGTATTGTCTCATTTCCCTACCAGCTGCTTCACCATTTCCTGAGCTGCACCATCTCGTGCTGTGTCCAATATCAGACACAGCAGTGACAGAGCAAATGGGAAATAAACAGCACAGCTGATCAGGACAACTGGCAAAGGATGGAAGCAGCACATCCAGAAGCGGTTAGAGTGAAAAAACCCCAAATATTTGGTTGTAGGAGCTTAAACCACTGATCTTTAAAAACACAGCAAGATTCTTGCTGACTTGACTCTGACCAGACAAGCCCTGAGCAACCACTCTGAGTCTAATTCCAGTGAGCACATGAAGAACTGAGCACTGAATTAGGTGCAGACATTTTTCAATGCTGGAACTCCCAGTGGAGGGAGAAGGAGGAAAGGATGGGCTTGAGCTCAGGGGGTCTGAACACGAGGATAATTCAAACACAAGCAGGAGGAATAGCAACCTGCTGTGTGGCAATGGAGAAAGTGAACATGGCACAAAGAACTGTTTTTACCAGGACAATAGAAAGTATTTATTTGATTACCTTATGTCTAGCAAGGTACACATTCAGAAGGGTATGCACACCCCTCACTGCTGTCCCCTTCCTCATCTCCCTGCTCTTCTTCAATTCAAAGTGAGGAATCAGCAGACAGACGCTGGGACAGACAACTAAACACTGAGTGAGAAGCAGCCTGTTGATGCTCTGCTACTGAAAAACTGAAGAGACACTGACCAGAAAATGTCACAAGTCAGTATCTTCCTGTTGAATACAGTTGTCTTCTTGCTTAGACTAGCTTGCTGAAATCATGACAGATTTGTTGAGCATGTTTTAAGGCTAATTTAAAAAAATAATGACACAAACATAGTAAAATTGTGCTGAATGCCGTCAAAGATATCAAGTTAGTAAATGCCTCATTTGCAAACAATCTGTTACTGATCTCTAACCAGTTCAGACACTTACTGATCTTTTACCACTATAACTGCTGCTATTTAGCACTTTTATTTGTTTTAATAATAACAATAACAATAATAATAATACTTAGAGAATAGAAAGAAAACAGCATTCATGTTTATTTTTTATCCTTTAGCAGGACTTACTAGGCATTAAAATATACATATACTCTACGCATATAATTCTTCCACAAAGATAATAAAATTAAACTGAAATATAGGTACTTGGTAGCAACATTATTCCACTCAATTGACACTTGAGATAAAGCCATTACTACATCCAATTTAAGGACTGAGATTTCTTTTAGTAACTACAATCTCAGAGAAAAACTTGAAAATGCTGAAATATAATATCTAAACACTCAATTGATCACATTAGATATCTAAATTTAAGCACCAAGTTACAGCAAACAAGCACCTTGTTTGTGGCCCCTGCGCTGTTAGCTCAGGTGAAGGATTTAGGGCAGCATATGGAAAGATGAGTGCCTCTCATTACCTTCCTAAACTTCCTATAAAGGAAGAGTTTTCTAACCCTTATGATGGTCATTTGACCCAAATGTGATAGCACAGATGATGGAGCATTATTAAAGCATGAGGAATCATAAGCTCCCTGCTGCCAAAACAGTGACAGCAATGATGGGTTGCGTGAGAAGTTTGGTTTGTGTGAGTGGAGCTGTTCAGGGATGATGATTATCACCTGTGAAATGAATATTCATCACATGGGTGAATTCAAGGCTGAATAATATTTCACTGGAGAGCTGGGATAATGCTAGGGAGAAGTTGGCCAAAGCTAACACAGCTCACTTTGTAGGGAGGTCTAGTGCAGCTGTATGACACACAGATGGGAGCCAGGAATTCATGAGCCAGAGACACAGCCTGCAGCAGGCAAACCTCTCCCCTGTGATAGTTTGCAAATACGAGCTAGAAATTAGCTAAACAGCTTTTTTATTCCTGAATGTGTGCCCACCCCTACTCCAAGAAATGCATCACTACCTCGTATTTCTGTAAGCACTAAATAGCATCGAGGTACCCAACATCACCCTTTCCTTTTCTCCAACTCTGTCAGAGTTTCTCCAACTCCAAAATCTGTCAGAGAACACCTTGCTTTTTTAGAGTAATAAAACTTTTCAGAGACAACCATTTCCAAAGGTACAGTCTGTCTCTGTCAACTTCTTTGTGAGTTACACAAGCCTCCAGACAGCTGAACACCTGGCAACTGCCCCAAAAGCACAAAAGCCACCACACTGGGACTGAAGTAGGACAGTTTCACTTTATTTGTGAAATTAATTTTTAATTTTTTTCTTCTTTTTTTAATAGATGTTATCCCACTGGGGGAAAACAAACCAACCAACCAAATAAATTAACCCCAAAAAACCATGAAAGAAAATGTTTATGTGCCAGAAGCCCTCAAATGCTACCAATGAAGTAGTAGAAGCGTGGGGAGAAGCCAAGGGATACTTTAAAAACACGTATTAGTGAAATCTTCAATAGTCTGATCCAGCAGCTAGGGCATAAATATGGACAAATAATTCAGTAAGTAAGGCTTTTTCCTTTAATTGTCTGAAAGCAGATTAGTTTCCTAAGCATACAATAAAAGTCAACTATTAGCATCCATCCCTGAACACTGAAACTCTACAGATCAATAGCCAACAATTCAACAATTAACTGCAAACTTTTAAGTAATTGCTGCTACAGTATCAGTTTAAACTCACACCTATAGGCATAATTCTCATGTTACCAGGAAGATTCGTATCCCTAGAATCAACAGCTCAATTAATCCTTTGAGAATCTGTATGCAAACCAAACCAACTAAATAAATCCTACAAACATTTCCTTTCTGAAGCCACTAATTACACACTTCTGACAAAACACTACTCAAGGTTATGTATTGACACACACTACAATACATAACTTGTAATGCACTCCTTTGCTGTTAAAGCAGAAATAGTGTTTTGTCATTTACATGAATATGACTAGTGAAGGCAAAGGACTATGTTCATATAGAATTGGTATTTAAAAAGGCACATGGTTTTTCATATTTTTATCCACAAGCAGAAATTCAAAATTAATTCTGTACTGTATCTTCACAGAAAAATTCTACAGAAAAGAGAATCTTAATCCAAAGACCACAGCAAAATACAAAACTGTGCCAGAAAGTTTCTCCTAGGACTAAGAACACACACCTGTAAAAATTAATGAATTAATTTATTAAGGAATTGAATAATTAGGAAATGAATTTTCAAAATCAATAAAACTCCCAAAATATCTGAGAAAATTCCTCAAGATAAATTTAAATGTTGAGGAAGCAATGCAAACCATTATCAGCATATCAGAACACCACCTTGGCATAAAGCACTCTTTATATATAATGAAGATAATAAAGAATAAAGATGCTGAACTTCCTACGTTCAGGTTTAGCTTTACCTGCAGAAACAGTGGAATGCTGTAAGTTCTCCCTGTGCTAACTGGGGAGGTGAAGGGCACTCTGTACACAAGTACAGTGTGTTCTGACATTAAACTACACTGTGCTCAATGGCATCATGCAAGCAGATACTCCAGTCCATTTATTACTCCTTTGTTTATTTTACTTTTTCCACTAGAACTCACTAAGTATTACTGAATATAGAAGTGGCTCAGAAAATCTGGATACATGGGAGGAGAAATGAAATATATATAAAGCAACCAAGATATTCTTTCTGTGGTTGCAGTCACAAAGGGAGGAGGAATGCTGTTCATGCAGGTGGAAACTGTACTTTCATCATTATTTTCACAACAGGTTACAGACACAATGGTCACCCAAGATATGTTCACAAAAATGAAGATTTATCCAGTAGGACCAAGGAGTTATTTTCCCTTTTTCCTTTCTCAATTGAAATACAAGGATTTTTTCATACCATGCCCTTCTCTTCATGAATTCTGTATTTCCTTCCAGAGAGAGACAAAGACAAATTAATTTCATAATCTGTCCCTAAGTACAAAATGAGAAAAGGAACATCAGCAAAAGGAAATTACTAACATATTTTGCAAGCACCAGAGGTCAGTACCTCTGGGGGCAACTATTAGTCAACATTTCTAGTACTTATCTATTTAAACCATTAGTAATTGACTCCAAGTACAAGAAACAACCCCAAATTTATTCAAAGTCCACAAGCATGTGCACACAAGTCTTCTGATCTCTGCATTTCCTGTAATGTTCTGCATCTCCATATATACAAAAAAAAAATCTCTGGCTGTTTTCAGGACTATTTTCTGGCTGTTTTTCTGGACTAAACAGTATAAGGTTCAAGGCTGCACCTTAAAGTAATGCAGGTAGAACTTGTACTGTGTCAATACTACAAACACACGCAGTAATAACAGTAACAAATACTAGTAGCAACAAACACGAAAACTCCAACAGAAATAATGGAAGGAAAACACTAGTGAGAAATTTTAAAAATATTTCCTGCCTCCACCTGAATAGAATAACTAATTTTATGTTGTTTAGTTTCTTTGCAAGGAAAGATCAACACAGTTCACTCCACACTTCTGTGTTCAGAAAGTGCCAGCAGCAGGAGGTCCAGATTGCTCTCCCTTCCCAGGTATGCAGGAAGGGCATTTTTGGCACTTCAGTCTCACAGACAGACTTGTCTCACTTCCAGAGGCCAGGGGCAGGAAAACCTGATGCTGATCGCTGGAGCTAATAACAGCTTCCTCTACAGCCCTCCACTGTCTGTAAAGCAAAGGGAAGAGTTTTGGCTCACAGGATTGGGTTTTCCTTGGCACTTCAAAAATCAGGTGTGGAGCTAAACAAGTCACATCGATTAAGTCAGTGGCAACACTGAATGCAGCTTGTCAGACACTACTATCTTCAGATATGAGAGACAAAGACAAAGATTTCTGTAGTAGCTGATTTCTGGGTACAATATTTTGTCTTTGAAAGTTCTTTCTTACAGATGCGACTTCTGTAATGGTCATCTATCACTGGAACATTAATACTGAATAAAGCATGGCTTTTTACAGAACTTATCATCTACATCTGATTAGCCACAGTGCTAAGATTATAATTTGAATTTGCTGGCTTCCTAATAATCTCTTGGTGACTTTCACAGCAACTGCTTATATTTTGGTATAATTTTGGTATGTGACTTTTCTAGGTCCTCAGACTGTTTTTCCTGGGGTTACAGCTGCGAGTGACTGTATCAATGTTACTCAATATTCACATGTTTTGTTATATAACTGGTGCTTGGGGGGGTGGGGGCTGTGAAAAAATTGTTCTGCTGGTGTTAAACATTACCTTATTCCTGCCATGCAGTTTTTGCCATCTGAGCTAAAGATACTTTATCCAGTTGCAAAGCTTTCCTAATGAGTGACACTCAGCAGGTAACTGATTTTAAACAGCTTCCGACAGAACTGAAACTTTGCAAAGGGAGCCTTAGATTTTAAACCACATTCACAATTTATTTCACATAAAGAGCTATACTAAGTTCAGAAGTATTTGAGCCTCATTCTCAAAAGAAAAACTAATTCAAGATTTATAGGGGTTAGGTACACTCACCCTACTGTTTATCCAGATATGCAGCAATGTCATTGACTCACTGAGCTACTTCTTGACAGTTCTTTATTTTGAGAGGTACAAAACCTTCTGACAGATACATAAATGAGAAACCCTGGGAAGAAACGCTATTTTGTTTCAGCATCTGCTCTACAAATGAAGATAAGCAAACCAGATTTTTAGTTCCAGAAAATGACAGCTCTTCTTTGTTTCCAAGAGAGTGACGTGAAAGACACAGCAAGAGAATGCACATTAGAGCAGCCTGCAGGGCAGGGGCAGAGCTGTGTGCTGGTGCCCCTGCTCTGACACCCTCGTCCTCACCCTGCCTTGATGCTTGCTCCTATCTTGCTTTAACTCTTGACATCTTCTTGGACACTCTTAAATGTTATGGGGAGAGGCTGTATTAATATAGCAAGAACATTTAACAGGTACAATTCCAGGTTTTGACAAACAGAATTCCAAAACATTAACTCAAAAGTTCAAGCCTCTCCTGTAGCTCTTCCATTAGTATTTGGCACAGGTTACTGTAAAGGTTGCCATGTCTCATAGAGCCATTTGGTTTGGGCTGAAGGGACCTTGAAGATCACGCAGTTCCAATCCCCCTGCCATGGCACTCAGGTGGCTTAGGGACCCACCCAGCCTGGCCTTGAACTCTTCTGTGGATGAGTCCTCCACAAACACCTTGGTTTCTGTTACACTGGCTGGGCTACTCTGCCCTTCTGATTTTTACTTCTGCGATTTCTGGCATTTGACAACATGGAAAACTGGTGATTCAGAGAAGAGAGTAGAAATTGGGATAGTTTGTATCTGTGCACTGACAAATGGATTGTTAAGCTTGTGCAACATTTGGAGAATGCTTTTTTTATTCTTTAGATGAGATTTGTTAGCAGGGGATTGGAAATGCACTGTGATCCTTCACTAGTTTATTTCCTCTCTCTGTAGGCTTTTTCCCTCACTTTTCCCCCTCTCTTGGATATTCACTTTTTAAATCAGAAGAATTACTTATGAGAATGAAACTATTTTTGATCATATAAGGCATTTTTTTTTCACTGAGATGATGGCAGCTGAGACAGGATTGGAAGCAGCATTACAGGAATGGTGACAGCAGGTTGCAAGCTTTTGTAACACGTTTGTGATCTAGGAAGGGAGCACCCACTTCAGCCTCATGGGGAAAAACGTGTCTTTTCACATTCAGTTTCCTCATGTATTTTGATTTGATGAAGGAAAAGTATTCCCCCCATGAGATTTCAAATGAAGGCACAAACGTACAGTTTTCTCACCCCAGTTACTCCGGAGAGAGAAATTTCCAATTACTTGGCAAATCAAGAAAGAGTATCTGGAGGGGGTCTGAACCTAAGTGCTGCTTTTCCTTTCCTTCGAGTTTGCAGCTACTCCCCACAGAGCAGGAGGCTGCGGTCCAGGAAGCCACAGGGAACTGCTCATGGCACTGTTTTTCTCTGGGAGACAGCAACACCGCCGTGATTAGAACACAGCCAGCCAAACAAAGCACAGCACGCCAGGAATCCCTATTTGTGCAAGGGGATATAGGAGCAGACAATGCACTAAAGCTTTAGGAGTGTGGAGTCTTTTACTTTGCCTCGCATGTAATTTTTTTTTGGACAACATGAAGCTCATAAACACTCCGAGCAGATGGTGTAACATACAGCAGCAGGAGATGGAGCTTATTAGCTGTCGCTTCCTTCCGCTAGTCCACAGCCCAGAAATGTGAAGGACCTTTAAATCACCCTCTGCTGAGCTGAGTCCCTTTCAGGAGGCAGTACGAGGGATAAACTGTGCCCTCACACACACACCGCTTCATTATGCTTCAAGCCTCTGTTCTAAAGCGTGCAGGTAGAGAATGTGCTTACATTTTCAGTTCACAGAAGATTTTCTAAAATTAGCAAAATAATGCTGTAAACAACATTAAAAGTCTAAGCATCTGGCATTTGCAAAAAAATAAAGACAGAGAGGATCCTAGTAATACAAAATATCTCAACGGTTTTTGTACTAACCCTATCTAGTAATAGCATGTTACCAGAAGTCTTCAGTTTTTCGGTTTTTTAAAAATATTCTTCCCAAATCATATAATTTCAAGAAAAGCGCTTGCTTGCAAAAGTAATTGTTTTCATTTGTAATCAGCCTGTTCCTAGCTTCCCTTTTAAGTACTCAGGAATGCTTCATTCCACTCTACTACAATCACCTTCCACAAAAGCTCAAGGCACAGCTCTGAACAAATGATGCAGCTTAAAGGTTAAAAAACCCCCCTTTCTTTCATTAACCAACATAATGAAATCATAAAGGAAACACAGGGAACAAGAGAAGTAACTAACTACCCAGCTGAAGGGGTAGTCATTTCTAAAAGGGTCTATAGCAGTAGCTCTCTTAAGAGCATATTTTGATTTGACATTCTTTTTCTTGTCCTTCTCAAAACAAATGATCTCCCTTCCAGCTACAAACATAAAAAAATGTGTTTTACCATGTGCTGTTTACATGTCAATAAATAGCCATTGCACTATATTTTATTCTGATAGTCTTTATCACATGAATACTCAATGGCTCCCGAATATGAAACTGTCAGGTAGAGTGACAGCGACCTGTGATACCCTGGTCCATTGGCCACCATGTGACACTGATAGTACTGAAGCTCTGTCTTCTTAAATAACAAGAGATTTGAAGTGCCCCCCAATAAAATTTCCCCTTCATTAACTGCTCCATGTGGAAGTTTATTAGCACAGAGTCCTAAATTCACCCAGCTAAGTGCTCCAAAGCTTTACTAAAACAATGAAAAAATCACTCTACTCGCGTTGGTTTCCTCTGGGAGAGCTCACAAGACCACAGACTTGTGGTTTGTCAGATTATTATTCTAGTGTTATACATGACAGGCAGAATCTACTAAAGGCTTTTTTACCTTTACTCTTCATTTAAAAATAAGGTAATTGTAACTACAAGCACATACTACATGCAGCCCAAATTCAACTCTCCATGGCCTTGGTACAGACACAAAGCAGATCTGCTGCCCTGAATGGATTTACATAATTCTAGAAACACAGTAGAATATGGTTATTATGTAAAAAGCTTTTGCTACTTCACAGATGACAAAACACCACCATGACATTTTCCTGACAGGACAATTTCCTACCAGTGCTTGTCAGCATGCCTTTTATTTATGTCTAGGATGATCAGTAAAACTGGTTTTGACTGGTCATATGATGTTAAGAGTTACATGTGTTTAAATCTTCCTTCCTCCTAAGCTGAAAATTGCTGAACTTTAATGCATAGCCAAACAGACCTCCTATTTCTGCACCTCACAAGTCGTTTTTCCCCTTCTAGGGAAAAAAAGTGCTTTTCAGCATTGAAACATTTCTGTTGACTCTGAATCCTCACTATTGTTGGGATGTATGAGAGGGCAGAAATGGGAATTGGATGGAAGCAGCAGAAAGCTAAAAAAAGAGAGGATGAGACAGAAGTGGCCTTAGGCTGCAGAGCTTTCTCACACTGTGACCCAGGCCTCTCTGTGAAGTCAGCGCAGTTCAGTCGAGGAAGATTTTGAACATTTAGCTGGCTCTGTTTACCTATTGCTCCTGGAGATAATTTCATATGTACTTTCTAGAAAACATTAATTATGCCACCAATCTGGAGCATTTGTCCACAAAAAGGTTTTCTTTATTTCTTAATGGGCTAAAAGCAGAATAGGCCAATTCTTTCTCTCTCTCATTTCCTACAATACTAGCAAATGCTGATTTTATCACACAGATTTACCAGAAAATATTTGCTGTTGGATTCTCCTGTGAGGAGTAACTCCATTTTGCCTTGCCCATAACGCAGTTCAATATTTTTATCTTGCCAGGAAATGAACATTTGTCTAACCAGAAATTTACTGCCATATGCTCATATTGTTAACAATCAATAAACTTTATCATGCCAATGACTCAATCCCAGATGATTATCCTATCAGGAATTCATTCCTCTAAACTAGTGTTTTCTTACAAATCTATAATTAGCCTAAAATCCAGAAAGCTTTTCTGTTCTGCCAGTATTTGTACTGTACAGCTCCCTTCATATTTGCTTTGGTGGAAACAGAGAAAACTGTAGGAGAAAACAGCTCTAATTATGTAAACACACCACAAATAAGCTCAAGGTGCAACCTATGTATGGTGCATCTATAAGAACTTTGTTTCCTCACAGCCAGGTCCATCAATGATTTTCCTAGCAAGAGCAACATTTCTGACAACTTCTGCCAATTCTACTCCATCTCTTTCAAGGACAAACAATATGTTTACCAATTCTTCCAAGAATTAATTTACTCTGTTTGCCAATATCTTCAAACTATACGATATTGGGTCTGCCAGGAATTTACTTCATAAGATGATCCTGCCAGGATGAGGTATCGCAGATTTACATATCTTCAGACAAGCAGGATTCTGAACCTCCCAGTGACTAAGAGAATGCATTTTTAGATATACACTTTATGTGTTTAGCACTGACTCTTCAGGAGTCAAAGATGCTTTGTCAGGAGATTTTTGCATCTGCTCATATTGAGTTGTTAGGCCAATAAAACTTAGTTGCACTTGAAACAGTCTGTGGTATTATTTACTAAATCCCGAATTGTCAGGTAACTTCAAGTTTCTCATGCAAATAGCACCAGACACAGAATTCAACTTGCACGGGACTCTACAAAAAGGGTACCGATACAAAACCTGAAGAACAGCATGCAAAAAAATTGCTTAATCAATAGATCAGCTCTGTACTTATTTGGTTTTTTCCTTTCTTATGTTTTACTGTAAGACCTGCAAAACCAACCAGTTAGTATCTTTGAAGTGTAACACTTGAGATACAATTTCAGGAATTGTAAGGAGTAAGAAATACTGACACCGTTAAGTATTCTATATTTGGATACTGTTTGAACTTCTGCAGGAGGTTCAGGAGTTTTTTGTCTTCTAGCAATAATATTTACAGGCACCTTTTTTTGCTGCATTTGTTTTTCTAGGTTAATAATATCTGCTAATCGAAAAACAAAAGAAAACAAAACAGAAAGACCAAACCCAACAGAGCTTCCTGTTTGTGAACCATGTACTGAGGAGTATTCACACCCCTACACTTGCTCCTGTTAAGTTTCTCTGTATTAATAATTGTATTCTGACATTGTTCCTTCTCACATTCCATCATTAGAGCTCTCTGGAATGCCATCTCACCCTCATCATCATCACTCCATGCATGACCATTACATTACTGTTTCTCATCTATTCTCACACCTTTCCAGGATGAAATTCATGGATTTTATCCTCGCTGTGCACCCTGTTAACTCACCATGCCTACTACTGTTTCAGCTGTAGCTAGAGAATTAAATTATGCCACTAAAGAAGAGCATCCTGGCACTGACTGGGGATACAACTTTGATGCCCCAGTAGCCTCATGCATAGAATTATTTTATGCAGGTTTGAAGCAGTAGAAGACACTTTCTTCCAAGAAGAAAAATACCAATGATTGAAAAACAGAAGATCTGAAATTTCATACAGTATCTTGTAAAAATCAATTTGAATGGAAAAATCTTGGGGCATATAATTCCAATAAAATCATCTCACAACATGAGTGTAAAATACTTGGTCTGCAAAAGCCCATGACTGATTCCTTACAGTCCTGAATAACTGAGGTAAGTTCATGCCTGACAACTTCTTGCAGAAATGCACACTAATTTGGCCATTTCTCCAAAATTATTAATGTGATTGCTTTCAGAGGCAATGTTCTGGAAGAGTAAATTCAACATGACACAGAGGCTGGTTTCTTATGCCTACAGTAGTGATTTCAACCCTTTTAGATGTGCCCAAGCCAGTGATGCTACAGCTGACAGGAATATCAATAACAGCAGAGCTTTCTGATAGCTCTTCAAGGCTCAGGTCCACGCTGAGGTTTTGCTTTCACAGCCACAGGCACAAGCAGTGAGGGAGCTGCTCGAAGGAGATCTACAAAAACATTTGCACCATCCCCAGGTACAACACCACAGCCATATCCCAGTAAATTAAACTCTCATAGCACGTTCAGGATAGTCTCAAACAACAAACAAATCTAAGTTTTCTAAACAATCCTCGGTTGAAATCTATGGTAATGACTTTTTTCTCCCAAAAAAGGCAGTTTTGTAACTCTTTGGAGGGAATATATGCACATACATTGGGGCTACCTCTGGTAGCCAAGTATTATTACTCCCATGAATTATAGGTACTTTCACACAGTGCCAGTATTACAGGAGTAACTTGAGTCAGAGTATCTGCAGTAAAAAACAAAAAGGCTGCAATAGCTATGCAGTGCAGCTGCTCCAAATTTTACATTAATTTACACATCACAGAAGAGACAACTTTTGCATCTTCAAAAAGCCTATTTTTCATTTCCTTTTAGAAAAATAAAATTATTTTTATACTCAGGAAATTGGAGAAGGCTTTTTTGAATAAGCAGTGAGGGCTTTGGGGACAGGGTGTGTGTGTGTGATGTGGCTTGTTTGATGATTTGGGGTTTGTTTGTTTGTTTTTAAATAAGCGCCATAAGCTTTAGCTGAGAAGTACTGCCACATTTTAAAGCAATTTAACCACTTCCTTGAAGAGCAGGGAGGGCCTGGCCTGGAACCCTGCTGCTGTCACCTGTAAGGGCACAGGACTCTCATCGCTTCTGACACTCGATTCCTGCAAATCCTCTCCCTGCCCCACCATCCTGAATTGGTGGTGGAGCTGAAAGCAGCTGCGAAGTCCCATCTCTGTTCATTGTGTACAAACACAGCACGTGGGTTTACACGAGTTTGTCAGGGAATGCTGCAGTAAATTCTGCTCATTCCTTCCATTTCTTTATTCTTAGTCTTTAGCTTCCATCTCTAATCAGACACGAGCTTTCCCTAACCTTAGCTCAACTATCATCAGTGTTCAAATATTTGTCCTAATCATGCAGAAGGCTAAAACAGAAACTTAACTCTTGGGTTTTTTTCTTACAATACACTAATTAACTTCAGTTTTAAAATTACTTGACTATTTATAAGATTAGAAATGTTAAGAGAATTGTTGCATTTGAATTAATTCACAGGCTTCATAAGCACATGCAGAGATAGCCTGCAGCCTCAGAGTTGATTTCATTGCAAAATGCACCCAACATATGCAAAGGTAGTAAATAATTAATCAGTCAACATTAGTAAGAAGAGTAGCCCCTACTAAAGAAAATATTTGTCTATAGCTAGCATGGGATGATTTCCAGAATACCAGTCAGTCCATCCTGCCAAAAAACCATTTTTTTCTTCAATTAAAAAAATCAAAAAATCCTATATTTCTCATATTACAGTATGATTAAAACTAGGTAAAAAGTGGGTTGATGAGCCTTTGGGAATAAAATGTTTGCACAATTGCTGACAGCATGATATTGTTTCACAGTGAGCAATCAGGAAGTAATAACCATAATTAGCAGATAAAAGAAATGCTTTACCTTGTGTGGACTGGTCAATGGCTTTTCTTTTTCTGCTATGACTGTTATAATTAAGTCTCAGCTCTTGGCTATATTCATTCAGAGTTTCTCTTGAGTCATAAGATTGCCTTTGCTTTCCCCCATCTTCACTTTCATCTGAAGAACTTGTGTAAGTTAAATCCACTTCATGTTTAACTTTTGACAGTGGCTGGTAGGGTTTGCAGTCCATCTGCTCCATCTCTGATTAAATAGGCTCAAAGTCATGAAAACAAGCAACGGGAATGCCTTAAGGAAACAGTCCTGGAAAAAAACAACAACAATAATTCATTTCAGACATAATATATATTTTTAAGTCACAAAAGTCCAATTTTATTTTTGGTTTATATAAACCAATTAAATTCCATTAATATCACTATAATCCAGGAAGGAAAATGAACACGTCATATTTTACTGTTTTGGGTTTTTCAAAATAGAATTAAAGTAACAGCTACTTGAAGGAAAAAGAAATTAAAACCAAATCTTAAGCATTGTCCTATTAGACCAAGCAATAACTGTATCTTATGTATAAAATATGTAACAACAACTTATATTTGGTATCAAAGCTAAGATGGAACAGTTACTATTTCTCTAAAGGGATGCATATTCATCATAAGTGAAAATAACATTTTACATCTTTTAAAATATGAAGCCTGGGAAGCAGAAAGTTCACTCTTTTAAAGTATTCTCCTGTAAATTAAATTCCATCTAATCAAGATTAGGAGAATTCAGACATTAGAAAACCACCAAACTTTCTAAAAATAAAATTATACCACACTGTTACTCTAGAATAGCAAGCAATGCTTCAGAAAAGGACATTTTCTTTTAGATTTTGAGGACATTTCAACAGCAAGAAGCTTCTACCCTGCAGTACAACCCATTTTTCTCCTCTCTATCTCCCATCTGAATTCCTACCCACATGGGGGCTATACAAATCCTCAATGGAAGTTTCCAAACTGCAGCTTGGGTTTTGTGTATGCATTTCTATAATGATGTTTAAATTCAGTATCCTTAAAATTAATTGCATTGCAGCTGCACATGCAACTGGTACACTTGTCCTGTATCTTCGCCTTCACTAAGCTGTTTCCATCACCAATTTTAAGACAGATTCTGGGATGAAATAACAGGGGTCATGGCCCATCTTGTACAGCAGCATGGCTCACAAAGAGGAAGCTCTGTTGGGGTTTTGTTTTTTGTTGTTTTTTTTTTTGGTTTGTTTTGTTTTTAGATTAGCAGATATTATTAACCTAGAAAAACAAACGTAACAAAAAAAGGTGCCTGTAAATATTATTGCTAGAAGACAAAAAAACTCCCACAGAAGTTCAAAGAGATTTTGCTTAATTAGAAAGCAATTTCTCACAGCTTCTTAATGATTTTAAGGTCAGCAGTAGAGGGAAATAAGTTTAATACTCAGTTTGATATCAGCCCATTTCCCATCTGCAACAAGGACTTTTAACCCCACATGCTGCCAGCTGTGAGCACAAAAACAGAATCTCCAAAAGTAAAACAGAAAAAGTGAAAGCACAAAAAAGGCAAACATAAAAACCCCACAGAAAGCACTTTCCAGAGGGCTAAAGAGATTACTAACTTCTGAACCTGTGTGAATGTTTGAGACACAACTGATGGTACTGTCACTGTCTCCAGATTAGTAAAATTTCGTCTCCTGCTTGTGTGTCCTCCCAACACTTTTGAAAGGATCACCTTCCTGAGCAGGAGTGGGAAATACTGCACGCGATGTGAGGAGGGAATAAGGCTTCTAACATTCTAACAGAAAAACAAAATCCAGACACTCAGAACACTGGAGGGAAGAAGTGACACTGACCATCACAGCAGAAGTGACACCCTGGAGTGCATGCCCTGCTTCCTTTGCTTTCTCCAGGTTTCAGGAGGTTACCTGGAGGAAGAGGTTAAAGGCATGTCTTTGCTTGAAACACTAAATCTAAGGGAGTTACATCCAACCCTTTCACCTGACATGGAACAGCTCTTCAGAAACTAATGGCATCTGGATAAAGAGCTCTAGTATAAAAAAAAAAAAAACCCCAAACCCAAACCAACTCGTCCTACTCAGCAAAGTGGGCTTGAAAGCATCTAAGTCAATAAAAACCTCTTCAAGAGAGAAACAGAACCAAAGAGATGAACCAAGGAGCTGTCGGAGAGCAAGGCCAGCTGACATTGGGTCATGGGGCTGCAGCCCTGGGCAGGGCATTTGTGCTTTGGGATGATTGCACTGTATCCAGGGATAAGATGCTTCTGCAGACAAGTCACAACTAAGTAATACTTGCTTCTCCAAAGCTGTTTGCTTAAATAATTTACTGTTCTTTGCAAGATCGCCTATTATTGCCTAAGTTCAGTGCTTGTTCTGTGAGCTGCTTTAATAGCGACAGAAGAACGCAAAGGGGCTGTGACTTACAAGCACAGACTTGGCTTAAAAGATGAACTGATGACTCTGTAGAAATGGTTAGTGACAGGAAAAAGCCTTCCAATATATTCTGTCTGACAGAATAAATGGAGACAAAGCTACAGAAGCCAGAGGAAAACAAGGAGAAATTAAAGAGCCTCTATTAAGAAGAAGCAGTAGAGAAGAAATAAATTTTGCCATGAAGGCAACAAGTGTGAGCAGCCTTGGACGCAGGCAGTGCATTCTGCTTTCAAAAGTGCAAAACCATGAATCTGACAAATTTAGCTCGTTACTGAAACAACAAATAAAAAACCCTCCAACAAAACTAAAACACAGAAGTTCCCCTAAGAGATGCTGTGCATCTACTTTGTGGGAGGTTTCAAGTGATTTTTTAAAAGAAGTAATAAAAATTATTAGGATGCACAGAGACCTGTAAAACTTAAGCTGCAGTAAAAAACTGCTTAAGATTGATCTGTATTCTTTTAAAACAAGGTTTAATAACCATAGTCTTTATTTTGTGAGAACTGTTTGTAGCAGGAATATATTTGATGATCTTAACTAAGGCAAGCAGACAGATGAAATAATTTAATGTAAGCAATTAATGTTCGATTAATTACATATTTCAGGTATTTTCTTTCACTGTGGCACTTTCATATATCCTACCTTCTTGTGTAAAGGGTGTGCATTTTTTCAACTCTAAATTAATCAAATACCCCCTTAAAAGCTGTCATTTTATTATTCCCTTATTATATAAGGGCAAGGATCATTAAAAAACATGAGCAACTTGTGAATATCACAACAGCCCAGTGCCCCTGCTCAGAGACACCACTGCTGCCATCGCCACATGTGCAGCCTCAGGGGTGCAAAGCCCTGGCACACACGCGTGAAGCCACAGCTCAACTTTTCCCAGTTGACCACCAATTCTGACCACCAAGCCACATCAGCACCAGCCTGGAACACTCATCATCTTCAGCGCACTCTGCACAGACCGGAAAGACCCAGCACAAAGTTTAATACATTTTTGGTGGAAGAATGTGGGCACAGATATGATGCAGACACAAACTCACTGCTCATTCACCATCTGAAGGAAGAAAACCTTCAGCTCACCTGCCCAACTCTTCCCTCCCCACGCCAACCCCATTCACCAGAGCCATGGAAAACTCAGCAGTGCTAAAGGCGTGCACAAGGACTAAAGACACAGCACCAGAGCATGGGATTTCACAGGGAACTTCAGCTTCCCTTCACACAGGGACCAAGCTGTGCGTTCTTTTTTTTGCTTAGCGCATTAGTGTCTTGTAAACCCACAGCTACCTGAGCCTGACATAAGAGCAGGTGATAAATAATTTTCAGGAACTGGAAAAATACTTCATAAAGTTTTTCATCAAAAAATGCTTTTATGCATCAGAAACACATGATGTAAAACAGCAAATCTTCAAGCTTTTCTACGGTAAGAAATTCAGTTAAATTTAAAAAATGATGGTATGGTATGATAACCTGAATTTAAACACTGGCAATCAAATACTTAAACCTTATTTTGTATTTTGTTTGGAAAAATACAACACAGTAAGCAACTAAAAATGCTGAAATAGAGCAGGAGTATAAAGAATATTGCCTGGATGTTTACACAGGTTTCTTCAAATAACTGGCCCTCAAGTAACTAAACAAAACACCCAGCCAATCAATATCAAGTTAACCTTGTCAGCAAAATGATAAAGTCTCATAAAAGCTTACAAGTCCTGTAAGTGACCTTTCTATAAGTGTCTTAATGCTCCCCTCCTCACAAGAAGCATTTTTTTGCCCTTTCCATCACTGTTCTCTTATTGAAAGGTTTCACCAAATACGTAATAAAAATACAATAGACAAACACCATGCGTTTATTATAAACATATAAATATATGCAATATATATTTAGGCACTGAATAACAAGTAATTCTGAACCATATTCAGGTAATTCTGAACCGTATTTAAAACAGGTATCATATGCAGCTCATAGTTAATTTTGTAGAATAATGAATAACTAATCAATTAAATTCAAAATGAAACACTTTTGCAAATACAAAAAAGTAAAAAAGTTCTACTGGATGAGAAAATACCACCCTTGAAGTAATGGAACTAATCTGCCTATGTATATGAATTTTAATGTATGATTTATGCAACCTTCTAAATGCACATTGTACCTGTTACTGGAAACTATTTTTACCTTTCACTTGCACCAAGATCCTCTCCCATCAGCTACCCAACCTCCCTGATCTGCTCAGATCAGCCTGCTCTGCTCAGGAGCTCAGTAAGGTCAGGGTGATTGGTTATGAGAGAGGCTCTTTGCAGTGCCCAGCCATAGTATTTTATAACAAAACTCACTGTATGCATTTACACTGCACAGAGGCTCTGCACTCAAATACAGCGGTGCCACAGAGAACGCGTTACTTTAACAGTGCTTTTTATAAATTCTTAATAGGCTGCTCTGATAGGGTGCCCACTTAACGAACGAATTTCCATAGTGATTACCCACCATCAGCCCCATCAAATCACCAGTGGCATACCCAGTTGGTTTTCAGTAAGTCCCGAATTATTTAGAGAGGTCAGGTTACGGTTGCTAATGAGTATCATGTAGCTGAACAGGGTCCTCCAGAAGCATACAAGATCAAAAACATGAAAAAGTGTAACCTTTGTTGGCCTCAGCTAATCATTATGTTTAATACTCAGATACTCCAGACTATTTAGAATTAAAATGTAATTGCAGTTATAGTGCTAAAATATAACCAGGGAACTGTGCTCCTTCTCTCCTATATTTCTTTTCTTTCAACACATACCCTTATCTGAAAGCTACCGTTTGCTTATTGCCTTTTCAGCCCAGTAGTTTCTGAAAATGAACTGCTAAGCAGCAATATCAGCTCTGGACTGCTGAAGGCAAAAAGAACAGCACCTTTATTCTGCAGGTCTTTCTGAAATACAAAACTGTAAAATATGAAAGGTAAAACAGAGCAAACACTCTTGATTTAAACCTTTGAGAAATGCAATAGCAAGAAAAAGAAGTAAAAACATTCTGACCTTGTATGCACCTTCAAAAAATATATCCCTCAAATATTTGTCTAGAGATTATAAACAAAGGAAGTTCCTTTAAGTTCTGTTTTACAGAACAGTTCCACACAGCAAGGAAGATACCAGCTAAAGGAGTAGCATTAGAGCAGGAAGAAATTATGTTTCTATGTGATACATAGAATTATATACTATGAAAAAATATGGAAAATCTGCTTAAGTCTGGAAGATGGAAGCAGATAATACTTTTCATTGAAAGGAAAAATCTCATACTAAGAATCAAGAAAGAGTAGCAGAATGTACTCCCTAGAAGATGGACTGAAGTAACAGAACAAAAGAAACCAAAAAACCAACCCCCCGCCCCCAAAATTCATACGAACATTTTCCATTTTCCATGGATCATAAAGTATTAACACATTAGAAGATGTTTGAAAATGACATAAGGATGTATGGACCACTAGGTACAACATGTCCACTATTTATCAGGGAATGAGTGAGATTGTGAAATGTTGAGACATCGTGTTATTCCTGCAGGTGGACTACATTGCACCTCTTAAGAAGAACAGATGCACAGATAAAAGATGAAAATGTTAGAATATGTTTTTTTCACATATCTTTCTAAATTAGCTATGTAGATGCAAACTGGAGTTTTCAGGGCCATGCTATGGGTTTAACACACTCCCTAGAAGATGTGCTCTTTTAACTTTTGGATGGATTACACTGGCTCATACATTTACATGTCATTGTGATAGATGCAAGTGGAATAAGGTTCATTTTCACATTTAATGATCTTCATTTAAAATTAGTCAAAGTCTAATTTAATTCTAGTTAACAAAGTAATTCAAAGTGTTGTCCATTATATCCGAAGTTTCAGCGAGAAAATACTGCAGAATGAAATTGAAAAGGAAGTCAGGTTGTTGCAGTATTTTGTGGCATATGGCAAGACTGGAAGTGATCTTAAAAACATACGTTATGTCAGCTACTCAACTGTGATACAGAATTCTTGGCCAACACGTGCCCTTCACTTCACTTGGAGAATTGCCACTGACTGTAAGAATCACACAAGTCCCTAATGTTTTCTTTTGGAAACTAATTTGATGTTGGTGAGATTCAAGGACAAAAGCTCAAGTTCTACTGCTGTGAGACAAAGTACAATGAGGATTCAGGGTGATATATCCTGGACAGGTTCAGAGTATCTCCCGAACACAGTCTTTCTGAAGGGCTGTACTTTAGCAATTACAATTCCTAAATTATATTGCAGAATAACTCATGGTGTGAACATTTTGTCATTTAAAAAAATGGGAACACTGTGAACAGTCTCCCACCATCTCAACACTTCAACTAGGAATCCTGAAGAACATGAAAAAGTCTGGGCTTAAGTAAAACTAGCCAAGGGCTTGATACCTACAGGTTTGGTCCATAACACATGGTCAAGCAATTCCCAATAAATCCCAGGAACTTCTTTATACTAAATACATCCACCTGAAATGTTAAAATGCTTGCCAGTGGAAGCTCAGGGTGTTCTCCACTGTTGTGATTACTGTTCTGTTGACAAGAGCATATTTTTGCATTGTCAAGACCTAAAATTAGAATACTCAGCAGTTGAATTCGATGAAAATACAGTTGAGTGTTGGTGCTCTTCTGAACTCAGCAGGCAAATACTATCACAATATTTCTACCTATATCTGTATGTATGTGTACATATATATATCTACAGTGCTCTAATTTATCTAACAATGTAATACAATGAGGCGTACATGTACTTGTGTATATTCAGGTAAGAAAAATGGAATCTTTGTTTCATCAAGTACACTGTTTTAAAATACACTGGCACATGGCAAGTAGTATATTCATTTGTATGTGACAAGTTAATTGAATTGTGCTTTGGTTATTTTTTGATAATGCAAATTGGCATAGCCATCAAATTGAGATAATTATTGCCATGTCTCTTTCCCAACTGTGTGCTTAATTAAGAAGACCCAGTAAGGCTTAATTAGCAAAAAAGTAATTTTTAAAATCAGGTTTAGCTGCTTAGAGATTACAAAAATTGAAAATAACATGTTCTATGTTGATACTATTAATTTTTTGAGTCACCAATTTAAATTTTACATCACAATAAGCATAGGCAGTAAGAATAATTTACAACACATGGATACTGTGGAACATCTAAACCACAGTTCAAGTATCAGATTTTCATTGACACCAGGATGCCTTGGCAATGGTGTTCAAAAACATTCAGCTGACAATTTTGCCGACATGTTTACTTTCCCTGTTTCTAATTACAATAATGGAAGAAGTCTTCTTTGAAGAAACTAGACATTCACCAGAGTATTTATGGACTACCAAAGCATATGAGCAAGTCTCATTATCTTGACGAGACAAAAGATTTCATCACTTGACATCACAGTATACAAAGTCACAATTTTCCTGGTAGGTTTTTTCTTTCCTTGGCATTACTATTTTACATTATCCTATTTAAGAAAAACCCCATGAGTTGTGGCAGATGTCAGGGGGGCCTCAAAATTTCATTTCCACTTGCAAAATCCCAAAACACACCTACTACAAATCTCTGAAACAAAATGCTGACACCAGCTCCCCACCTCCAGCTGAAGTTTGCTAATGGAATATGTTACCTTAAATATTACCAGCATCTCTCTAGTACTGTGCACTCCTCAGACGTGATAGAGCTTGTTCACATTTAGACTGATGGCCTTTTTAAGGTAAGTTATTTTGCTACGTTACAACTTCTGGAATTTCTAGAAGCAGCACTGATTCAGCAACTTGTTTTATTTCCAGGACAGGCTCACAATGTTGGTGCAGTCACAGTAGGCACAGGGATCTATAGTATAATGTCTTGTAAGTATCCAGGCTCTTGATTAAATTATCACAGCAGTGCTAAGAACTCTTATGAAACCATCATTATTTACTGCACATAGAAAGTGAACTTTTCAGTCTTTTCTTAAATAGTTTTTTTAACTTTGCTTTTCTAACTCTGGGAAGAAATACCACCAATTACTATGCAGTTCTGACATCACCCACCAAGTTAAAACTTGAAAAGCTTTTCAAGCATTTGAAGTACTTTTTGCAAGAAGACCTGACTACTGCCTGACCACAGGACCAACATCTGCTTCACCTTCATCTGAAGCATCACTCAGGTTGCTATTCGTGTGACTGACACCATCATGCCTGAGAAGTGATCTTTCTGTTCCTTTTCTTCTTGCTTTGATGTCTGTCAAAGTATTCAGTGTCTTCAAGTGCCATTGTTCTGACAAGCAGACCCTCCCAGTGGACTTGTACTATATACTGTGACTCCCAGAACCTCTATTATTTGAGCTGGTGTCAGATTGATTTTCTTTCTGTTCATGATAGTGCTATGATCTTGCAGGGTTGAAATTACTGCTGATTTATGCCTTGATGCAACCCCTCGAGAACTGGCTTGTATCAGCATGTCACCTATGAAAAGGTACGTTTGAATCCTTAGAGATCTTTTTAGTGGAACCTTTGTTCTCATTTCAATAGCGAATCCTTTGTAATGAATGTTTGCTAGAAATTTCTCCTGCAAGTACCAAGAGTCTTCTGTAGTGCAAACTGGAAGTATATTATGCATCCATCCATTTTCACCAGCCTGTGAAGCCTTCTTGGCAGAGATTATTTTAAGCTGTCCATCCAAAACCTTACAGTTTTTGCAAATTGATTATACCATTTTCTTTAGTACTCTACAAAGAAAATGCAGGTAGTGCTGGCAATGAAGAATGGGAATATTTTCCAGCTGTGTGCCTGAAGGCTCAGCTACCTCTGGGAATGAAACAGACTAAAAGCATACAAAAATGCCTCTAGTGTGTTTGTGGAAGACTATTGCCTTTTATGTCCCTGCCTTCTTTTATTTAGACTTTAGAACAGGAAAGGATATCTATTGTTTAAGCACTATTTACATTTGTACATATCCTGCCGATTAGCATCACAGACAGTTTTTGCACTCTCATTACAAGTAGCTTCTTGACTACATCTTTGTGAGCTATTTTCCCCCAAAAATAGGGAAACAGTGTCTTCTGAAGAAATACATTAACAGGGAGGCACTGATTTTACATTTAAACAATTCCAACATGGTAAACTGCAATTGAAATCTTCTTAACTTTTCTTATCATCAGTCTCTGAAATCCTAATTTATATATATATTTTTTTTCCTGTTGGTAGAACTGTTTGTGCCCGTGTCTTCTTTCACTGTAAGTGCTTCTGGTTCAGGTACTGTCCTTTCTCCTAGTTTAGGCTGCTCTATCCACAATATCCTTTTCAAGAGGGACTGAAGCAGTATTTTTAAAATTTTTTTGGTTGTTTTTTAGGGGGTTTTTTTTGTTTGTTTTGTTTTTTTGTTTTTGGGGGTTTTTTTGAAACTGGTATTTTGCACTAACCAATTCCAGTTCCAAAGCAAACAGGACTTTGCTGCAACTGCTTCTTCCTCGTAAACAGGAAACTGAATGGAGGTGTCTAAATATTAAGCAGTCCTACTCTTCTATTTTAGTGCTGGCAGGAAGAAGAACCTTCAGAAGGAAATCAACAGCCTCTGAACCCCAGTGACTACCAAGGGAGAACAGCAAGACCACAACAACACCATGGGTACATAAAATAGGAAAAATTAAACCATGCCACGCTTCAGTGTTTCAAGTGCTCAAAATTCTCAGCTACTTAAGCTCCTATATATCTAATACATTTCTATCACTATGACCACCCTCCTGAAGTACTTGGCAAGAACACATTCTCCTTAGCGCTTGTACAGTGACTCCTTTCAGCTAAGCTCCCTTTCTTCAGCTGAGAAATCACAGCAAGGAGAGAAAGAGAGAGAGAAGAATGAGACAGAAATATGATGCTTGTCTGTTGCTTTTATATATATGTACACGTACACACATATCTATACTAGCTACATATAAAATAATAGTCATTATCCTTGTGGATAACAATTCTGCCCATGCTAATTCTATTTACATTGGGAGCGCTGCAGTGTACGTTTAATGTGAAGCTGTGTTTCTTTCAAGAGCAAGGAAAATGTCACTTTCTTTTCCCAAAGCACCAAGAGACTCCTTTTACTGTCACAGAACACAATTATATGTTAGAGCTCTGCTGTCTCTTTCCAGCCAACAAGGCAAGAAAATGACCTTTCTTTAACCTATGGCTGAATTGCATTATGTTTGGTTCAGTGGATATCCTTTTTTATATTCTCCCATATCAAGTGCGTCTATACTGAGGTTATGAAATGGGCACCTGCCTTTCACATCTGCTAGTGATTACATTTCTTCCAAAAACCTGCTTTCAACTGAGAAGGGATGTTAACTCTCATCCCCCATTTCATATCCTAGTGTGCAATGTTTGTAAATACCTGAAAACATTCAAAGCTGCCAACCCTGCCAGCAGAATTTGTGTATTAGCTGCTGCATTTTGCCCCATGACATGATCATGTAAAAGGTCAGGAAGAAATATGCTACCCACACTCACTCCCTATGTGCTGCACTGTGACCTCGTCCAGAATGGCAATGCCCTGAAACAGTCCCTGTATTTATTTCCCAGTCTGTGAAGCAAACTGCATTTCTGGTCTGTCTTCATTTATGGGCAGGTTAGTAATAAAGGAAAGAGACATTCCCAGCACAGGTACCTCAACTGTACTTTGGCTTATATGCACAAGATGTGGGGGGAAGCAGAAAAATGCAGCTGTGACACTAATGAAGTAAGCCAGTGCTGATCTGCACAAGAGAGCAGGTCGCAGTGGAGGATTTCTGAACATGATGCTGAATGACAAATATCATTGCTGAAGAAAATTGTGCCATACAGCTTCAACAGGGTATTTAGTATATTTTTAAAATTAAGCAAGTTCAGAGATAAAAGACCACCAAGCAAATCATTACTTACACACATAACTCATATTGCAAGTAGCCACCTAAATAAGCGCCCCTACAAAACATTCGGCATCTCTCCTGATCTGGAGGCAATTCTAAATATTCATTTCAGTGCTTTTACATGTAGAGGAGTTCTAAGGTTCAGCAATTTGTTATGTGACAAGGTTTATGTCAACTGTTATTAAAGATGACTCATATTAATATAACTGCTCTAAGAGGAAAAGTTGTGCAGCCTAAAGATACCTTTCTAAATGCTACCATTTTACCAGCACGATGTAACTGCAGACATGCACCAGAGACAGGCTGGAGTCATGCATTAACCTTGTGAAGATCATCGTTCTCTTTAAAGCTTATGTCTGATTTTCTTCTATTACATTATACCGAAAATGGAAAGTACCAAACATTCAAAACAAAATGAAACAGTAATTTCTTGTACTGTAGTTACAGAAATCTCTGTATACAGTCAAAGACCAATTTAAGACCTTTTCGGAATTCACAGTGAAGTAAGGATAGGCTCTCCATTACCAATAATGGTAAAAACACACAAGAATTGCCTGCACTAATTCCTCTGAAGCAGACCAGAGAAAATACAGCTTCATGTGCACCTACAGCAGTCTGTGTAATTAAGGAATGAAAGTGCATTGTCTGAGATAAAATAAATAAAAAACCCCAGCTAACCAACCAACCACAATAAAAAACCACAACCAAACCGAAAGAAAAACAACCACCCAAACCCACCCCAAATCACTGCAGGTGCACAGTGTGATCCTTTTCATAACAGGATAAGTGTGCAGATACTCCCAGAGCATGAGTTCTCACACGTTCACTTATTAAGTACCTGGCTCTTGAATGGTGGAATTTATTTGTGGATTTTACAAACACATGTAGATCTTTTGGCTTCAAAAAACCACAGGTGGAAGAGTTTTAAACGATGCAATTTTTTACCTCCAAGAGAAAACACAGGAATTCCTTCCACACACATAGAATCTACTTATATTTTTATACCATAGCCTTATAAAATTACAAGGAATTTGAGTCTGTAGCCTAAACTATAAACACTACCAGGAAATTTGATACCAAAATCATCAACAAAAGGCCTATTCCCCATTTCAGCTCCAGCAATTCCCAAACTCATTATTAATAGACTTTCAGCTAAGTTTTCATTGGGATTGAAGACCTAATCACAGTTGAAATACACAAAACCCAAACTCTTATTGCTACTCCTACACACAATTCTTACAGAAGTCAACCTTGAATTGCATGTGGTGATGCTGCTGCCAGAAAACCAAGGATAGAAATTAAGTGGCCCTGGTTCTGCATGCACTGTTCTGTGGGGGCTTTCCTGAGAACAGCAGAGTGAAAATTGTCCCAGGGTGACATCCCAGCTGGAGCTCTTGACAGGGGAAACAATTAGTTTGCAGTGGCTTCAGCTGATCTGTATTGGGTAATCCATTCCTATTTTAGGGAATGGGTCATTGAATGAGCATGACAAAGCAAACATCACTTTAACAAAAAGAAAGAAACCAGTGAACTTGTTACTGGAAATGGCTGAATAGTTGGAGGAAGGAAAAAAATGCCATCAGTAGACTAAGAGAAAAGAGAATTAGCTTCAATTTTATTTCTGCAGTTAATGGATTAAAAAAAAAAAAAAAGCCAAAACCAAACAAACAAAAAATTAAAGATATCACTGAACTAAGTTTTATGTAACAGATATTGATGCTATTGATGCCCAGTAATACAATTACACCACTCCATTCCTTTAAATAAATTTAAGGGTGAATACACATATAGAACAGGACCAAGAATTCCAGGGCTCACTAGAACCATTTCCAAGTATTACTGCATTCTAAACCATGATGACCAGTGTCCTATCTCTGACAGAAGAACACAGAAGTATTTCTATTTTGATTTCCACCCAGCCTAATTAAGACTTTCAGAAAATTGCTTTGCCTTTAATTCCTAAATAATTTATTATTTTTTAACGCTTTTATTTCAATTGATCTCTAAGGTCAGTTCCATTGCCCAGGCATTTTTTCCCTGCTGAAATTCTGCATTTGAAAAGTCATGTCTCAACAACACATCCATGTGTGTGACTTTCTGTGAAACCTTCTTGTGTAACACCTAAAACTGCAGAGATCAAAGCACAAATTCCGTGTAGATCTTGTGAAACTTTTTTTGTCAAGTGAAGTACCAGGAGTCTTGTAAAATCTTGTAAAGAACAAACGTCTTCTGTTCTTTTAAGTGGCTATCCTAAGTCTCTTGCTTAAATACAGTGTCAAGGAAGTTGGTAGGTGCTCAAAACATTACAACGCCAGTACCTTAGCAAAACCAATAAATGAACAACCAAACTGTTCTCTACTTTAGTGGGTTACAAGAGAAATTCTTACATATTAAGGAAAAACCACAAATTGCAGCTGCATGACGCAGACACCACCCTGTAGGAATGTGAACACTTAGAGTTTTGTAATTGCCTATTGAAAAATTAGTTCATTAAGATTAAAAAAACTTAAAAGTTACAGAATTAAGGTCATCCTCAATATTATCCTCTTAAATGATATTTCAACGTGAGTTCTGAGCAAATAGAGTGAAACTGCTGGAGCTGCAATCCTCACCACTTCATTGACTTTTAAAATTAGAAATACTCTTTTGATTTTCTTTTTTTCTGGGGTGGGAACCCACATTCTTCTACATCTGCATTACTTCTAAAAATCTACATGCATTTCTCCAAAACTCAATGGGAACTGCACTGACACACAGTGACATAAATGAGTTTAAACACAAACTTCATGTATTAAGCAATGTAATCCAGTGATTTCTGCTCTGCAGTTTAAATACCAGAACCATTACACTGGGAGAAACACTGAAAAAAAAGGTCTTATTAGCAGCTTGAGAAGGTCCATTTTACAACCACAGATGTTCTGAGGCTAAACTACTTCAATAACTTGGCTTTAAATCATCTTAAGCTGTATTACAGTTCAAAAGTAATTCCGATAACAAACTGTATTAGGTGAGTTTGGAATTAAAAATCCTCCTTTATCCGTTCAGTAGAATGAAAGTAAGTGAATACTTTAACTAACGTGCATGGCACACAAAATGTTAAAAAGTGAGGTAAGTATTCATTACTTTTTCTCAATAACATTCAAATATTGGTGCACACTCATCACAATTAATCAGTTGACCAAAACACCGGGTAAATTTATCTCCCTGATGAGTTTAAACATAAAAGAAAACATGAGAAATTGAATTCTTAAACCATAAATATCCTGGTTGAATTTGGAATGTAATCAACATTATCATATTTATTGAAAGTTAAAGACTTAAATTAATGAGTACCATGTGTTTATCTACCAAATTTTAACTTGCTAATCTAGTCTGATCATCATTTTCCAAGTCAAATGGTTATGAGAAATGCTCAATGAATGTTTAATAATGATCAAATTACTTTTTACATCAAAACAAACAACCCAAACTTAATACAGAATACATTTTCATTAGCACACGAAAATAGGAAACGAATCTGCCAGAGATACTGGAGTTCATCATAAAAAGTAACCCATTAGGATAAATGTGTGCATTTCCTGCAATGACAGGGTAAGAAAGCAACACATTTAGTGATCTGTGTGGCTGAAGTTAAAAACATCAGATTTTAACTCATTTAAACATATTTTAGCTAATGGATACTAATTTTCATATACAAATTAATCTTTAAAATGCAATAATAAATACATTTGTGAAAAGTTAACTGAAACATTAAACAATCATGTAAAAAGTGAAGCATTCTGCCCATGAGAAGTATCCTGCTCAGAAAACAGTCCTTTTTCTCAGGACTGATTGAGAAAAAGCCTGAGTAATGATGGCAAAATATGTAGAAATTTCACTGCCAGTTCCCACTGACAGGGTCAGCAACATTGGGATATCGGTACTGCACAGCCCATATCATGTGCTCCTTTTTATCAGGTCCATGTTTTTCCAAGAACATAACTGAAGAAATAAAGAGAAGTACTCCTGATTGTCAGGTTTTTCAGTTCAGTGTCCAGACCTTTATATTCCCAAAGCATGTAAGTTTATTTCTGATTGAGCCACATTAAGCAGTGAACTCCACAGTTGGTTTAGAGTTTGTAATTCAGAGTTCTTCTAGCAGGATTAGTTTGATCTCAGCAGAGATGCACAGATTCCTGACAAGTTAAGGTCTCCCAGATTTAAAATAAATAAATAAAGGAGTCCAAGTTAATATCAGAAACAGCCTAATCAGATTATGGTTGTGAACTCTGGACTACCACAGTATTTTCCAGCAGCTTGGCATGCTTAATCCACAAATGGGTAACACAATACAAAGCACTTCTAGCAAATATTTCCTTACAAGACACTAAACCTATCATTTTGGTAAAGGAAACAAACATCTCTGCTAAATCTAATAAGATATTTAACCAAGATCTTTAAGCAAGCCATCAAGGCTGCTTTTAAAAATAACATCAGTGCCCATCAAAAAAATTCTTACCGTATTACCTATTCCTTGAATTACTTTCTATGAAATATTTTCAAGAAAATATTCAATATATTTCAAGAAAATATGCCTTCTTTATCTATACTGATAATAACGGGACTAAATAGCACAGAGCCATTTCAAAACACCATTTCATTCGAAGTGGCTTGGTTCACACCACGTATGTGTAACTGCCTTATTAGCAAAGGTCATCCTCATAGTCCAATATTATTTGGTACATTTTACTTGTCAGTTAAGCTTGGATGAACACAAACACTTAACAGATTGAACAAGCTGTGCAGATGTTTCCTATCAACTCCTGACAAATGAGAGATAGGTAAGGACATACTCTTCACAACTACAAGCAGAAATTAAAACTCTGCCATGGAATTCAACTTAGCTTGCAGCTAAGCAAGTGCACTTTCCTATCACAAATAATAAGCCATTAATACATGGCATTAGCCAAAAAGTTTTGGGGTCACCTAAGTAGTCTGAATTGACGTATCTACTTATTTTACAATAAATATATAAAATTACAGATCCCTTAATTTGTAAGCAAGAATCTTTGTTAAGATTGTGATCCCTGTTCGGCCTTCTACACCTCTCAATAATCCTCTCTGATTTTCCTGTTGCTTCATTTCCATGTGCAGCTTAACATGCAGTGTCTTCTCGTTTTCCCCCACCCAAACTGAACGTTTGGAACATGTGATAACGTTCCGCATTTCAGCCCTCACAATCCGTAACAGAGGATAATTTTTGTTCCTGCTTCACCTGAATCATCGCACTGTCATGGATGGAAAAAGCTCTCAGATCATCCAGTCCATCCATTAATCCAGCATGGACATGTTCACCACTAAACCATGCCCCCAAATGCCACATCTACACATTTTCTGAACATTTCCAAGGATAGTGATTCCACAATTTCCCTGGACAGCCTATTTCAATGACTGACCATCATCTCAGTGAAGAAATTTTTCCTAATGCCCAATTTAAACCTTCACTGATGCAACCTCTGGCCTCTTAGCCCATTACTTATTACTTGAGTGAAGAAACCAAACTCCCCCCGGGGAAGAAACCAAACCCATCAGTCAGTTCTGGAGAGTGAAAAGGTTCTCCCTGAGCCTCCTTTCTCTAGGCTGAGCCCCCTCAGCTGCTCCTCACCACACTTGTGCTCCAGACCCTTCCCCAGCTCCGCTGTCCTTGTCTGGACACTGAAGGAAAAGAGAGTGACAGGAACTCTTCTGCATGAGTCCAGAGATTTCCCTCAGCCCTCTGCAGAGCAGTGCTCTCAGCCAACACATCCCAGGATGGATTAATTTGCAGCAAAGCAATATGCAGGAAATTAAATGTGTTTGTCATAGAAGATAAAACATGATCATCCATTTTACTGCACACCTCCAGAATATGGGAGTTTATCCAAGAGCTAATTCTGAGAAATACTGAAAACAATCCTAATTCAGAACAAATGTTGATTGCTTAAAAGTATGACACACAATTGCACACATGTATATGTGACTTTATGGCTATGCAAACAGTATTTCATTAGTAATTTTTTTCCCCCCAACTATAAAGCAGCACTTATATTTATCCATTAGTTTTTTGTGGAAATACTCTGAACATTTGTTGGACAACTTCTAATTCATTTTCACTTGTCTCCTAAGAAAAGAACAAAACCATTTTTCTTCAGAATGAACCAACTGTCTAAACAAAAAACCTATAAACTAGACAGCTTTTTATTCTCCAATAACACTCATATTTCACCATAAGTACCAGATTTAATGCCAATGAGCATATGTTTAATTTCCAAATAAAAGTGTATCACCTCTCCAGTACAATAGGGAGCTACTTGATTCTGAACGTATTTTTGAAGAACAGCTTAAGCAGTCGTACATTTATAAATATTGCCTCAATTTTCCACTGTTCATTCTATCCCCATGAAAATTAGAGATAAACTTGAAATGTGCAGACCAGACACATTCACTCCTTCATTCATCAAAGAGCTGCCACTAACAATGGGATCATACATCTAAGTTATATAAAAACATCAGCAGCTTTAGATTCCTTTGATAACTTTTATCCTTTGTTAGTTTCTGAACAGCACCCATTACTTTATAATGCTGTGGTATTATCAAAGCCTACAAGAACTATTCTGCCACAAACAATACACATTTTTCATGCCAGTCTCATCAGAAGGAGGAGACCTTAGCTATGTTGGGAAAAATATATTATAAACATCTACATGAAGTTTAAATTTCCATCAATAGGTGGCAACACTGTTATGTGTAACATATGAAGCACATGTGTTAATGTACGTGCATGTGCCCAGACAATTTCTATACACCTCTAGCACATTTTGTCACATGTGGCTTCATTTCGTTTGCAATGTTACCTGACACCATTTTCCAACTAAGTACAAGTAAAACCAAACTGGTTGGTATGCTTTTCACAAAACATATGCATGGATTAACAGGGCATTTTTAATTATTTTAGTAATTCTCCCCGACAGACTGCAAATTGTGCCAGCTGGATTAGGAGGCTAATATGTATATTTGGTGTATGATCAATAGGGTACCATGGTTGCTCCTTGGGGACCAGCAGATTTTTCAGGAAGACTAAGGAGTTGCTCTTGCCGCTTGTGAAGTCCACACGGCTCCCAAGAGGGCACTTACAGAATTTTAGGGGTGTTGAATTTCGCTCATTTTTCATCACAAACAAATTTTACACTGCAGCATGCAGCAGAAAAATTCAAATTTCTGAACACAAAACTTTAAACACGGTCACGTGTTTAGTGTGTCTTGAGTCTCACATCCCAAAAAACAGTTCTGGCTGGTGATTTAAAATGGCAACTTCACAGGAGCTCCAGAGCTACAGTCAGGGCATGAGATTCACTGGAGGGCAGAGGAGCTGCCACAGGTAATCTGAAACAGGATCTGCCCCTCCTGCCCCACGCTGAGCTTTGGCCATGAGCAGGTGTCCCCTGGCAGATCCCACTGTGTTTGCTGCAGGCAATGACCCCAGAGCCCCCTCAGAGCTGAGGTATCTTCACACCAGCTCAAAGCACAAGGGAATAATTAATTCACTTGCCAAGTGCATTTTTTTCAGCTTCTATCACACCAAACAAGAATAGCTCTAGAAGGCCTAGTGCTACTAAACTTACATTTCTATACATGCTGTTGATGTGTAGAGAAAAGCTAAACCTTCAAAGAGGCAGGATTATACAATGAGATAGCAGCTCAAAACACACAGATAGGCTTTTGCTATTCTCTGAAGTACATTCATCTCCATTTTCAGTAGGAGTTTTTTTTTTTTTTTAAACTAAAGAAAAATCCAACTGTGTATTCCCAAGTGATAAGAAATGAATTTGGGTGTCAATGCAACAGGAAAGCTGTAGGAATTTTGATAAAAGCTCTTTCTGCTGGGGGGAAGAAAGGCATCAAAAAGGTTATATTGGACAGTATTCCAGGTACCATGGTTACAGCTGCTCAGAGAAGGCTTCCTGTGTTACCTCTCTTCGGATACTCCATGAATTTTCAGCAATGTCACATACTGGGTAGGGATCAAATATCATAAACGCAATTTACAGATTACTTGGATAACATTCAAAGTGATATCATAATTTAAACTACTCCAGGTATTATGGGGAGAGTTAAAATCCATAAGGACTAACATCTAAAAACTGCACAAACTTTTTCATAAATTTACATAGAAATACTGTTGTATCTCAATACACACACAGGCTATTCTTATTGGAAGCACTATCTTTGCACTGCCACCAAGCTTACACGGGAACAGCAGTGTTATTCTAAGAGAAATCAGTAAACTGAATGTATGTTTTAATTGACTGAACAATGTAACCATCTCGAGGTTAAACAAACTGAACTCAAAATATGAATATGCACATGTGGCAGCAAGAGATTTAAAACAGTAGCCATCAATTATCTTGTCAATTACATTTCCACCTGGTGAGAAATATTTGGTTTATTAAAAAAATACTATCAGATTTAAGTTTTTCCTCCCTTTCTCACTGTTTTGTCCTTATTCACTTGTTTTTTAACATGGCTATACACCATGCACATCCTGAGATGGCAGCATTTCAATAACAGTAAATCAGGCTGCTGTGCTTACTGAAGTTATTTTCATGTTTGCAGATGATGAAAAATGATGTCTCTAGGACTGCAATCCACACTACTTCGCGAAGGCAAACACATAGCCTTGGTACTGCAGTAAGCTTTGGGAAAATACATTTGTCACAGGGAAACCATGGGATTTCTTGCAGTCTGAAAGGCTGCAAAATTCCTCCTATTCCTTGTGGAATCAATTCAGATTTATACAGTTTTAGGCTGGCCATTTGTTTATTTACTGCCTCCTAGGCAAAACACTGTGCCAGGAATCAGTATGCAGAATGAGACTCATGTACATTTTCCTCACATAGACATATTTGTGTTCTACTCATGTATCTCACCCTCACAGTATAGGCACATCAACATATCTATTTACACCTTCCCGGAGAGCTGTTAGTGGTGATTTATGGGAAACATGTAGTAACTACTTATTAAGGTAACCCTAACAGGTTTATCATTCATGAAAGCCTACTAAATTCACCATATGTTTAGAACTACTTGCCCCATCTTTCCTGTTTTATTTCTTGCCTGCAGAGTAAGAATTATCATAATCCAGTGATAAAAGAAAAAAAAAAAAAAAAGATGGCTAGTATGCACGCAGAAATGCTCAAAGAACTACATGTAATTCAGCAGCATCATAGATGAAATAAAAATACTCCTACACACAAAATCTTCACAGAGAAAGAACCACATAGATGGGCTGACTGTAATCTGGTCATTAGTTTAGGGAAGAATCTGAAGTTTAAGAGCGCTATAAACCTACACGTCTCAAATGCTAGCTGTTGCTTTCTAGCTTTCATTTACCCCAAAATACACAAAATATTGTATCATTAGACAGCTCTTTATTGGCAATCCACCTGAAGATGCTCCTGAGAGTTATTCTAGCAAAAAAAGATGAAAGATGGCAGTAATTTATACCCAAAAAAAGAAGAAAAAAAAAAGAAGCCCAGTAGATTGAACTATTTTAAAATTTTTTTCAGAGCATTCCAGGAACTGCTACATCTCCATTTCCACAGGCTGCCCACACATTTTGGGGTCGGGAGAAGATGGGGAAAACAATTCTGCAAGTCTGCAGACGAGACAGAAAAGTTGTTATATACAACTTTTATAGACAGAAAAGTTGTTAGATAGTTCAGAAATATGTAACTCCATAACAGAACTTGGCTTACCAAACATCCTTGGAGGGGAGAATCCTGATTTGCACTGCCATTTTTAACCTGGCTTAATAAAAACTGAAAACTTTCTTCAAATATACCATGTTTTGAAGTGTAGAAGAAACTTCCCCCAAAGGGAAGCCCTGGAAAAAAAATTCTAGTAAATACATCTTGGCTACACTGCTACACTGAAAAATGTAAAATCTGTTTTCCTCCAAAAGCATTGCCAGACACCTCAGAAATGCTTCATCCTTCGCTGATGCACAGCCACCTCTTACTGGAAAGGCATTTTTACTTAACAGTGGTAAAAACACCTCCCTCCATTTAAAAGTGAGGAGGAAGGACAACATACGCAGTAAGTTAACTTAGTTTATGCTAAATATATTAATGTTGTATAAACCACGAAGTATGTTTTCTGAACACTTCTAACAAAGACTGTGACATAGACAATGATCATGTAAAATACACAGAAGTCCTAAAAATATGCATAAAACACTCACGTGCATATGTGCAAGGGCAGGCTTAGAGAATAGGTCTGGAAATAGAACATTAATTATAATATCTTGAACAGAAATAGAAGTGTGAAGTATAATCATCCTAAAATAACACATCCTGGGGGTTGGGGGGAAGGGACAGGATTACTCTATAAAAATGAAGTCTCAAGTTCTTGCAACAGCTCACAGTATTTCCCATGCTAACCTCAGTATAATTCCTTACAAAAATGCCATCAACAATTCTCCTGTAGCAACTCCCTGAAGTTAAAGGATGTGGCAGCTCAGTTTTTGCAGAGACAAATCTCTTGAGGGGAAGAGGGAGCAGGGGGTATTGAAAAAAAAGAAAGCAGCAGTATTTCTGTGCAGATTCTAATATGCTGAAGTGATTTCATCCTGACATAACTGACTTGCCCTCTTAGTCCTTTTCAATGTGATTAGTATAGCAAGGTCTGCTTTTACATGGTGTTTAGAAATAATCACAGCTAGAGTTCATTTGATGCACCTTGCATGCCAGATTGTCAACGGCACTAAAAGTTTAATTGACAATAAAGATAATATCATTGCCTTACATTTATATGGCCCCTTTCACACTGAAAGATCCCAGAGGCACTGTTGACTTCCAGGTACCACCGGACTGGAAATTTGATTGCTCTTTGCTACCAGAGAGCAAAAGAGCTACAACAGAGCACACAAAAAGAAATCACCACCCAAAAGTTAAGAATTCTCCTCTATTTACTCTCCCCATGCAGATAGCTTTGGTCCTAGTCAACAACCAGCTTGATTTAGACAAGCAAAAGTCAGATTTAACATTCAAGACTTTTTTCCTATCCATTCTGATTGATGGCTGGAAGAGAATCCAGGTTTGAAACATGCTCCAGTTTTATCTCACTGTAATTTAATCACCAAGGTGCTCTGAAGCAGAGATACTGAGATGAAGAAATTTTCAGTCACCAGAGAGACAACCTGGCCTGGGTTTCACAGGACCTGGGTGAACCAAAGGCTGCCCTCAAGACCTCACCATTGTGGTGTCATTGTGGTGTCTGTAGAGGATGGCAGAGCCACAGCACCTCAATTCCCTCCCAACTCAACCTGTCCCTTGTGCAGTGGAGAGCTGCAGCTGAGCTCCACTGATTACAAAAACTTTGAAAAAGCTTCTCAAAAGCACAGAACCTCTCCATATACCAAAAAAAAAAAAAGGCGCAAAATGATCAGAACACGATCAATGTATTTTTGAGCTGATGGGAGAGTAATGACTGCCTTGTCTCTCATGACTGAAATGATCACTGCCTCCTCAAATGAGATGGGAGCAGGGGCAGACCTTCTCTCCCTTGTTTTTCAGGCATATCTCAGACAAACCGATAATGAAGAGGGTATCAATGTATCCTCAATGTTTCTAACTAGTGCCCCACAGCAAGCTGCAATTCAGAAAGTCGAAGTGTAGCCACAGCCTGATGACCAGCTACTCTCCTGGACCCCAGGAAGGTCAAGATTCTGCTCCAGGCATCAAGAAGGAAATAGCCTCAACAACACTGACGCACAACTCTCTCCAGTGATGAATAGTAAGCAGACATCTGTGCCCATACTCCTAGACTTCCCTACAGCATTTAGCATTGTGGATCAGAGAGATGGCAACGATCCAAAGAACTGTACTGAAGTCATTTAAGTCCTTTTTGAAGGCACACACAGAAAGCAAGGATGTAAAAAGCAATCTCAGCAGTGCAAACCTCTCCTCAGAGGACTGACAAAGACACAGCCTCTCCATTTGTATTCACAACAATATAGGCTCAAGCAACAACAGACAAATGGCACTGAAGCCAAAGCAGTATTTATCTCATGTAAGCATAAAGACATCCCCACCCCTGATTTTGTAATATTCAGCTGAAATCAAAACTAGAGACTGAATCTGAAGCCAGGCATAGGCAAAGATGAAACACTGAGGAATATGCAAACAGCAGCCCTACAAGTGAGCGTGCATTTCAGCCAAAGGCATTAATGCTTGGCCAATACAGTTCACAGTTTCTGCATTCCTCATGACTTCTTATTCCCAGTGGGGACTATTTTAAAGTGATGTTTCTAGTTCTCTTACTCTCATCACTTAGCAATATAGTGTATTTCCCATAAATCATAAAGCCAGTCTAATTTCAGACAGGGTAGGAAACCTTCCAGGTAGAGTGCCCTACCAGAGAAGTCAGCACCTACTAAATTAGGCACCAAACCATTTAATTTTACCTCTCAATTTCCTGATTTGAAGAAGTAGTTACTTTTTAAAGATCATGATCTTGGCCTTTGTCATTTATAATACAAGGAGGACAAGGGGCATACTTTTATTCACCAAATCTAGAGAATACTGTTACAAGATACATGAGAGTAGTATTCTATACTTTTAAAAATGTTTATTAAGATTAATAGATTTTACCCCATATCTCCAGCTGTCAAGTCAGTTTATTTTACCAAAGGACAGAAAAAGGAAAAAAGTAGTCTTTAACCTACACTTAAAATATGAAATTGTGTATTTCATATGAAGGAAAAAGTGTTGAATTTGTTGGTCTTACTTTAAGCTGTTCCAGTTCTAAATGTATGAAGCCCACAGCAAAAACTGAAGTTACCTTAAAAAAAAAAATAAAAAAATCACACAAACCAGACCCGTTTCATTCACAGAATTAGCTCCCACACATACAAATTTTTACTACAGACATGATAATGTTCTCACCTTCACTTTCTAGGATTATAAAATCTGTTCCAATTGAGTTAGTGTGGTTGCTAAACATAAACCCAGACATTGATCGACTCTGTTTTTAGTGGACACACCCAACAACTCTAGACCTACATCTTTCTTGCTGACTTTAAAATACCTTAGAATACAACTTCATCTTGCATTTTCTGCTTGGGTATTTCTCAAAGTACTTGTTACCTCCATGTATTTCAGAAAACCCACAACCCAAAACTTCATTATTAAGATAAAAGCAACATATGAATATATTTGCTGGTTTACGCTTACAAGGGCAGATGTTTTTGGCAACAAAAATACATTTATGGATGTGGTACATACTACATTTGGAGAAGAGGGAAGCTGTCAGTATATTCAGATTAATATCATTGTAGCCAAATGCCAGGCAATGCATTCATTGCATCATAAACACAACTGGGATCTAAATTAAATTCATTTACTCAAGAGCAAAACCTCACTACTACCCTGGACAATTTAATGAGTATGTCACTGCTCTCATATCCCTACACTGGAAAATAACACAAAATGAAAATATTAAGCTGCATTAAAAAAATGAAATACAAAGTGAATCATTAAATATGCTGAGTGATGCAGCATGTGAGCAAAGCTAAGCTTTCTCCTGCAATACTACAGTTCTGCTGTTTATAGTGAAAGTAATAGAGTCTCAGAAATGATCAATTAAAATTATGATTAAAATAAATATCTCTCATGTTTTGAATCTTATGTGGATGTCTTATCTGGTGCTATCAAGTGAGGATTCTCATTTATTGATGAATTGGACTATTAATCATTACAAGCTGATTCACTTCTCCACTGAGCCATTAACTTGACGCAAGACTCCCAAAAGCAAGTAAGAAACTAAACAGAAGTTTAGATTATACATCTAACAGATGATGGCAAATTTCCATCCAGATCTGAACTTCACAGTTCATAACAGTCTCTTCTGCAAACCAAGATATAGAATATGAATCACATACTTATTCTCATTTAGAACGTCTACAAAGAAAAAAGTAAATGAAATATCTCTTGGGATCTTAAGCAAAAAAATGTTGAAAGGCTCGGCTTCAGCTTAGAAGTCTGTTATCGCATGTGCTGTGTTATATATAAACACTGAATGCTTTGGCAAATTCATTTTCCTGCAATGAATTATGTATGAACTGCTTTAACCCCCTTCTCCCCCTGGCTGAGAGGGCAGCCAACACGATGCTCTCAGACTGATCCGTCACTGAGCTCATCTGTGGCTTTCAGTCATACACGCAGCTGAATTTGTCACATCACTGCGCACGAGCACCTCCACGGGCTGGGCTTTGCTTTCAATGAGCAAAATGCCTGATAGTAAACTTTTCAGCAACAATGACTAATATTACCACTTTTGCTATTAATCCTTTTCATAAAGCTTTTCTGATCTATTACAAATGTAAACCCTCATTAAGATTCTTTTTTTTTTTTTTTCCTTTCTGTGTATATTACCACAAGGGAAACTCTAAGTCATTTCTCTCTCACTGATCCTTTAAGAGCCTGTGGCCACTGCTGATCTGTATTAATTGCTACTGAGAATTCAAAATCTGCATCTTCAAAACAGGCCAGAATAGCTCCCTTCATCATTATGTCAACTGCAGTAACATTTTACCATAGAAACCCTGAGCATGATGAGGCTGGAGCCTTCTGTGAGCTCAGAGTACATAATTATTTCTGGTGAATTACACTTACGAAACAATTTAGGGCTTTTTCCTTACGACAGTAATTTCAATAAGCACTTCTCTCTTTTCACTTTCTTCTAAGTACATCTAAACTTTTTTTTGTATCCTTAAGTCATTAGGCTTACAATTTCTTCTTCTATAAAACAGCCTTTCCAGCAGAGTAAAGATGATCTAAATTTGGCCAAACCTGCACATTCAAAAACAGACATGCAACAGGCATACTCAAGTATTGAGTTCACTGGGATTAAACAAAACAAGCACAAACATTCAAGAATGACAAAAATAAATGGATCCCTAAAATCTCTTATACATTTAACATATAACATTTGGGCAAGCACAAAAAGCTAGTTTTTAGGGTTCAAATAAGAATATACTTAAAGGCATGTTGCAGATTTTAATATAAACTGGATTGCCAAAGAAGCTTATCAAATGTAAGAGCCCAAAGCAGGAAATACTTGATTACACTGTTCTATATTTACTACTAATTTTTAAGCCATGAAACACATTGTTGAGAATAGAATCTACAGTAAGAGGTAGGTGAAAAAAAGATTCACCCCTAAAACTGTATAATGAGAAGGTCTGACCAGTAATTCAAAAGAATTTCCTGTTCAAGTTAAAAAAGGAAAATGAGAAATTAGGATACGCAGCTATGAAAAGTTCGAAAGTAAGGTCAATGGCAAGGTTTAAAAGCTCTATTTTGCTGAACATCAAACCTTGCTTAGCCTCTCAAGTCTGTAAGTATTTTCCAAAGAGAAACAAAATCCTAAAATCTTCCCCTTCTTACACTACACCAGTAAACAAAGACATATGCCAGGTACAGGTGCGCAGTGCAAGCATCTGCAGCAATTTGAAGACGATAGCGCACATCAATAATGTATTTAAGACACAAGCCAGAGAGAAATCAATGGCCTAGATGCAATTCTGAGAGCAGATTGCAACAGCTATGCTCCATCTTTGAGCTACAGAGGGGTCTCACATAAAGCATATAAAAGGTGGCATCTTACTGTTAAGGGCTTATGCAAAAATGCAAATATAATTCTAGCTTGTAAGTGGTACAAAGATTCGGAGAAGGTAGCTTGGTAGCTGGCATCTACATCTGCGTCTCAACATTTAACAATAACAGAACAGCTAGTATTCTAGGAGGAGAAAACCTACACGATTTTACTGTATTTCATAGTCATCATCAAGTTTGCAGAAAAAAACCCGTTTTTTTCAATGTCAACCCACTTATCATTGTTTTAAAATAGAGCCAAGGAGCTCTCAAAGTCTTCAGTCATAGATCATCTGTGTCCTACAGAGGATTCAGGTGGAAAAAAGCAAAGAAAACAAAAAACAAACAAGCAGAACTTTTTTTTTGGAATCTGAAAGACTCTGGAAATAACACTATATATCAACAAAAGAAAATTTCAGGGATGTTATTGTAAAAAACATCAACAAAACCGAAACCAACACTCAAACAACCCCTTAAAAAGATCCTCTTTAAAGCAACATGTATTTCACACTGCTTCATCTACAAATGCATCTGGGATTTGCAGGTTTTTCCTCTATCTCTTCATTCCCAGAATTGAAATCCTAGTGTGGAATAGTTTCAATTCAGCGACTTTGGTCTCTTTCAGAAGCAGGGCCAGGCTCACCCCTGGCCACTCCGTGCTGCTCACTTCAGAGCATCAACTCATCCCCTGCAGCCTCCAGTCTCTTACCCACCAAGTAAAAATTAGCCACAATGGCTGAGTGTGCTCTAGCCCTTCATTTACTCTCTCATTCTCCCTGCATGGCATAAGCCTCTCACATTTGGATATAAAACAATACCACAACATGTCAGCAGCTACACCAGCTCATGCACACACCACCGAGGGCCTGTCACCCTTCACGGTGCTGCCATCAAGTGCCTCCACGCTGAGGGTGTGCATATCCCAGACTAAAAAATAGTTCTGACATGCTCCACCTTCATGTGAATTTCTGTTTCTTTAGCAGCCATGTTCTCTTGGTTTGTACCAGCAATATGAAATAACTACAATGGTACAAAGCTGGTACTTCAGACTTCTCCCCAAAATGTCACCACTCCCCACAAAAAAAGTAAGCCTAATTAAAAAACTGATTTAAAAACCAGTGTAGTATTGAGCTACTAAATATCCTCTAAACATATTTTTTCAGAGAGGAAGTCGAAAAAGACCATGGAAGTCAGTGTGCTGCTGAAAGTCAAATGCTATTTGGTTCTCTCGCAAATCTTCCTCTCTTCCTTTCTCAAAAAATACATTCCTAAAAGAATTCAGCCCTTTCGTTACACATGGCATGTAATCTAATGCCTCTCTATGGCAAACCAAATAATGCATTCAGGCTAACACATGCATATCTGCTGCAGAAATCTCAAGACCTTTCCATTAGAAGAACCCCAGAGATGTTCCAGCCCCTGGAGCTGGGATATCACATCTCCTGGAATGCTTACCAGCCTCTAGTCTGTTTTTACTGACAATTTCCCTTCTGCCCAGGTTAGCTGTCTGGGCTGCTAAATGAGATCACTAGCTCAGCTGCTTTCTTACAGCTTTAGCATTGTTTGTAAGGCAACGAGATTGCAAAGATAAAAATATGGATCTAATTTCCAATCTCCTTTTGTTAAGGCCATAATACTGTATGTGTTACAGAGTAACAGCCCTCCTAATGCTGTGTTAAACTGAAAACCAAACAAGAACCCTTCAACTCGAACTCTACAGCTTGATCTCTTCCAAAAATAATATCAGAATTCTATGATTGCACAAAAGTATACATGGAAGTTTTACATTATCAAGCAAGAGAAAGGAAATCAGGTTTTCTGTTCTCTGTGTGGGCTTTGGAAAGCTCTTCCATACTTCCATCAACTAAACAGAAGGTTTTTCCTATTTCTACAGTGTGGCTGCATCACTTCATCCACTATTTACAGCTTCTGGATGCTGGAACTGTAAGATTCATCGAGGTGCCTATTAAAGAAACCCCAGCAATGGAGTTTAGAAAGGGCAGGTGCAATGCAACACAAAGCTCAGGCAGTCTCTTGCTCTTGCAACAGTTCACATGTAAGATATTTGCGGACATTTTGGGGATATGTAAATATTCTAAGCTATCTCTTAATCTTAAGAGTAAACATTGTCCCTATATAAATTATAAATACTTATTTACTTACTGATCTCTTGAGTTTAGTTTAACAATCACCTTGACCTCCTGTCGCCAATTACAATGGTAATATTTACAATTCATATTTCTCTTGCACCTTTTCAGAAAATAAAATCAGTTGAGCTAAAATAGGGAAAAATTCTTCAAGTGACTTTTAACACGGAGTACCCACAAACAATTCCCCTTTCCCTTCTGGTAAATTCACTTAAATTACACAAGCGGAGAGTTTGGATCAACTTCTCAGTTTACTCTTTATCTGTCTGTACAACATCTTATAAACAGCAAACTCCAACTCTGTTGTCTCTGACAGAAATAGAGACAGTTCTGTTAGCACTGTCCTCCTTTTGGCGTTTGGCTTCTACTCCAGCTCCCAAAATGGGTCTCCTCCCCGCACATTAGAAGGCTGATACCCATACACAACTGCATTGTGACATAGATGGAGGGAAGGGTGTTAGATGGGCAGACAAAAAAGACCTGATTGAATAAAACGCAGAGGAAGAACGCATCTCATACAATGAAGTAATTTTTCTTAATGTTTTAAATAAATGCTGCTTTTCATTCCTCCCAAACCGCATTTATAGTATAATTATATGATTGCTGGGGGCTTCATATAGCTGAATTATAGGGTGTCTCTTCCACATTTAGTTTGTGAAAGAGTCTCTCTGCTTCCCTTCATATCTCTAACCACCGACAAGGATACTCTCAAGGCATTCTATAATTCAATTACAGCTATCCTCTGAGAAACATATAATTTTATAGAAAGGTTTAAGCCATCATGTATCCCTTTTTTTTTCCCTGTTATGAAAGCATTTGTCTAAAGTCTGGTATTAAATTCAAATAGGTCTGAAACAATCTTAACCTAATAGTTTCCAAGTGTGCCATTTGACAGTTGTCAGGCTGGCACAGCCCCCTGAGCTCCCTTTTAAACTCAAGTGCTATGTGGGCTAAGGATGTGTTGCACAGGGAGTGTATGACAGGTCGTGTGCGTGTGTGTAAATATGCAGATGATGGATGTCCCCACCTCGCTTTCTGTGCAGCTAAATTGTACAGAAATAGACACACACATTCAAGTGTAGTTCAACTGTAACATCACATTCTTAGCTGCCGCACTGGATGTCATCTGCTAATTAGAACACAAAACACAAATGTCTGAGCTAATTAGTAAAGAGCATTATAGTATCAAAAATGCTTCCTCATCATACATACTGGTTTGTAACAAATCAGAAAGGCTTATATATGTTTTCTTTTTTCCTGAAGGAGTGATATCATGCCAATTGTAGTGAAGAACTAAAGGAATACTGAATGGATGATTCCCACTCAGCTCAATTTCTCACACTCTTCACACCAAACGAAAGCCTGAATTTGAATTCTAACAGAAGAGCCACAACTTTCCAAATAACAGGTCTATGATCACTGCACAACTCAACTGAAGATGTAGATGGAAAATGGGTTTAGATTTGCAAATCTTAACCAAAGTTCATTTCCATTATTTATACTCAGTTAGTTCTATCATTCAAATTAAATACAGTTTCTTGCAGCTTTTATTTTAAATCCACTGTAGGGATTAAAAAATATTAATTCATTTAAATAAAATTTATTTTATTGTTTAAAGATTTTTATGTAGTCCTATTTTTCTGAAAATCAATACTTATTATACAACATATATTTCCTATTATCCTGTGCAGAACAAATGATTATAAGAGGAATCCAATATTTGAAACTTGATCTTCAGCTTGATGAAATATAATCACATGGAACACTGAGTAAATTGTAAAGAAAAATAATGCAAGTATCTCATAAATGCACACAATTGTGAGAGGAAGAAAAAAAAGTAAGAAATCTGCTCACCGTTCTGAAATGCTTTGACACCAATGAGTTTAATCTCCTGACTGGAGACACAGGAGTTTGCTTTCCTTGGTGTAAGGAGGGTTTTCCAATGTCAGAGACTGCTCATGGTAGGCATCTGAATTGTTTTTACAAGGCTACCAGCAGCAGCTTTTCCAAATGCCCGAGCTCAAAGAGAAACTAGCTCTGTTCTTGGTGTATTCATCAGGAACTTTACTATCTCGAGGCATTTAGACATGTCTAAGAAACCACAGATGTGGAAGGAACAATGCTTGCTGTAGCCAACTTGTGGAACGCAACAATGAACCCAGCACCAAATTCCAAACACAGGGAAATAACACTGAGCCTTCCTGACAATATACTCTTGGTCGAGTCTTTTCTGATCTAGGAGTTTGTAGTTATTTTAACCATGAGGCTGGAAAGCAAGAATTTTCACTGTTAATACATACTACTTTGTTTACACATAACAAAAAATACCTTTGTGTATTTAAGTCATCACTTGTGATTTTTCACATGTCACCTGAAATGGATTCTGAAAGCATCCCTGGAGCACAAAACTCTCTGCAAGGAAAACAGACCCTGTACATTTTCAAGTCAACTTTACTTGAATTTATTTTAGTGTTTTTGAAATTTGCAGCCTCAAAGCAATCTCTGACTCATCTCTTTCTTCAGCAAAATCAAAACAAGCCATCAGAATAATTCAACTGCACCATGGCAGTTATTTTCTATTTCCTAGTATTTCAAGCATGACTGGATGGCAGCCAGTGCCAAATGCTGATTTTTGCAAGGATAACCACAAGCTACCTAGGGAAGGGAAGAAAGTTGCCTGTTGACATATCATATTTCATCTATCATAATTTGTCAGCTAAACCCAAGAAGGGTTTCTAAAAAGAGAATCTAGACAGCACTTCAAGAATTTTATTCTTCAGATAACGCTCACAGTTAACAAAAAATAGGTCTTTAAAACTCTTTCAGGTTCCTGATGAAATTTAGCAGATATCCTGAGCTATTTCACATTTATTTTTACATGAGGAGGTTTTCTGGATCAAGCAGTTCTAAAATGGTGTTTCAAATGACACTGCAGTAATACTAAACTGAGACTTAAAAATAGAGTTGAATTTAATTATCTTCATTTTGCAAAGCAGACTGAAGTACCATAATTTTCACCACACAATCTGATTGTTCTGTAGCAACAATCTAAACATTAAACATATATAAAAAAAGGAAGTTATTTGTGCAAACTCAACAATTACAGCATCCAAGATAGCTAAAATATTATGACCCGAATCAAAATAATTCCAACAGAAATGCACCTGAAATCCATGATTCCAACTCGAAAAGAACTAAAACCTATGCCAAACAAGAAAACAAATGTCTGCAAATTTCCATTTATATAGACCAACAGACACCTACAAGCTTGTAGTCATACAGCTTAACATAAGCAAAACAAGTGTAAAAATTGCACAGGCTGTCTGCAATGCCCAGCTACTGATGCACTAATGATTCTCAAAAAGGGATCAAGAGGCTTCACGGAGAAATGAGAAAAGTCAGCATTATACTTAGAATATTAAGTATATACCTACAGACCAAGACTACTGGCAATATTTTATATTCTGCTTAAAATGGATGGGTGTTTTTCACTAGAAAATGTTGGTGGTATGCAATCCATTTTGGTATCACTTTCCACCAATTTTAAACCAATATGAAACGGTCCATCATACAACAACCTGAGCAGTAGTTTAAACTGCATAGAAATAATGCTTACTTCTGCAACGAAGGTTGTCCCACTCAGTTTATCTGGAAATACATTTTCATTTGGCTTCTTTCATTTAAGAAAAGCTGTGCAGTAGGCACCCCTCTAGCTTGGGGCTCGAGCAGCTCGTTCAGCTCTGCTCAGTCATTAACTGCCCGTGTGACCTTGCACAAACCACTCTGCAATGTGGAAGGCTGAGATAATAGCACTTTTCTACATCACGGGAGTATTTGGTGAATAACTATGTTAAAGAGTGCAAATTGCAGGGAAAGCACAATCATAACAACTTTGTAGAGAGGCAAAGATTAATCTCTAGTTATTCCACAGTCTGCTGTCAAATTCAGGTGGGGCAGAAACAGGCAGAAGATTGCTGAGAACGACTCATTTTCTTGGATTTTCAGGTGCCTTATAGCCATTGCAAATCACTTAATTTTGTTAAGATAGAGACTGTGTTGATTCCTTTTGCAGAGATCAAATTGTTGGTGCCTTGAAACCTGACAAAACCAAACAGTAAAAAGGGAGACAAAAAAGTGGATCTTGGCTTCCCACTCCCTCGCTTTATCAACCTCGGCAAGCGCCTTCACTGCTCTCAGTGTTCCTGGGACTCATTCCTTCAGTCCAGATTCAGTGCCCCTGTCACTTGCAGCTGGCACTGCCTACAGGAAAACCAACACAAACAACCCCCAGATTTTGCCTGGAATCAAAAGGCAGGTAGCACTAACACAGGAATGATGAGTTATCTCTGCAAATGGTCAGAGCTTGGCAGCCAGCAAACACAGCAGACCTACTGACTAATTCCCATGTGATACAGGAGAATTTAAAAAAAACCCAGCCAAACAAAAAAAAAAACCCAAACCAAACAAACTAGAGCTCCTGGTCTACCACCCAGTGACAGAAAAAAAGCAGTAGTATCCTAGATTTTTCTGGGAAAGGGAACCATCTCTGCATTCATGGAGACAGGATTTGTTTTCAGTTTGTGATGACAATGGACACCAGAGGATTCTGCCATTAATATGCCTCCAGCTGTGGTGCTGGAGAGCACTTGACACATACAACCAAATGTAGCATTTAATTTCCTTTCACCTACATGGCAGGGTCAGAGAAGTGCTGGGCATTTTTCCTGCATTTCAGTACTTCAGCTTATGTGCCTCAGTGCAGCTAATTGGGAATTCTAGAGGGTGACCACTTACTCAGCACCTTACAGAGCCACACTCATCTCTCTGAATATGAATACAGCGAATTTCATGACAGAAATCTTCCTTAAAGATAAAAATGTATATGAGAATGATGTAGAAGATGTCAAAATCATGGCTCAGATTTGCTACTGGCCCCCATGACATGGAGAAAGGTTAGCTTGGATATTTTTGGCAAGCTGCCTGAACTCCACTGTTAAGTGCAAGGACTCAATCTCTTGCTGCTGCCAGAAAGAACCCTAGGCTAAGACAAGGAGCCAGCTGGGATGGAGGGAAGAGATTAGTACAATGAGGAAAAAAAAGAAAAAAAGTAATGGGATAAATAATAACACAAGTCTTTAAAGACAAAGATTGCTGGAATGAAAATACCACATCAGATTTGTTTCTAATAAGAAAGTGAGATTATGCCAGGAAGCCCTGAAGAGAAAAACTACTAAACCTTCGTGACACTGATCTTTGGAACACAGTGGAATAATACATTTTAATACAGGGTTGAATTCTAACAAATAGCAAAGGCCTTATTAAAATGTTAAGCAAAGAAACAAAAAATTATCAAGATTTCACAAGTCTGTAAATTCCTCATAACTGTGAATACAAAAGGGAAATAAAATGCATTTACCTTACTACATTTTTATCCATGTATCAGACAGTATGCTGATAGTTCATGAATAATCAACAAAAAAGCATAAACATGCTTAGATTACTGTTGTGACAATTCATATCTAGGGGTAAGTGAAACAAAACAGAAATCCTCTATTTACTATGTACAAAATGTCTTCAAGAGATTAAAATGATAGCTTTGTTTATGTACAAATTCAAATCTTTTTCAAGGGAACATCTCTTAACCTGTTATAGCTCTTCTATGAATATCATAATTTGGCAGCTTTGCAGCAGGACAAGAAAAAATAAGACATGTACGATATTCCTTCTAAAATTCCTCATATTAGGCTTTCCCACAGCTTCCAGGTACAGACAAAACCTAAGTAAACGTTACAACTTTTTAACACGGTATTCCACACTGCAAGGATGTTACTGGCTGCTGTGCCAACTCCTGTGTACAAACCTTCAGCTTCCCAGGGACTCAGAAGAAGAAAGCAGCTCATTCTAAGTGTGTAGTATCTGCAAATAGATATAGAATATTTTCCCATAAAATAAATTACTGGTTTACCTAATTAGGTTGAAAGACCTGGCATAGGCTATTAATCAACTGAATCAAAACCACTTAGCAAATAGAAATTACCTAGTCACAATATCTGAACTGAGCTTTTGCTCAATGGTAACGAGAAATCTCAGTAGTATTGTGTATGGTTTGCAATAGCTACATAGATTGTTATTATGGTGCCAGTAGAAAAATGAGAAAAACTTTGCAATTTACCTTCTGATAAGTAGGTGGTCTTTGAACAAGACTACAAAGTAATCTTCAAATAAAAATGAACAACAAGGAAGCATGCCCGAAAATGGTAGATCAATTACTTTCATTAAACACATACCACTATTCTTTCAAAGATTCATTTGTTTTTGACAATTAGCTGATGATAAAAGAACCTTCCAAATTTCAAGGAGTAAATATAAGACTAAAAAACTCAAAGCGAGTTCTGTAAACATTCCTGTTTGTCCCCCCCCAACAAATCCTCATCTGGTTGAAAATTGTGGCAAGCCCTGCTGTGTCTGGTCTGTGGCAATGCTGGCACACTCTACTGAAAACAAAACTTTCTACACCTGACAACTCTCTTCCATAATCCCAGAGGCTAATAATGTCAACCTGTCATAGTTAAGTGAATGTAGAATTTAATCAGATAAGGACTTTGATCAAGGTCTTAAGATATTGCTTTTACCATTCAAGCAAGTATTTATGAAAGTCCAATACAAAGCTGCATTTACAAAAAAGTCTAACTCCAGCTTAAATTTAAAGGAGTAAAGGGAAGAAGAATTGGGTAGAATTTTGGTTGCAAAACCAATTAATCTTGGCTTTTCAATTACTTTGGGAATGTTCAGTTGTTTAATAAGCAAACTACTATGTATTACCCTTAATAGCAGCACCAGAATTGGCTGGCCGCAGCCTGGCTGGGGGATTGATTTTTCATTAATTCATTCCACTTAGTAACATACAAACACTGTTGGCCTTGTAAACTTTCCTTCAACCCTTTTCTGACTCCTCAGACATATCTAGCTGAGATTCAGGCCCCTATCAGAGTATTCCTTGAAATTATAACCACAGCCTTCACCGACAGTGTTGTCTTTGAGCCTATTTCTATCCTTGGTCCGCATTTACTTCCTCTTATTTTTAAGTTTTTGAACAAATGTTTGACATTCTCAGACTGCACAGTAGTCAGAAGATGACTAATTCCTAATTCTTGTATTCTTAGGCAACTGCCTCAGTCAGAGGAAGAGAGCCAGGCTGAGAGATATATCCTTATCAACAAATGCTGCTTCCCATCGTCATTTTTCACACTGATCTTAATACACACACATTCCTTTGACACAGAAAATACCTACAGTCCTTCTCCCCAAATAACAGCTATGTTGCATTTTTCAATGCTGTGTTTTGATTAAAGTACACACAGTGGTAGTTCCTTTACAAAAGCACAACTAATTCAGTGCACTCAGTGTGTATAAAATTTTCTGACTGCTAAGGCCACCTGGAAAAAGACAACAAGGTCTTCTGAGCTCTAGCTCAGCAGCTCAAACTTAACTCAGGTGTCTGGTATGAGCTAAAGGATAAAAAAGAAGTGAGACTGGGATTTAGATGACCTTTCTTTCATTCACAGCATCACTGTTTAATCAAAGTCAAGACACTGACTGAAAGGTTTTATCCAAATCCTTAACTTTCAGTGAACAAATGGACTCTAACTTGAAGCACAGGCATCAATGGGACACAGAAGGTGTTAATCTGATTCTAACGAAGAGAATCTCTAAGGTTAACTCCCTGTGCAGAGGCCTGGACACAGCACTAAGTGACAGGTGAATGGAGCAAACAGGACCTGTGTGGCACACCTGGGGTCAAATGCCAGCCCTGGGACAGAGTGGCCAAAGCCACAGCCTGTCCAGGACAGCAATATCCCCACAGGAATTCAGGGACAGCACTGTACAGAGCAGCAGCTGTCAGCCTCCTTACATCTGCACTGTGATTAGGACAGAGGATTTAGATATTTGGATTTAGATATTTGAGATATTTATGGATTTTGATATTTGCAAGAAATGCTCCAACGCAAATGACTAGTGGTGATATATTTAGTATTTGTTATTTTTAAAGAAAATCACTAACTGCATTTAGGGTTTAGGGAATAAGAAAGAATCCTACAGATAAACAATTATGTAGCCACAGGATGCTCGTTTATAAGCTAATGAAAACACCTACCTCACCCCAGACACTAAGCTAGCTTGTCAGTAATAAAAAAAACCAACACCCTACAGAAAAGTTGTGTAAAACTTGTGAACAATTCCCAGAAGAATTTTTAACATATAAATCAAGCAATAATTGAAAAAAATAAAGGAAATAACTGAAACACAGTGAAAACGTAACAATATAAAACTAAAAGAGTTTTGTTTGTAAGGGGCCTCCTGAAGGTCCAACACCCTGCACAAAGCAGGCAAAACTTCAACAGCAGACAAGGTTCCCCACGGCCTAATTCAGTCAAATTTCAACATTCCTAAGATCCCAAAACTTCTCCAAGCAATGCATTCCCAGGTCCACACCAACTTTCATCACGAAAAGTTCACTGTCCTGTTTTCCTAAGCAGCATTTCCCTGTATTCCCTGCTGCCTCCTGTTCTGTCTCTGTGCACCCCGAGGGCAGCCTGGCTCCTGCAGCCCACCATCCATGGACATGCAGGAGGCTCCAGCACAGGTGAAGGATGAACTCAGCCCTTCCATCTGTCCTTGCCTGCAAGGTCACCCCTTCCCCAGCCCCCATTCAGCCCCTGAAGCACTTAAGAGTGAGAACGACCTTGTCGGGGAGAGTTCCAAAACCATTTGGTATTGACTTCACACTGCTCCCACTACCAAGCTAACATCAAATGCTTATGCAAATTTCAGCCTACCAGCCTGCTAGATGAAATTACTATTAATAATTAAACTGACCAAAAAATACTCTTTTTTTGCCTACTTCCTACGATGGAAGTCCCATCTGTTGTCTGTTAACCCTTAGTTTGTAAGAAAAAAAGGCTGAAGCTCTTCCTGGTCTGTGATTCCTGCCAGGCTGAGTATTTATAGCCCATCTGAATGATTTTCTTTCAGTTCTAACTGGGAGTGAAAGAAGGTCTGTAAAGTATTTTTACTGGTCCTTATGTTGTCAAAATGTCTGAGAAATTACCCTTTTTCTGAGAAAAAAGGTAAAAATCATGCACATATCAGAGAATTCTTGCACCTAACAGATTTTTGCCTAACAGAAGCTACACACAAGATGTGTATTTGTAGGTTTATATACAAGTCATTTCACATGCATTTCATGGATGAGATACCTTCTCTCTTCTCCCAGATGATACCTTCAGACTATTAATCTTTTTCTACAAAACCATTATTTATTTTTAATAAAACTACTGACTACTATTTTTAAGGGTAAGAAAATATTTAATACTTGAAAACAGCAAAACAGCATTTAGTAACTGGGAAAACAAGCAGAAAGTGCTGAAGAACTTATTTCAGCATGTCTATAAAAAAACTGTACATAGTACAAGTGTACACTGCTTCCTAAGAGCTGTTGTACATGCACTATAACAAAGAAAATATTTTTTTTTACTGCAGTAAGATAAATCTACACCCAGTAGTAAGATCAACTACCATTCATCCTTCCACAATGTCTTCAATTCCTATTTGCATTTGGGTTTGGAAAAGACTATCCTTATTTGGTATTTCCTTTTTTTTTTTTTTGGTGGGGGGGTGGGAAGGGCAGGGGGTGTTTGGCAGATTTCAACAAAATCAGTCCAAAAAATGGTAAGCCACTGCTACAAATGCAGCAGTCCTTAAAAGCAGTATGCTTAATAACTGACATTGATTAGAAGCTCTAAATGTTCCTGCGGGGATTTAGACATGTGACAAAATGCTTCCCCATGAAATCGCACTGGCTGATGAAGGAGTCAGAACAAGATGATGTGTTCAAGGCGACGTTTCTTTGAATTTCAGCAGAGGAGGAGTTCCCATTCACATCTTACACCACTTCTAACTGAAACATATTCAAAGAACTTCCTTGCTCCATTTCTCACCATCAATCTGGCAAGTTGAATAGTAAACCCCACAGTACCATATGGTAGAAGACAGCTGAGAGATAAACGTGTTGTGTAATGTCAATCCTAATGAGTGATAGAAATAAAACTCAAAGAGCTAAATATCTGGCTTAAGCATCAAAAAGCATCAAAAATTCACAGTTAAGGATAAAAGCCTATTGTGCAGCCAGTGCCAAATATTTCCAAACTGTAATTTCGTACCTTACAGATGTGTGGTACCGCTTTTTTTCCCTGCAGCAGCCTGACTAAAAAATATGCATTCTCCCAAGTTCTGAATGAAGAGCTCAGCAATGCTGTGAGCTGTGCCTAATTGTTCAATGCTGCTGGAAGAGAAAGGGAATGTAAACACATGCTTTTATCTTTCTCCATTTGAGTATAGAGATGAATGGAAGAGAGAAGTAGAACCTATTTTCACACGAATTCAGTACAGCTTATTGCATATATAAAAATTCAGCTTGAAAAAGCAGATAGCAGGAAACACCAGCACTTGAGGAAATGCAGGTTTTAAGATGTCTCAAATATTTTAGCTGTAGTTTTGTTCAACATCCAATACACTGCTGACAAGCCCAGACACAGTTTCAGTTCTAGAACCACAGCAAGCAAATTTGTTCTCCCTCCTACTCCCTCCACCACTTTAAAAAATATTCCTATAGTTCAATCTTTCGTACTAAATGATAAGACAATTGGATATGGCAATGCCTTCAAAATTCTGATTTTTTTTTTTCCCTAGCCTCCTCCTTTTAGAATACACCTTAAAACTGGAGAAAATTAAGTCTCCACCAAGAGTGCCTGTTATTGAAACCCATCTGTATGGGCCTAGAGCTACAAAAGCATCACAAAGAGGCACATTATTGGGCAGGAAAAAAGGTACAGAATATTCTACAGAAAACAATTTCCTTGCAATATAAAAGACAAGTATATACACAGGAACCAGTATTGAGGAAACCAAGCTTGCAGGGCGCATTACCTGCATTCCTCAGAGAAATCAATCCTGGCTTCTATGGGCACCTCCATTTAGTTGGCAACAATGATGAGAACTTCTGAAATCCATTCCCTTGCACCCCAAATTGTGTGTTCAATTCTGGACCCTCAAGACAAGACAGACACTGAGGTGCTGAAGCAGCTCCAGAGAAAGGCAGCGGAGCTGGGGAAGGGTCTGGAGCACAAGGCCAATTGAGCAGCAAATGGAGGTGTTTAGCTTGGAGCAGAAATAGGCTCAGGAGCCGCTTTAGTGCTCTCTACAACTCCCTGAAAGGATATTGGAGCCAGGTGGGGCTGGCCTCTTCTCACAAGCAGCTAGCCATACAATGAGGGAAAGCGCCTCAAGCTGTGCCAGGGGAGTTTCAGGTTGCGTGGCAGGAAAAATTTCTTCACTGAAAGTGTGGTTAAGCACTGGAGCAGGCTCCCCAGTGACGAATCGGCATGCCTGGAAGTGTTCAAAAAACAAGCAGACTTCATGATCTTGAAGGATCTTTTCCAACCTTAATGATTCTATGATTGCCTCCTGCTGCCCTCTGCCCTGACATATGTGTTACCTATAACTACATTCTGTTGGCCTCATTTCATTATTAAATGTGCAAAATGAAGACTAAGAATTCTTATCTGCCTTCCTTCCAGTATTTGGTTCCACACTTTGGATTTCATGAAGACTCATAGTGTGATTTTCCCTATTTAAAGTGTTCCAGTTATACTGCAAACATGCTGGTCACCCAACAAAGAAAGCAGCCAACAGCACTAAGCTCCAAAATGTTATCAAACATGAATTTTGAATGAAGTGGGAAAAGGAAAAGGTAAAGGAGTACAGGGAACAGCTTCTCCACATGTTCACTTGAAACACTGGAAGCTTAAAGTGCTTCGGACAGCATTAACTTTTCCTTAGATCCCTCACTTGCTTCAAAAGATTTTACAGACTCCTATTCTAGGAGGACACTGCCCACACGCAAAATAGAAGTGATTTGATTCAAACAGTTTACCAATCAAGAATGAGGCAGGAGAGAACAGACAAATACAGCAAACAGATGGGAAAAGAAAAAGGGAGCAAATAATGAGACAATCCTGGTTAAAAGGCAGTCTCGGAGCACAATCTGGAATGACTGGTATTAAACATTCCAGAGATACTATAAATGCAGAGTTGTACAGAAGCACTTGAGGATAATGAACTTGGCAGACATTTATGGATAACCTTTTCATTGAATAAATGGGACAAAGGTGATCCAAACACTTCACTAGACAGAGACAAAGCTTGGCACAAGCTGATATGGGCATGAGTTTTGTCCTCTTCTAGGCTACAAACAAGGAAGTAGGCCACAGAGATTCAAGAAGAGAAAATTTAACCAGTTTATATTTGATAAGGCAGAGAAAGTGAGTTGGAAAAGATGTTGATGTGACAAGCCAGAAATCTAGTTTTTACAGAACAATTTTCAGTGGTTATATAAGGAATGTGTTTAGGGAAGACTGGAGGCAATGGACACCACAGTCAAGAAGGACAGAACAAGATTAAGAGATTTAACTCTTCTGTCAGAGGAGTGATTTTATCTGAAAATGTAATTACAAAAAGCCCACTCACTCTCCAGTTTGGGTCAACCAGAAGTCATAGAAACAGGCCTGCTGCAGTGCTGAGCCTGAGTTATCAAACCCTGCCAGAGTCCTTCAGTAGAAGGTAACAGCAGATAGAAACCAACCAAAACAGAACAGAAAAAAGGAACAATGGCTGAGCTCTCACTGCCCAGGGAACAGCTGAACCAAGAGACGTGGGCAAGACAGCAGTGCTAGACATTTAGGGAAAACAGTGAAAATTCATCTGTAAAGTAAGAGGAGGGAAGATAAGCAAGGAAGGATTAGAGACAAGCAAATGATCCAGGAGACGTTTGAGTCAAGAAAGTCCAAGGGGAAACGATTTCAGGAACAGAACATGGTAGGAAAATGTTAAAAGCATGCAAGGGCTTTCAGAGGATAAATGGCTTCTGTTCTGACCTTTTCTTTGGTATTATTTCCTAAGCAAAACAGAAGTCATTCAGCAACCCACCCCAGCTACTGTCACAGGATCCTAACAAGCTGTGAGAATGCTTGGTCACCAATACTTACCTTTAAAAACCCATATGTCACAAAAAGTCTCTGAGGTCTTCACAACAAAATTTCCACCAATAATTACCTACTTCTAAGACTAAGTACTAGATTTCAGAAAAACAAGCCCAAGAGTATTTTTAATTGATATTTATGCTAAGGCACAAACATCCTTCTGCTCATTTGAGCACCAAGTAGAAAAATCAGCAACTGACAAGGATAGAGAGGCTCCCAAACACAACAGAGTATGGGCTCCACTGGTCCTCTGCAAAAGGAGGAGTTCAGCAGAAATTTCATACAGCAATCACAGCTATATATTTTAACCTTTACAGGTTATTTTTGCACAAGGAGAAATGAAGTAAGTGAAGAACAATATTACTATTTAAAATCTGAGGAGTGGATCTGTCTGTGTTTTAAGAGTTCTCTTTAAGATGGTGGAAAGCAAGTCATAGAATTATGAAATAACTTCATTGCTTGAGCTGAGTTTTCTCAGATAACTACATGCAAGTAGATGAAGTTTTCTTTTCACTTTTTCAGAAAATAAAAAAGTATAATTGTTACTTTAAAAATAAGGTTTTTAAAATTGAAATATTCTTTTCTAGAATAGGGATGCAGAGAAAGTAAAGAATACCTAATGCAATACTCACTTAAAAATCTAATTGTCCAACCAATATGTCAGAAGTGACTTGACTTTTAAAGGCAAGAAGATGCTGAACCTGATCCAAGTTTGTTAATTAATATCCTCCCTAGATAAATTCCTTTTTACTGTTGGACTTGATTACTAAATCTCTCTGCTTCAAGGCAACAGATGGCTTAAGTTCCCCCCACACCAAAAAGTCCATAACTTTCCATACTACAACAATCTAAACTTAGTCAGATGCTTAAATATTAGTATTATTTTTAACTGAGTAATGAAACAGCCATGAATAGATGAAAAATTCACTCCTGAAACTTTTCAGACAGTTAAAAGTTCAGAAAATTATTTATACATTCCTCTTGTTTAGTGAATCCTTGATCAGCACCACTATGACAAGAATGGTGAATCGCACCCTTCTGTCAAGACTGTCAGCTGAATGCTGCATGTCATAAGAAAATCAAAACACAGTACACACACTCAGCTTTTCAGTCATGTCTCTCCAACAGTTCCTTCCACTTTTAAGCCCTCCCCAAGAGCAGGGGACAGCCTTTCCAGCTGACCTACGATTACTGCATGTTTTAAATGAGGGCCACAGTGACCATTTTCTTTCTGTGACATATACACGAAGACTCTGAATACAAACACCACTTACTTCCTCCTATTTCTATGGCATCATGACCTAAGGGCCACCAAAGTCAGCAGAAACCTTTTAATTGATTTGAAAATATATCCTCTGACCCTGGTGTTGCAAAGATCTCCACAGAGAGATGCTTGCTTCAGTGACTCCACACCTCTTTGTAGAATCAGGGCTACTAAAATACAGTGGCTGATTTTTTGCAGCAATTTTAGATTTTACAGTATTCTAGTTAATGAAAATGCTGTGGAGTTTCTTAACCAAATTGCACTAATGCCCATAAAAGGATAAATCAAGTTTTGGCATCCGATAAATGTGTGCATCCAAATCCTGGAGCAAAACAAACAGGTTGGATGTCAGACACAAAACGAACATTCTCAACAGGTCATGTCTAGTAATTTATTAATGCTTTTATAATAACATTTTCAATCCATATTATTAAAATAACTATATTAAATTTCACCCCAGCTATGTTCATTTCCCTCCTCTGGAGTTCATTGTATCTCACATTTAATACCTCATGCATTGAAATGTTTTCAAAACACTGAGGTTGAAAACGTCAAGATAATTTCATTTTTCAGTACACCATTGCTTGTTGGTGCATTCTGTTTTTTCCAAAATTAACTCAAAGAGAAGTATTCATCAACATTTCTAATAAAAAATCCCCTAGAATTTAGTGTAACTTAAAAATTTTAATCCATTCATAAGAGTCTCTTCTACTTCGAATTTAAAAGAAAGAATGTCAAACCTCAGGGAAATGGAATTCAATTAATATGTATGTGTCCACTGGTGCTGGGGGAGAAGCTGATCTATATATGGAAACCACAACACAGAATTCTCCATTGGTTTATGTAAGAAAAACAGCTTCTGTCTGCTGAAATGGTCAATATAAGAATATAAAATTTCTAATCTGAATTTTAATTAGAAATAGGTCACGAGAATGCTCTTCCCCCCACTAAATTTTCCTAGCATAAATCTCATTATTCTGAAAAGGATGGTGTAAAACGTATCCTAAAATAAAACTATTAATACACTTTTAGCACTGCTGTCAAGAAGACTGACAGTTTTCTATCAGTTTTACAAAACACACACATAAAAAGAATAAAATTTGAGAAACCTTGATTAAAGCAGTTACCCAGAACTATCTGCTTGACTATTAAATTAAAAAATAATTTGCATAGAATACTACCAGAGTCTTCATATGTAGTTATTTCTTTCCCAGGAGCTCTTAGAAGGCAGAAGAGTGGAGATGTCCTAGATACAAAGGCTGTCCCATCAGACACACAACTGTGGTCTCACAGGCACCCCGGATTTCACTGCAGTGCTGCAAGTGGGACAGCAGTGAGACACTTGATTTTCAAGACAAGACCAAGAACTGCAATAAGCAATCCCAGCTGAATAATGTACTCCTGCCTGCCTCAAACTGAGCTGAAAGTGAGTCCAATATTAAAGGTACTCTGGCACACTGGAAAAGAGATGAGAACTCGTGCTTCTTGTAAGAAAAAAATCATCCCAGTAGCAGGAAGGAAAAGTGCCCAGTCCTGCAGTTATTTACCTGAGCAGCTCCCTGAAATCTGTGAAATCACAGGAGGCAAAACTACAGCTCCATCTTACAGTTATCAAAGACTAATCTGTGAATTCCTGTACATAAAGTTACTTACGTAAGTTCATTTAAGTTTTGACCTCATTTGGAGGAATATCAGACCTCCACAAGGTTTACTACTTAAAACTGTATTTCGATTCAGAAGTCAGTAAATTACTTTAAGCCAATGGAATCACTTAATTAGCTGATAACAATTCATCTGTTTATCAGACAGCTTAACTGTTATCAGCTCTACATAAGTTGTTACAAAACAGAGGCTCAAAAGCACCAACGTGATTTACTTAAATATATTTTAAAGTACCCACATATAATAAAGTTTGTAATTGGGATTGTTCAGCCTGGAAAAGGCTTTAGGGTGACCCAATTGTGGCCTTCCAGTACCTGAAGGGAGCCTACAAGAAAGGTGGAGAGGGACTTTGGACAAGGGCAGGCAGTGGTAAGACAAGGGGGAATGGCTTCAAACTGAAAGAGAGAAGGTTTAGATTTTAGGAAGGCTTGGATTTTAGGAAGAAATCCTTTACTGAGAGGGTGGTGAGGCACTGAAACAGGCTGCCCAAAGAAGTGGTGGATGTCCCTGGAAGTGTTCAAGGCCAGGTTGGATGGGGCCTTGAGCAACCCGCTCTGGTGAAAGGTGTCCCTGTCCATGGCAGGGGGGGATTGAGAACTAGATGATTTTAAGGTCCAGTCCAACCCAGGCCACTCTATAATTCTATAAATTCAGAGGAAAACTAGATCTATTCAGTGACATTATTTCTCACTTCACCTTCTTCTGTCCACATATTTAAAACATTATTTTATTTTATGCCTGTATGCTTTGTTTTCCCAGATAATTACTGCAAAATTATATAATACATAATAATTACATACAAAACTAGTTTATGTAGAATAACAACAAAATATTATAGGTATCTTGCCATTTATTTAGAAATATATTATTCCAGGAAGACTCCTCCTTTGTTGAATTTAATTGCCTATGAAGATCCTGCCATTTGAGTCTGTCTTCTGGAACATGCATTTCATCATTATTTTTTAGCCTTGTTACATCAATCACCACAACTGCTACAGAAGATTTCTGGGCTATGAAGTGATAATTTGTTCCAGCGATATTAATGAGGCAAGCAGTGGTCTTGAGGGAGGTGACAGCCCACTGCCTTACAGACAGCAGCAGATTAAGGTGTTGTACTATACATTGTTTGAAACATATCGCTGGAGCATTCAAAATATTATAGTCTACATCTAAAGGCATTTTTGCCACCCACACTACAAATTACCCATTGAATAACACAACATCCCTTGCCACAGTGCACCGTCACTCATGGAAGAAACATCAATGGTAGGTGGTTCGGAGCTTCTGGGAATCACACTACAGAACCAGGGAAAAAAAAAAAAAAGGAAAAGATTTGTTGCTGCTGTAACAGCATTCCCAGTATACTTCTGCAGGAAGTGGTACATCTGGAAACAACAGATGGTCTGTGTTTAAATGGGAGGGAATAGAGGATTTTAATACCCATACATCTCTAATTCAGTTCTACAAGTTTGATTTCTACGTTTTCTCAGATTATGGAGTGTTACAGGATCTGTATGACAGGCTTTACCCATATTACTGTTACTATCAACATAGCCAGCTAAAGCCCTAATGTTGTACTATCTTTATCTGTGAACTCCGACTTAGCCATATGTGCACTTTCAGAAAAGCAGACTTGGTCTTTTAAAAAAAGCTTACCCCCAAAATTTATATGAACTAAACCGCTATTTGTTACAAGACAGATGTTCTACCACCCTGAATAATTCAGTCACCTCTTTAGCCTATTGCACTTGTTTTATGATATACTTTGTACAGGTACACGTGGTTTTACAGAATATTTGTAATTAAAAGGAGAAAAAAGAAAAAAATGACAGCAAATATAGACATTTTTTCTATATATCCTTTCCACATAAATGTCTCAAGCTCTTAACTGATTTATACATAAGAGCTACTTACAGGCATTCTAAAGAATAATCCTAACCATGCATGATTTACATTTACACATTTTAACTCAAAGGAGTGGAGGAAAGAGGATATGGCCATCTGCATAGAAAGCCTTCTGCGGATAACAGCTAGTGCTACCAGCTCTCCCAGTTCCTAATGCCAGATTGAACCATTTGTGACTGGTGCATAGAGAATGTCTGGCTAAGAGCTGGAAGATAAGCTTCTAGAAAAAAAAAAAACATACTTTTTTTTTAGAGCAGAAAGCACAATTATCTTCCTGATGATTAATCTCCAGCGGAAATACAAGATGGTAAAGATGAATGAAATGAAAATATTCTAAGAACCTTTTGGTTTATATTATTTCCAAAAACACGTGTTCCAAGCATTGGAATTTTAAGCCTGAGACATCCTTAGACAAATTTAACAGGTATGCGATACTGATCTGTACTCTTGGAAATGTAAAAAGGGTCCTTATAGGTGGTCAAAATTGGAAATTTGTTCAAGAATAATTAGCCCCTATGCCTTTGTAATATAGAGGTCAGCATCTGTTTAAAGTAGGATTTGACATCACTTGAAGCATATGGATAGGAATCCAAACTCTTTTTCTCATTAAAAATACACCATTTAATTTGGCTCAGTTCAGGACGATTAGCAATATGTGCTCGAAGAGAAGCTTACAACTGGCACAGGGAAAGTTGGCTTGGGCAGAAGACCACAGGCAGAAGAGAATCCAGAAGCTTGTAAAGATGGCCTGTATATACTATGCCAGGCTTGTTAATGCTATTAGCTCTTCATTTTCATAAGCACTCAGATATATTAAAAACATTCCCTCAACAAGAAACATACAATAACAATTACATATAAATAAATCAAACAGTATCTCCTTAAAATATCCAGAGACCTGTCTTCCAAGCTTCCTAGAAATAACAGACTTCTAAAAGTAAAAGACACCCTGAGGTTATTTACTCCCAAGCATTAATAAAATCAATTAGCCAAAATATACATTTAATGAAGAAAGACATAATGCTCCAATTTGTGGTTTAGAAGAATATGAAATCAAATACATTGCTAAGTTTAAGACATACAAAGTTATTGGACTGTAAGGTTCAAACAGTTGCAATGCAAGAATTATTTTGGAGATTTTAAAGTAAGTCCTAGCACTTTCCAGTCTCTGTCCTAGAAATTAAAAAACAAACAAACAAACCCAGAAATAAATCCAAACTGAAAAAGTACACCCGTCATACTAACATTCTCCTCTCTCGAACTTCTGTGCATGCACATTAATTACCACCCAGAACGATAATCCATCATTTTGTACTGACATACAGAAGGTGCTGGATCTAGCATTTTAAAAATAATTAGCTGTTTAATACAGATGAGGCATTTTCAAAGTTATTCTGAAACCTCAACTGGTACTGAACATAGCAAACTTGTAGCACCAGCAATAAAGCAGAGCTAGCACACATTTGTTTAAATATCTTTTTTCTTCCCCCCATAGAATTACTGAAAAAAAATAGAAGAAATTAAATACATTGTACACACAGTAACAGATAATTAGGAAAAAAGTGTTGCAAAACTCCCTACTGTAACTTTATGTTTCACTTCCTATAATTCAGCTGAAGTTATCTGGAAGACTGAAAATTCAGCGGCTGGAAGTGAACTAAATTCAAGACTGGATTAAGTGCAAACCATTCAAAAGAAAGCAAGAAACTGATTTCATCTCACCTCCTTGCGTGTTCTCATTATATGTGCTTATTATTTTATAATCTTGCTATAAAAACACAACCAGAGAGTACATATCCATGGTCTCCTCCTACCACATAAGGTTTTTCTGTCCATTTGCTGTTTATCAATTGGATCATCTGATCACATGAGTCAACCAAACATTTTCATTCTTACTAAGCAGAAAAACTGTGGACCTCAGTGCACTTCATATTTACTATTAATGCATTCACATAGTAGTCAAACAAAAAGTTACCTTTATTATAAATTATGCTTTTTGTTAAAAGGCTCATTAGTTGTGTTTTAATACAGACTCTTCTTTGCCTACTGGAATAGCGACTCATATTTTAGGGAAAAAAACAAAAATAAGCTTTGCACTAAAGCTTGTTTCTGGGTAATTTAAAACCCCATGACAGCCTGTTCTTTGACTGTCAGACTGAAAAGCAGAATAAGCTAACCAGATCTATCTTCTTTCTTAATAGGACTGACTGCTCTAATCAAATATGTGGAAGAAGAAAGAAAAAGAGGCTCTTATTTTTCCTCCCTTGGATTCCTCATCTGGGAGAGAATACACTTACCAAACAGTTTCAAGAATATCAAAGAAAAGCCTGAATCTTCAGCTGCATAATACAGTGATTTTCAAAGGCTATTCTTTATTGATGTGCTGAATATAACAGTATTAACATGTGCTTAGAGCAGCACTGTGATGTACCATTAGTTTGAAGGAACAATACAGCAACAGGCACGGACATCCAACATGGAATTTTAATCTATATAATTCTAAGCATCTTCCAGCTTTTAAGCAGGTGCTGACTAAAACAAAACAAAACCCAAACCAATGACCAAACCCACAAAAATCCCCAAACAAAACACATGCCCCCTCCATTAGGCCTATTATTGTGCAAGATACCTTCATGTCACAACTGCTTCCAAAATTTAATGTATGTAAAACTCTGATAAATGGACATTTATGAGGACTGAAGTAACTTAATATAAGAAAGAAACACACAATTTGTAAAGAACTGCTGCTATTACAGAGACCCAAACAACCAGTAATTATCTACTACTTTAGGAGACAGCCCACATTGTCTGTGTTCACTGAGTGGTGTCCTGGGATTCGCCCCTGTAAAATATGTAAGGCACATTTAAAGATTCCAATATCCATAACTACAACGCTCCCATTGTTTTTCAAAATGGCATATTGGTAAGACTGTCTAAAATAGAAGTATACGAGGTAGAACATGTATTACACTAATTTTTCTATCCCATAAAGCCCAAATGCTCAAGTCTAACATATCACAGCCTCAATTCCTTCTAAAGCAGCTACTTTAGGATAGACTCAACTGTTTGTTCCCTCTTTGCAGTACTTAAGGTTTCTTTAAAAGAAAACTGATGTATTTTCACAATATGCAACTTCCTAATGCATATTCATGTTCTGACTCCCCTAAGCACTTTGTAATGCTAGGTTATAATTCATTACACAAGCTCATACTCACCCAATACTTTTTAATTATATACAATATTAATTCACGCCGTCGTCTTTGTCTTTACTAACAATACTGATAAACTGAAACAATGACTGATATCTTTTTATATCTGAAAGCAGAAAGAAATTAAAATTTTCCATCCATTTTGTTGCCAGAGAGAAAAATCACACAGAAGCCATACTAAGTATTCTCAAGCCAGACAATGCAGGCTCAGTTTAAATTACACAAGGTTCTGTAACTGAAGAAATATTTAAATCCTGGCTATGTAACTTGTCTGTCTTAAAGGGAGGCGATGGGTGATGAAAAGGAAGTTGCAGCACCTGCCTCTACATGAAAAAGGGACTGTTCCTCGTATAAAAGCCTTGGAATATATTTAAAATTTCATGTGGGAGCCAGGGCACTGTCGTGCAATCAGAAACAGAACTTCTGTGGAAATGCAAAATACTAAACCTTCACATCTTTTAATCATCTGGTCTGAAAATAGAAGACTTCAATTTGCTGGCTGATGACTTAATTTTATCTATAAATACAAATAAATAGAGATTCCGTTAGTCCGTGACAAAACAAACGCTGTGGGTTAACTCCCATAGGCAGCTCAGCCCCTGCACAGCCCATCCCACACTCTCCTCCTGTGGGATGAGGAAGAGAATTGGAAGGGTGAAAGTGTGAAAATGCGTGGGTTGAGATGAAGACAGTTTAATAAGTAAAACAAATGCTGTGTGCACGAGCAAAGCAAAACAAGGAATTCATTCCCCATGTCCTAGAGGAGGGCAGGTGTTCAGCATCCCCAGGACAGCAGGGCTCAAGTGGGATGAGGAGCAGGAAAGGTGCTCAGCACTGCGCAAGGACCACTCAGAAAAGCATCTGTGTGTTATGAGCACTGATTGCATCACAAATCCAAAACACAGGCCCAAACCAGCTACTTTAAAGAAAAGTAGCCAAAAACCGGTACAACAAATCACATTTTTAATATGAAGGGTTGCAGAAAAAGTCAGTTTCAATTCAAGAATTCAAAAAGAATTCCATTTTAACTCTGATAGTTTGGAAACTTTCGGCTTAATGGTGAAAGTCAAAAAACCTGGTTTTGTATCTCAGAATTCCCAACAAACAAAATGGTGGAGCTCAAAAGAAAGGAAACATCTAGAAGCACTGGAAGCACTGCAATATCGACTCCTCTCCTAGCAGGGAGCAGATGCCAGAGGCAGGGAGCAGCAGGAGCAGCAGTGAGAGCTCCAGCATCCTGCGTCTGTGAGCTCGTCTCGCAAGAATCAGGGCTGCTTTTCAGCTCCTGTCACTGCACAAAGATTTCTCCCTATGTTTCAAGCAATACTTAAAGTTCTAGTTTAACATCTCTTCTTGTAAGTAGAGGCACTAACTCAAAAAGTATGGGAAGTTTAGAAACTGGAAATCTAAACTACAATTATAACTACTTTCAAATCCTAACACAAGCCTCAGCTCTTCCTAAGAATCACAACAGTTTAAATAACTGATGCACAAAACCAGAAAGAAAACATGCTGATATTTTTAACAGAAAAAGTTCTTTAATCCAAGAAAACAGGAAAATACCTTTGTTTTGACCAACTCTCTTTCTCTATTCTCACTACAATACGGTATTACACACATCCTCTTCTAATCACTACAAGAACATTAACATGGATATTCTTTTCCTAAAGACAAATAATTCACCCACAGAAGTTTGTTAAGAACATGGTTTTAAGAAATTTACTACATAAAAAAGATTGTAATACATGAATGAAAAACATGGATCTAATTATCTAATTACGAGAGTAAATATACATGAAAGCTTTATGTATCATATTCCTTCAAGCCCAACACAAGATCTTGATCATATCCTCACATTGCAGAGTAGGAGATTTGGTAAAATATGCCATCTACAAGAATGCAAAAGAACTACTGCCGTACATTGCCTTCAGCAGCAGCTGGTTTTACCAAAACCTGAACTGATAACATCTGAAGACAAAAACTTACACAAAAGCCCAGCCAGCACACCTGAAGGAGTCAAACCCAACTCCCATCTTCATTTGCAGCTATTTCCTCTACCACTAACAAAACCAGAGAGGTTCCTGTGGGAACTTGAGATGAACGAATAGAACAGGTAACAAGCAGTAATGACTTCGTCTTCTGCATTCCAGACTAACAGTGACCTGCCTGGCTATATAGGAAAGCTACATCTAGGCAATTTATAGCTATAAGAGGACTGCAACATTTTTCAGTTCACAACGATGAGTCACTCAGAAAACTAACCTGGAGGAAATAAACACATTTTCAGTGGATGAAATTTCTGGATTTATTTTTACTCTATTAACCAAAACACTAAAATACATCAATATTTTCTCTTCCAGATACAACATACCTACTTAGAAGAATGGGAATTATGATGACATTAATCCTAGCTTTATCATAGCTATATAGCTATGTGTAACAAGAACAAATAGTTCTATAGACATATTCTTTCTCAAATCTCTATGTGATCAAATTTCTGAAAAACTACTTTAATTAACTTCATTGTCTGATGAAATCTACAAGGTACTACTCTTTATTAATAAACATCTTAATCATGGACTAGTACAAGGATAAGAAACAAGAAGAACATTGCCACCTAGCTGTTTCAGCAGTGCCCATAAAGGATGGCACGTTCAGCTTATGTCTCTCAAATACTCCAGGGAAAAATCAGTTCATATCAAAAATCTAGAAAAGGCTACCTAAAAACATGGGGCAAGGCTAAGTTTCTGTCACTTTTCTCTTACAAGCTCTAAAAGCAGGTGGTCAAAAATACATGCAATGAAAGCCTTTTCAAAACAATTATTCAACACAATCATGAATCAGTGTCTGACACCATCTTTCTTCCATCAGTTTTCAGCAGAAAGACAAACAGACCAACATATATGTGTGTACACTGACATCTGTCAATTAAACTACACTGAAATTCCTGCAAAATCTAAAATACCCTTAGATAAGGTACCAATGCATATGTAAATAAGTAAATATCTCTGATGGAGAGATGTGTTTCTTTAAAACATATTTCCTGAGGTTTTGTTTTAAATATATTTAATAAAGCCTGCATTTGAAAAGTAGTCCTTGTACAATTTACAATCTTCAACTGCTACATAAGTCATATAAGGACTTTCCAGAAAAATCAGAATAAAGCAAACCAGCTGCAGCTTGACATTGCAGATGTCCAGACTGGTATTTCTAAGTAAATGCCACAGTAGAAGGGCATCCTGTCCTGCCCCACAATGCAGCAAGAGCAAAGGACAGCATCACAGGACTGGCACATCATCTGCTTGGCAGCTGTGTGTTCCAGCTCTGCAGCCTGGAGCTCATGCATTCCAAATGCATTTGGTAGTTGCTCTGAAGCTCTTCAACCTAATACACTAAATTTAGGGAAGTACAGTCCTAAGCAAACAGTCAGAAAACGGGATCAAGCTTCTGTATAGCTGCAAGGCTTTGGATGGTGATTCAATCTCCCCTCCTATTAATTTTTCTCACCATCTTTTATCAAGATTAATTCATTTTTTGGAGACTGAAACTATGCTGTTTCTTGTTAGGAAGCAATGTATAACAGCACAAAATGTCCAGTTTCATGAAGGTTTCCATTAAAAACTGAACCTTTACCAGTTAGCTGCTGGTTACTCCCCATCACTGCAGCTCTGTTGTACACCAGTGGAAAGAATGATTGCTCAAGACAAAGATCACATTTCCACAATGCAGATAAAAACAGTCAATTCTTCTGGAATTAGTAGGAATTAACTCAGCTGCTATAAAAACGCCAAATAACTAGTTACATATATTAATTGATAATTAGCCATATAGACTCACAGAAATAAACCCCAAGAAATTAAAGACAAAATAGCCTAAGCAGACAAAGGAAAAAGCTTTACACTGCCCAAAGAATAGAACTAATTAGAGAAAAAAGCACACACCAGAGTGTCACTGGTGTCACATCAGTGTCTTTTGAAGATGGAACAGGTAAAGGATCCTTGAAAACCAAAGCCACTAAAAATTAAAGACACTCAGTAAAACTATGTTAATCACTTATGCAAGCTCCTTAAAAAGAAAATTTCTTCTCCTTAATGTTACTTGATTAAGAAGATTTTACACCTTCAGCAATGGAAATTACACAAATTGCTATTAGTACTTAGAAGAATTAACTGCAAGTATTATTTTTTATGAGGACACAACCTCTGCAGAGCTTATCCTGCAATAGACAGAAAATGAACACATCATCTCATCCCCACACAAATTTAATAAGTCTTTTCCCGTGAGCATTCAAATTTTGCATTTGGAGGTTTGTTATTCATATTGGCCACCAGATATTCCTCCTGTGCTTATTGGATATTAAATCAGGGTAATAATTTATGCAAATAATTGGAGACCAGCATGAGTTCTTTACTCCATCACTCCCAGTCTTCCCTTATCTCTGTCCCATGATTATCAAGATTATATAGTGGAATTTGCTTAAAATTATTCAAAAGTTTCAAGCTGAAATTATTCTGTCAGATGTCCTGAACCAGATACAAGATAAAGCCAACCAGAGTTTACACTGTGGGAAAACGGTGGAGTATTTCACACCTACCCCTTCTCTCTGGCCAGCCCATGCATTCAGAGCAGCCACAAAAACTGCTGTCACATCTGCCAAGTCAGGCCAAGACAGAGAAAGAACAAAAGCGCAGGGATACCCTGGAGACTACAGGAAGAAACTCGGACTGCTCCAGGGTATTTTCATGATGAATAAAAGATCATAGAGAGAAGATCTGGCATCTCAGATGTAACAGCGGATAAGATACAATCTTCAGGAAATCACCGTCATTTCTTTTGTCTTTAGAGAACAACAACAAAAAAAATGGTTAACCTTTATTTAGCCCTTCTGTGTCTAGACCTGAACCTACAAAAAGCCAAGAAATTGTTACTCTTAGCACAGTACACAGCATTTACCCTCAGAAGAAAAAGAAAGTGCTAACCTATTCCAAAAGGATACTGGAAAAAAATTTACATAGCAAAGTTCCCATGTGCAATATGCTTTCAAATAAACATATATATATACACACACGTATTTAATAAACAGATTATCATCAACTAAATGCAAAGAACTCATGGTTTGAACCTCTTTTGTATGATTCCCTTCAACATGAAGGAAAAAGATGGTTATTAAACAAAATCTGACACTCTATCACACATTAACCAATTGTTATGTATCTTTTAGGCCATTCAGGCAGGATGCTACCCTGACTCTTGGTTTCTCTAGGCCACATTCCCTTGTGTCTTTACAACCATGCCAAGGTGGATGAGTTTAAAGGAATGGAAAGAATTTCAGAGCCTTTAATAAAAGCAACAACACATAGTTTTGTGCTTCAGTCAATTGCCATCAGTATCTATGTAGTATTGACTTTTCCTGATTTGAACATCAAAAATAATACTCTATGTTCATAGCATCATATGTTCATGAATCACAATACAGAAAAAAACCCAAATAGCGGCATTGTTAAAGCTTTTCTAAAACAGCATCCAAGAGAAATCAAATTGAAATTTTTTCGTGAAAAAAAATTCACTGAAATTACACTGTTGCATCAAAAGCAACTATTGCTTCTTCACGGAACTTTGGACATCTGCAGATCGAATAGGTACCACAGATTCAGGCAAGAAATCAAGGCTCACTTTATCCCACATGGAATGATGGAGAAAGAAACTGCATTTTCACTACAATATCCTCTGTTTTCCATAGACACCGTGTGCAGTCCTACCTTTCCACATGGCTGCAAGAAGTCACACAACTGCCAAAGAAATCATTTATCAATGGAGCAGCAGACTGACTTGGCAATATCCCCATCCATGGTACAAATGCAATAGTGGTCCTACAGATGAACCACGCAAAAGAAGGGAAAACAGCCAGACTTACACAAGAAGAGTCAGAACAGAGATAAATTGTTTTGCCATCTGAAGGCATGTGGGTTTCAAACGTGCTCTCTATTGTCCATTCTGTGCTTCTGATAATCAGCAGTGAACAAAAGGCACCTTCTTCGCTCCTGATCCCTGGGTATTACACTCAAACCAGATCACTCATGAATTGGCTGGGTAATACATGATTGAATTACAAAAAGAGGAGGCTAGAATTTAGGATTTTTATGATAACATTAACACTATGTGATTACGTTTTTCAATGAAAGAGTAGAGAAAATTATTTCTTCAAAGTTTGCAACTTCTGTAACTCATTTTGCTTTCATTTCAACTCTCTGGATAGTGCTCAAAACTTACCACTGGTCTTTGAATAAAAAGTCGCATTACAAACTTAAATGAAAAACCCTAATGGACAAAGCAGCTTCTCAGGCTCAATGGAAGAAAGGATTTAGACTCCCTGTGTGGGAAGTTATCTACAAAATAAAGCAATTACCAGGTCTTTACACCAATTATTGAGGGGTGATACAGGTTTCATGAGTCTTTTTCCTGCATAAACACTGGCTGTGATACTGCTTTTCAAGACTGAGTTAGAAACTAAAACAAAAGCTGAGAACTAAGGCAGAGGAAGCAGACACAGAGTTTTTAGTACACAGTCCTGAAATATGGAACATTTTATGGCAAGTAATGCCATTTTTTGTTGTTTCTATTAATGAGATATTCCCACCCCAAGAGAAAAAGAGAAATTCACCAGAGACAAATGATCATCCATTACTCTTATGTTGTACCTTTAAGGCCAGCTGCAAATATTGACAAAGGACAAGGTATTTACATGGCACATGTTTTGTCAGGAGGGAGAGAGGGATGAGGCATGGAAAGTGACATTTGGGTACAATTCATTGGATACACAGACACGTGGAAGGCTTGAAAGCACCACATGTATACAACTCTGCATACAAAAAGTCTGTCTACTCTTAGAAAAATAAAGCTATTACATTTTGAATTTGCAAGAAATTACAGGAAACCTGAAAGTGTCTTGATCTAGGGCAGCATTTGATTTGCATCTCTACAGCTTCAAAGAGCTGTCTCAGCTTCCTCTGAACTAATGTCCAACTGTGGTTTTGGGCATCTCTTGATTTCTTCCCCTCTAACTCTGCCTTAAGAATTTTTAAGCACATAAAACATGTTTAAGCACAGCTCTCACAATATTTTCCTCTCAAAAAGCAAACAGTTTTAAATCTCTCTCTAAAACCACCAGAGTATTAGGGTCTTATGCAGCACCATATTTACAACTTCTCAGTAAGTTCCTTTTTTAAAAGATAAATACAATATAACTTAGCTTAGCCATTCAAGACTGAATTTTCATTTCAGGATGTTTCACTTATTCAGTAGTCTTAGGAAACCAATATCTTAGGAAAATACATTTGCTTTTCTTCAGACTAAAGTACCCAAATATTGTCCCTGAGTCTAAGACTAGAATGTAAACTATAATTGTCATTGAGGTCTACAACTGGTACGGTAGTAGCAGACTAAGTAGTAAGTAAAAATCTTAACATCTAACATGTGTGCAAAGAAAATAGGAATTATTGTATGAATTCTAACACTTGTGTCCATGAAACCCCACATAAAACTCCTCAATGTTTCAAGTGTAGGTGAAAAAAACCCCAAAAAAACCAAATGATGGGAGAAAAAGTAAGGCTCCCTACAAAGTTAACTGAATTTATGAAACAAAAATTGAAATGAACACCATGTGTGAAAAAAGTATAAGAAACGCTTTTGTAGAAAAAAGGGTATTATTGCTCAGACAAAACTGAAAGGAATATGAGCTGAGAGATGCTTATAGACAAATAAGCAGAAGGCTAATGAGGACGTGGGCCATGGTCACCTCCATAATGTAAAATTAAGAGCTGAAAAAGACTGAGAATACCTTTTACAGTTCTGTAGGAGGGCTTTTACTAATTAGAAGGCATCCACTGTCTGCCCCCAGTCTGCCAGAAAACAGAACCAAATATTTACTACTTTACTGACATTTTAACAAATTTAAAAGATGACAAACGCTTTTCATTTGTGTTCATACACTTCAGTTCTAACATGCAAATAGAAACAAACGTTTAAGATGTACATAAAGCGATATTTTCAGCCTAAAAGAAGTCTGTTATGTTACATTCTTTTCCCACTGACATCAGGAAATAGGGATGAAAGCCCATATGAAGAACATTGTTTTGCAAAAACTTCAGCCTTTAGTTGAAAAGAGAGACTCGAAATGGACTATGGACTAGATGATCTCCACTTAAAGAGTCAAATTATGAGATTTGGAGCAGGAAAAGTAAGAACTCTTTACTTCCACATCATCCAGATATCTACTACCTAACCACTATTACTTAAACAGCAAATACAGTTGGGGAAGAGAAAGTCAAAGGAAACAGATAGAGCCTGGGGGAGAGTGACAATTCCTAAATTCTTGAATATTTGGTATGGAGAAACGGATGCACACTGTCCAAAGATACGCTGTCCATGGTAGCTGCCTTTCATCCTGCCAGGCTACCCAGAAGAGCGGCAGCGCTGTTCTCTGCATCCTAGACTTGATAACCTTGGCTTTTTTTCCTAAATATGAAGTTGCCCTCTGGTCACAAGCTCTGGAATCTGTAGAAAGATCTAGCAAAGGTGCCATTAAAAACTGTCAATGTAGATTGAATGAAGAATTGATTGCGTTGGTCTTAACAATCTTTTGTGCAGGTTTGTCTATGCCCCAGTTTAGAACCATTACAGGCAAACACCCTGGGTAACATTTCAGAGAGTTACAGAACCCAAAACCAAAGTCTCTAGATTTCATTTAATGTTCACTGATTTACAGGCAATGGCTCTTAGTGATGCTATAACTCAATAAAACACAAAATATACTATTGGAAGGTAGGCACTCAGTGTAATGTGGCATTAGCCAGTCTTACACACTGCTCCTAGTGACCAGCAAACTGTACTGCTCAATGCAAAAGATCGCCCAAATTAAAAAGCCAAGCAAGTAAAACTTCAGTTTTATGATGGAGCTTAGAGCACAAGCGATACAAAGTAATATTAACCTGATTCAAAAAGAGAGTACAAATTACATTTATCACTGTTGGGTGGTACATTTATTTTAAAGTGGAATATTATGACAACTGAAAAATAAAGTCTCTATCCATTTCCAAACGATGCTGAAAAATCACTTCAGCTGTTATGTTGTTATAAAAGCAACATATCAATCATTTTACAGTAATACTGCACTTGATTCAATACCAATGCCAGCAATATGACTCACGTTAAATTTATCCAAGTACACACAGTTGCGCTTTACGATCACTAATTTTCACTATTTAATAGCAGTATATTCAGTGTGTATGGATATGCTGTTTGAATACTGAAATAGATCCCTCTTTACATATGAGAAAGAGCAAGAAAGAAGTTTTACAGACTTCATTGGTCTTGCACTCTGAAACCTTTCTATTAATAGGAAAATTAGTCCATGACTAAAAATATAAGAGTTATTTTTTAAGACTTCCCTAGACTTTGTGAAATAAACAAGGCATCCTTTTAAAGTTAATAACATCAATGATTTCATGAACAGTAAAAATAATATGCTGGGAAACAACAGCAGGTTCTGTTGAGGATGGCATACACATGTGACCATTTCCTGTTGGATACTCCTCTGCTGAAGAAGTACAGTAACATAAGCTGAAGTTTTGGCACAGAAACTATTTTCTGCATAACATGCAAAATAGGTGCTGAAGAAAAATTAGGGGAGTTGTATCAGTGACCCTCAAAACACAAAGCAATTGATCTCCTGCATATTTCTAAAGATAGTTAATTAAATACGTTTAAAAAAAAATTAAACATGTGAGAAGTGTGAGTAGCAATATGATCCACATCGTGTAAAAAATGATACCATACTAAGACCCGCAGTTTCTTAGTTCACCTCCCAGAAAATTGACCACTCCATGGCTGAAGGCTACACATACTTACTTTTCCCTGTTACGCAAACCTGAAAAATATATCAATATTTTTATATGCAAGAATAACAGCTTGAAAGTCCATTGCCTCAAGAACTATGCAGATAAGACTCACCTACAAAATTCATTCAGAGGAGGAGCTTTAAACCCCAGCCATTCACCTTATCATTCCAAATCATGGCTTCAGTTCCATTAGGCATGTCGAAAAAAAGGTGAAATTGTTGTGCAGCAACCAAACTGCAAGTCTGGGGTTTTTTAAGCATTCAGAACAACTTGTTGCTAAATTCCTTTCATTAATTTTACAAACAGCTCAGAACCTTTTAGTATGGAAACAATTTTTATCTGATATCCTTTGAAATTGTTTCATATATATGACTGCAAAGATAGAGTGAACTGATTTTAATTAGTTGGGGTTTTTTTCAGTGAAATAAAATTCCAGCAAGTCCACAGTATCGAGAATTCAAACAGACAATTGTCATCTTGAATGCCATTCATTACAAAGCACTCATTTCTAGGAGAATTGTATTCTTTAGCTAATGCTATCCATCCTTAGATTCATAATTTGAATGAATGCTCATTTATTTAGAGGCACATTCTCCAAATATATGTACATGCATACAAATATGCCTTTGTTCAGACCAGAGGCACACTGTGTCTGCCACCATCTCTACCATCAACTGAAAAGCATCCAAGTCAAAACAACATTCCTTGTTGATGAGTTTGTTAGAGAACCACAGTCCAGAAGCTCTATACTGAACTAGAACATGTATATTTTTGATCTGGTATAGAAAACCTTACATCTGACCCCCATATTATCCTCTTACTCATGTAAAGCTTTTAAACTGCTTGTCTGTAGCAAAGAACTTCATCTAAGCTGTTCAGGAAATGTCAAGGGAATGAATTAAAAGTGATATCTTTAGTCTTTTAGTTATAACTAAGAAAACACAGAACTGGATGCATACTTGGCATTGCAGATCTCTGGTTCTAAAAATAATTCCCCACCCACCCACAGTCTTCTTGGAGAAGTTTACAAATTGACCCAAGAGTTTAAAATTGCTACAAAGCATTTATGGTTTTTTTCCTTTAATTCTGTTTATAAAGAAATATTCCATGTAATAGAAAAACCAGGGACTGAGTATAGATTTAGGTAAGCTTGGCTGCTTTAAAAACCTAGAAGGATAAGATCCCAAGCAGGACACAGTTGCCTATATATGAACGACCAACAGGCACTTGGTACTTTACAGTCCAGCAGCCTCAGAATGTTCCTGTTCTGCTGGAAAAATCTGACACCTGACTATTTAGAGCCATCTTGCTCTGCCAGGGCTGGCTATCCACCTTAGAGGACCTAAGGGGTCTTCCCAAACGTCACTGGTGGGTGTGTGGAAGGAGGGAAGAACTGGGGAGGAGAAAGAGGCACCCAAGAGCGAAGAACAGTGCTGCACTGAGAGAGGGCACTGCACCTTCAGAGGCAAGAGGAACAGCTCTCACAGACTCCCAAGATCAAGCAGGAGAGGCAGATAAAACAGAGCTGCTTTATTTCCCCGTTAACTGTGCACCGGAAGGGTAAAAGTGAATTTGGAGATAATCTGGGAATCCTCAGAAACTGAACATCGTAAATTACATTTCAGGGAGTATCATCTACATATTCCCCAAAACAGATGAGTTATTTCAGCAAGCAGGAAACGACAAATCTTTATTTCTACTAATTTTGTTATCATTGTCCCTTAGGCCTATACAGCTCATCTACTGTCCAATTTTAGCTGTATGCTTCCCCAGAAAGATAATCTTTCTGAAACAGTGTCCTTTTCTGCCCTTCTTTTTTAAATATACAAATCTCATCCAGTGTAAGAAAAAGCATGGAAACATTTAAAAGGGCTAAAATAGTCATTCCTGTAAATGATAGAATTTTTAATGAGCACTACTTAGCAGAGAGCTCAATTTGAATCGCTACGGTAGAGAAAGTTTGTTTTCCCATCAGTAATGAACTATGCCTTTTTACTCAAATATAACAAGATGCTCAGCTCCCAGGATAACTATCAGAAGAAGAGCTCCTGTTTTATTCTGCAGACAAAGCAGATACCACACTTAAGTTTTTGTCCCTAGGAGCTGAAACCATAACCGAAAACCAGTTTTGTTAACAGTTTAAGGAAATAACCTTTTAAAAGTTTCTATACTATAAAATTATGACCTAAAGCAATTTTGATACAAGTTTCCTGTGGTCATAATCACCTTCATGGTACATATAGTCGTTTTCTCATCTATTAACAGCCTTGTAATCCCACAGCCCTTTTATGTTGGAACACTAAACCAGCTTTGGAGGGGAATTTTTGCACAAATGCAAACAACTTCTGTTAATAGGCACAATGCTATTTAAGTCTTTTAGTGCCTATAGACAGCAGACATCAAGAACACAGTTCTGACCCCCAGGCAAAACATCAGAGAAAAATCAAAACAACAACTATGAGGTTTATTTCTTAATTACAATGAGCTGTCTGCAAATTCAGGGCATAATAGCTTTGAACTGATCTCACTCATCCTCAGCGTAAGAAATTAGTATTGAAGTTGTTTCTGCATATCAGTTAATGGTAGGTAAACATATTTGCTGGAGGGATTTTTGAAAAATCCCTCATTTCTACTTCCAATTTATTTCAAACTTTGTCATTCATAGGATTCCCATTAATACACTATCCAAACAATAATGCAGAAAGTTGGTTACAGATTTGTTGTTCTCCTTCACTTCTCTCATGCTCTTCGCAAGAAATCTGTGGAGCAGGTCACAGTTCATTTAAAACAAACAAAACCCCTGCATACACCAAAACACAGTTTACTCTTACAAATCAGAGCAATCTCAGTGGTCCAGGTGAGGAAGGAAAATAGAATGATAGAACATCCTGAGCTGGAAGAGACCTACAAGGATCACTGAAGTCCAGCTCCTGGCCCTGCACAGGACACGCCAGAGATCACACCATGGGTCTGATGTCCAAACTGTTCCCTTCTGGAACTGTGGCAGACTTGGTGCTGGGATCCAAGGAGCCTGTTCCAGTGCACAGCTCCCTGCCATGAAGGTGTCCAACATACCTTTACAGTTCTAACTCTAATGGGACACAGCCGAGAGATTCAGGAAATCTCAAGCCTTGTTCTACAGAAGACAACCTGAACCACAGAGCACACACATGAGCCATCAGGGCCCTTCCTTTCCAGCCCAAGGAGATTGCTTTCCTTTCTGGCAGAAAACTGGAAATATTTTTCTAACTGCCTCCCCTATCTAAAGTTATTAGGAAGGCTGTTTGGTGTTTTTTTACAAAATACTTACAAACACATGCAGATGTACACATACACTAATGATAAACCGGTAACAAAACAAGAAAAAAACCCCTAAACCCTCCACTTACCCTTTTGTCCTCAAGTTTCTAAGCATTTCTCAGAACAAAACAGTTAGTTTAAAAGCAACAAGTAATAGTGACATCTAAATGCAAGTGGAAAATCCAAGACAAAGCAACACCATCCAAAGAAGAGAACAGACAAGCACAACTCCAAGCTGGAGCAGTTCACTGTTGATTTATTGATGGATATCATGTTTCAATACTACTTCCAGAAAAGCTGTGAAGTTAAGGTTTTTACTGACCCAGTTGCCATGAATCTTCCTGTGAGATTTGACATAAACAGGAAATACACAAGAAGTTCATTACACAGGACCCCTCTGTAGTCTAACACCAGCTCAGAGCTAGGGGAAGCGCATGTAAACGTCACTTTTAAACATGAAGTTCAGTGTTTGATTACATCAGTCAAGGCAAATTTGGAGTAGTCCTGCTCTGCCAAAAGCACTTTGCTAACAAGTGACATCAGTGGCATGAGCCCGCCTGCTGCAGCCCACCTGGAACACGACAGCAAATGGGGAACACCATGGCCTTCATACTGCTCCAGTCACAGCTTCGTGCTCCTGCTCCACCTCACCTCTTCTCCTCGTTCTGCACCATTTTCAAACCACCTTCAACAAATTCAGTTTTGCTTTGGCCTAGAGGAGCAGCTGTTTTCCTTCCCTTCCAGTTTATTCCTCACCTATCCTTTCTTCCCAGATCCTCCCTAAAGGATGCACAACCTAAACTCTTGAATGCTCAGCTTTTCTCTGGCATCACACTAAAAGAAAACAGCAGAGGTCTCTCTGTGGAGAGACACCAAACCATAACACTCTATTAAGAACCTTTTCCCTTTGATTTCATTCCATGATTTTTACTCCCATCTCTTATTTCCCGTGATACTTTAAAACTAGCTTACAAATTCTGAAGAAAGAGGGTGACAGTAGATTTTTTATACTGTATTATGACATGCAATAGAGGAGTGACACTTGATTGAGGTTTTTCCTTTTTCAGGATGTAGGCAGTTTAGGTTACTTTTTAGAGGCAGATATCCCCCAAAAATGTATATTCATTTTTATATGTAGAACAGTGCTGACATAGAATACAATTTAAAAAAACAAAACAAAAATCTAGATAAATTAGCATTCAATTTTATTTGGAAATAAAGACAACTACTAAGGATACCCTGGTATTATAACCATGCCCTTTCATACAAAATATTGGGCTCTCAATAGCTTCATTTTATTTAGGAGTTTGTGCCAGATCTTTAATATTCTTCCAATGAAATATTTTTAAAAGATATGGTGCTTAGGCTTGCAGAATGTCTTGATGCATTTACATTGCATTTGTGATTTAATCTGCAGCCCTACACTTATACCTTAGGTGTGGTAATCCCCACTGTTAAAAAGGCACAGCAAAACAAAAAAGCTGAACACACAATTCAAGCAATCTATTTCAAACAGATGTCAGAGACGTATTTTATTATTTTTAGATCAGACCATTGATCAGCAAGATGATAAGCAAAGAAAAAGATCTGCTAACCTAAAATATGTGACTCTTATTTACACTGCATTTCCAATCAATAAGGTAAAACATTACTAAAATATGAAGAATCATGATTTTGATTTACTGCTGTTTCCCATGTTCTGGTGTGAAATCCACCATCACATTGGGCTAGCATTGTTTGTACTTCACCCACTATCACTTTGTCCTTATCTCAAAGCACATTAGTTATGCAAAAATAGTTCAAAATTTTCAAGCTCTAATGAAGGTGGAGGATTTCTCTGGCTGACTGACACAGCTGAGCTCTTGGCCAATGTCATCCTCAGACTTTGGCTCATCCTGAAAACACCTTGCAAGCTGACCACAACTGTTATGATGAAAAAAGAGCTTGCAAACACTTGCTCACAGCTTCTGTTTGCCCTTTAAGAACTGGTACACACTAGCAAGATTTCATGTCCTTTACTTATCTACAAACAAAAGCGCATGTGGAGAAGAAGTAGGCATTACACATTTCTCGTGTCATTTGACTTTGAGTAATTTCTTTTAAACTTGAGAACTTAACTCATCTCCATCAGATAACAACACAGACAGTACACTTAGCACCCAACATGATGATGCTTACTGAAATGTCAAAGGTTACTCAGCAAGAACAGGACTGGAATGACTAATAATTCAAGGGCCGTCTTTGTGTTGGCTTGATGATTTATGGCACAGTAATAGTAAGCAATGACAAAACACAATACAATTATATGTCTGTGAAAAGTTCTGAACATTGAAAATTTAAGAGAGGTTTCTAAAAGCAACACTGACATCTACAATCTAGCAATCATCTTCTGAGAATTATGAAGTAAAAATAACTTTTTATTTAAATTTTGGATCTTGATTATTTTTATTAATTTGAGCATATGGCCTACATTCAGTGTAACAGCATGTGTATATATATATACAAGAACACTACCAGCATCACTCAATTTCCATACATCTGCCATTTCTAGATACTGTTACAAGCCTGAAAGCATAAAAGATAACATGACAAAGACATAATGGGAGTCCAGAAGCTGCTCCGTTCAATACCCAATCAAATGAACTCAAGAAATCCATGTAAGTTCCATATTCAGCACAGAGAACACACAAGTCTTCAACATCTCAATTCTCCAAAATAAATCCCATCCTCATTCCCAGCTGATGAATCTGTTACACTAATTTTTGACTCCTCTTCAAGAGAAAATGGAAACAAGCTGAGCTCAATAAAGAAGCTTCAAGATCAAGCCACAGAAGAGACAAAGCTTTAGTGCTGGCAGTAAGTGAACTGATTCGGAAAGCTTGAAAGGGAAAAAAAAGGAAGAGTTTCCTTTTTTTTCTGACTAACTGGAACTTTAACAGAGAAACTTTGAACATACCAGTTACTTACAGACAGACAATCAGAATCCAGCTAGATTGGCACCAAGAGCAATCAACTCACGTGCCCGTTCTGTGGAAAGGGCAGGCAGAGTCAAACATCCTTGGCTCGAGAAAATAAGGAAAAGAAGTACTAAAACTTACTCCATATAAGTAAATAAAGATTACTCAGCAACATGAATATGAGAAATGCCTCATCTCCTTGCACACCAGAATGCTCTTCACAAAGTCATCTGTCTTTTTTTCCCCTTAGGGACTTTTTATGGAGATTAATTTTTATGCCTCGTTTCATTATTATTCAAGAAACTGCTTTAGATTTTGTGTTCAAATATAACAGCAACAGTTAAGTTAGAAACTGCAGTTTTAGGAGGCATTTCCCCCACCATTTTAGGAGTCATTTCAACTTTTAAAACACCTTGAAATTACTCTCAATGTAGAAGTTACAAGTAAAGGAGTTTTCATCCTCTGCATGGTATTTTTTTCCTGACATTCAATTAACCCTGTATCACTGATATTAATATTTCAATTTCCACTAAAGTTGTATTTCTGGTGCTTTTTCGTTGCTCAAACAGGTTTTTAAATTTATTAAAGGTACATTAAGGTAAAACCAATGGCATTTAATATAGTGAATTAACCAAACAGGTAACACCTACAAGCTATTAAAAAAAAGTAGAGAAGCATCTAAATTACTTCTCCTGTCAAGTATAAATACTAGTGACATTACTGTGTTGCATAATGCTAACTACAGCTATAATTTATACACAAAGATTTCCATATTATAATAGATCAAATTTCAAGATGTGGGAAGGCTTTCAAGCAAATAAAGAGAAATCACTTAAACATCAGTAAATTAAAAAACAGTTTTTCTGAAGTTAGATGGCAATGGAAGACTTTAGCTTCATCCATGTGAACTGATTTTTAAACCTACCAGTAAAGTTTTTTTTAAAGGAATTAATATTTATGTGGTTTCAGCCATAGGCAAAGATGGATGAGGACTGAAATCTGCTCATTTAAGCATAGTCACCTCATCATGAAATGCAACAAAAGAGTCTCAAGAATAGGCTTATCAAAAGTGCCAAGATAAGAATATAACTAGTATCTCCTTTTTACTTAAGCAGCATCAAAATCTTACTTTCCATCCAACAGAAGTACCACTTAACACAATTTCCCTCTTATTTCACTCCTAGAGAGCAACTGACACTTTGTACATCTATGTCTCTTTCTTAGTTAATTGTCTGATTCATGGAAAACACAAGAATAGTAAGATACAACATGGTGAATATTCATTTTGAAGAAGGCAGATACAACTGACTATCATAGCTATTAAAACTGGAGGTGTTAAAAGCTATGCACTATGGAATAATTCTGTGCATATGTAAAAACTCAGCCAAATATTACTACGCTGTGTCCTTGGTCAAGAAACAATAAATTGTAAGTTAGTAAAATGGCAAGTTGAGGGAGGGACAAGTCTACCTCTTATTGCTTTCAATAAACTTCATCAGAAACTCATGGAAACCTAACCCTGGTAATGAATGGCAGGTTGGATAACCAGCTGTAACTTTTCTGCAGTTATAGTGTGTAAGACTAAATCAACCTCTATAGAGGAGCAACAGCATCACTTTGACAACACGTGTCTACCTAGGATTCCACATAACCTTACATCATCGAAATCTGAAATTTTTTTTAAACATGGTGTTTTTTTTTCCAAACCAAAGCCCTCATAAATCTTAGCTTCCATGTGGTTTCCTCAAGCACAGTAAGCATTCTAATTATTGAGACAAGAATTATTTTTATTTATTCATTAGAGAGGACTATAGTCAACACAGATATCAACAACAATGGCCTAAATGGGATAAGGGGTAACAGTTTTCAGCTGAAGCTGAGTCAATTTAGATTAAATATAAGGAAAAAGTTTTTACAGTACAGGTGATAAGACAGTGGCACAGGTTGCCCAGAGAGGTGGTAGATGCCTCATCCTTGGAAACATTCAAGGTCAGGTTGGATCTGAGCAACCTGATCTGCTTAAAGATGTTCCTGCTGATTGCTGGGGGGTTGGACTGGATGACTTTTAAAGGTCCCTTCCAATCCTATGAAATTTTCCTTACTGTTTTAATATTGTGACATTTATTGGTAACTTCTGCATCGGTTTTAGAAACGTAAGTTGTAATCAACTTGTGTATGTAATGCACGAAAATCTTGGGAAATTCAAAATTTGTACACTGGGATTATAATTCAAGTTTAAAGATTAGCAAAGGAAAGGTGACAAAGCAAATACTGCATTTCCTTTTCTTACCTCATATAAAAGTTGCAAAAGTATTACAATACTTCATACATCTACCACTTTCAAGCACTAAAGATGATAAACAGAATAGTGACTGCAACATGTAAAATTGCTTACACCAACCCTTTCCAAACTACAGTTTGACTTGATCCTATTTTCACTAATTTTGAAGGCGGAAAATTTTGGACCTTAAATCAGTAGACTCAGGACTGGGCCTTTAGAGAAAAAGCAAAACTATATTAAAGTCTGTTGGGTCTCATGAAAGTTATCATTAACTCAGTTGTGCTGAACTGTGAAACATAACGAACGGGCACATCTAGATGAAGAAGCAGCAGACAAGAAAACAGAAACTCGTGAATTTCAGATGTAGTTCCATCACCAATTTTATCTGCTCTCTAAAACACTTTAAACTCTAGTCCCACTACAGTCATTGAGAGATACTGCCAGTCATTGTGACTGAAGCAAAAACAGGACTCTCAGTCTGTAAAATGGGAACAAAAATATTCCTAACTAAATGGACAGGACTGTTTTCCGATATTTAAAACCCTGAGATAGTGATAAATTAAGCAGCATTATTCTTCTTACATTTTTCAGATTAAGATCATTTAAAAATTAAATGCATACCATTTAGACCTCATGAATCACATTGAAATAATGTCCTGCCTGCTCCAATTAACATCAACACCAATCCTCAGAATTTCCTATCTCAATGGGAAGAAGGAAGTATACATTTACCTATTCCTAAGCCATTACTGCAGTGCATAACGTTGCACACATCCATACGTAACTACAAGCACACATGTGAGCAATCAGGTAATTTCTTCAGTTTTCAAAACTACCATTTTAAATTATGGTGCCACATCAAATGAGTAATAGAGTTCCTTTGCTACAGTTTTTCTCAGATGACACTGCTTTTATAGAACTCTGAATACATTTCAATGGCTTTTTTACACATAAGCCATCAATACAATATGTTCATTTACCTCCACATCTGACTACTTGAAGTGTTGAGAGTAGTAATTTGCATTCCCACATTCTTAAGAGCTGCTTTTAATAAGAATTTTCTCATTTGCTATTTATACATGTCATTTAAATACTTAAAATTTGGCAACTGAAAGAAACTGTTCTCTTTAAAATAAAGGATTTGTATTTCAGTATTTGAAATTTAATTTCTTGGGGTCTTATTTGGTTTTGATTGTTTAGAGTTTTTTAAAGATCAGATATTCAGAGAACAATCCTATTGGAAATGTGTTATTCAGAAAACTTGTAATCATTCTTTGAAACAAAACTGAGATGTAACCAAAAAAAAAAAAAAAAAAGGAAAAAAAAAAGGCAAGACCCATAGAGGTTCCTAAATTCCCCAGAAGTTTAGAGATTTGAGTTCTTAAAACAAACCAACAAGCCAAAATCCCCAAAACACATAGTTATAATTAGGACTACATTATCAACTTCTGATGAATTTATATTATCCATATGATAGCTGTAGGGATAGCAGTTAGGTTGTTATGAAGACTGCATTTCGTCTGTGAAGAGTGTTTTGAGATTAGCCCATAGCCTTAAGGGTCATGTATAAAACAAGCTTTGAAAAGGAACTCCAGGCAAGAAAGAAAGAAAGCTATTGGGCTGTGTCTCACCTTCTGATGTATTGCTCTTCCCCTGCCACAGTTTATCTTGCTATTTGTGATTCACAAAGTGCTCTCCACAACACCAGAAATTCCATACTTCATGTATCAAATTGCTTTACGTTAAGCTTCCCAATTAACAGCTAAAATCCAGGCACTAGGAGTGGTGGGGGTTTGTTACTGCAAAACCATTTGGAGACACAGTAGATGTCTGAGATGCTTGCCCCACCACACGGACAGTTGGTATTTATTTTCACAGTACAGTGTACCTGACTCGTTAATTATCAGGGAAGCATCAGCACAATCAAGATGGGTATCTACAACCTTTGGATATTGGGAAAACGATCAATAAAAGACTATCACTAAGATAGTTACTACACAGCCTAAAAAGGTAGCATATATTTAAGCCAAATAAAGGGGGAGGCGGGGAGTTCTTGCCATTGATTTCAGAATTAGAACACGCAGAGCCCAGATCTGCTAAGGTAAACGTGTTGACATTCAACACGGTAAGAGCATAGAGTTAATACTACAGAGGCAGGCTCCTCACCATGTACCACAATCATCTCCATAGCCGGTCTAAGCATTCATCAAGCTTAAACCATCAGTCACGAGCTACAGCTGTAAGGTATTTTAGGGAAACAAACCAGCTGGAAGCAGCAGAGCAGTATAACGACTGTATGTACACACGGCTTGACTAAAAGAGATTACCAGATCCCACAATACACCAAACACACGTTTAACCGATTACGCCTGAGGAGCGCTGAGAAATCAGGCTGCTCCATCCTCCAGCTGGGAGCGAGCGCAGTCCCGCTGCCCCGGCGGAGCCACCTCACCCCTGCGCGCACCGGGGATGCGGCTTTTCATGCGAGCGGCCCGGGCGCTCCCGCAACGCCAGCGCGGAGCCGGAGCCCGGCCCCCGGCAGCGCCCCGCCTTCCCCCGCCGCGCCCC
>VZRL01002075.1:2675184-2870718 GCA_013397895.1 Origma solitaria
CGCGGCGGGCGAGGGCTTGAGGGGGCGAGAGCCGCGCCGGGGCTGCCCCGCGGCGGGAGCGAGGGGGCGCCGGGGCGGGGATGGCGAGGGAGGGACCGGGCGGCGGAGGGGGGGCCACCCCCGCCCGTGGTGCTGGAGGCTTTCGGCAGAGTTCGGGAAGTCTGCGGGAAGGTGAGGCGGCTGCGCTCGCCTGAGGGAGGGATGCTGCCCCGGCTCCGCGGGGACCCGCCGCCCGTCCCGGGGAGAGGGAGGAAGGAAAGCCCCACCGGTGGTCCTCTGCCTTGGGATGTAGCGCAGAACACCTTCTAAATCATTTACCTTGCTGAGGAGATCAGGCTGATAGTGGAACCAAGGCTTGGGAGAGGGATGCTGATTTATACAAGGTGCTTCAGCAGCTTTCCTTTCGCGATCTGAGCTTATTAAGGTGGGGATCTCCCGTGGCCACCACCATTAACAATCCCGGGTCTTGGCGGAGGGGAACTTCATCAGCTGCTGATGATCTCAATAATTCCATCATTTTTTCACTGTGTATCCTCAAGAGGACATACTAAAGGTGTAAAGGTGATTACTACCTGCTCTTTTCATAGCAGCTAATTCTGCATCTGCATTTATTTGTAAAAATTTTATTGTGCTGAAGAAATCCAAGGAACTGGAAAAAGGAGTGTTTTGAGGCTGAACCTGGCTCATCAGTGTATCTCCATGCTGGGTTTAGGTTCACACGGATACTGCACAAACATATCAATTCCTAAAAATCACTGTGGTTATTTACATCATTTAGCTTGTGCATTCAGTCCCAGGAAAACACTGGGAAAAAAAAAGTGCAATTCACTGTTGTTGTTATGTCTTCGTAAGTTTCTCCCAAGGTAGAGTCCTTTTGTTTACTCTGTACTGTGCCCCAGAACATACTTCATTCAGACAATTAGTTTACTCTGTTTACTTAAGTATTGGGGAAAATGACATCTTGAAGATACCTATATAATATCTTGCAATGCATAAATAAAAAAATAATAAATTAGGTAAACCTATCTGTTAGTCTGTGCATTACTGTCATAGGAAGCCTAGAAAAGCCAGAAGTAACCAAACCTATTTCTCGTGAATCTTGAAGCCATTCAACAAACTTCATTATTACCTGTTTCTGAAAGTTAATTATTTTAAGCCAAAACAGTCTTCTCAAATTTCTGTGGCTTAGTCCTGGTAGGTAGGGTTATTCTTCAGCAGTGTAGATCAGTCTGAGCTCTTCTGAGTCTAAAATAAAAGGTAAATTTTCCTTCCCAGTAGACATGGTTGTTTTGGTTCCTTCTTTCTATGGATAGACTTTAACATTTGTTTTCCATTAACAAAAAAATTAGATACCGTGAATTGAACTTGGAAATAACTCAAAACTAAAGAAAGAAAAAGGTCTAGAATGAAGTCACCATGTTAGTCACAGATACATAAACCAAGATAGCTGACCCATCTACATTCCAGGTTTTAAGAGAGTACCAAAGGCAAGTAAATATTGCTCTGCTGTGGGCAGACAAAGAACATACATTATTATTAATTCTTCCACTTGGAATGCTGTGGAATTGCCTGTTGTAGTCATTAACATATAATAGTCATAAAAGGATAGTAGCCTCATCAAGGGAAGGCATAAAAAGAATCAGTGGACGTGGACATTCAATCCTACCTCTGTCTCTTCAGTCACTGCTGAGGTAAATGAAACAATGCGGATAAGCTCAGCAGTGGAAAATTGTTGCCAGGTATCAAGTGGAGTATCTGGTATATATATATATATATATATATATGGTAATTTCAGAGACCCATCCATGGGATGCTCCTTAATGACTTGGGGTTAGGGAAACTCAAAAGATCTGCTTGGAGTACCATGCAAATACTACATGTTATTCCATGAGAAAGATGCATAAGAAGCTATGGAATTTCAGGTGTGTTACCTGCAAGCTCTGACAGAAATAGGAGCAGATGCCAATGCAAGATGAGACCCATCGGATAATGAGCGCTTCGTTAAGGGGAACTGCTCCAGTAGAAGGAGCAGATACAGATATAGAGCTTTCCAAGAATCGGAATGAATATTTTTATAACTGGCAACAAGAGCCTTCAAGCACATCAAGCCTAAATGTACCAAATATCACAAGTGCATTTAGCAAGAAGAATTCTGACCCTCAGATTTCTCAGCCAAGCCTGCTAAACTAGTTTAGAAAACAGCAACAAGTAAAATATTGCTAGATATGCTGGTGCCAAATGAAGTTTTCTTACACATACAGATTTATATAGTATTGCAGCTCTCTGCACTACAGATTTTCCCTGAAGTAGCAAAGGATGGTATCTCGAGTGCACAGTTGCAACACTTGTTACTGCAGTGCTGATGCTAAGGGCTGGCTTGACACCTCTTGGCTCGCTCAGGTTCAGATGAGCCTCCTGAGTGAGTCATTGTCTTTACCTGGTAACTGAGTTATGCTGAAGCACTGTTTTTAAATTATTCTCATGCCTCCTGTGGGAATAGAGATCATTGCCTGCATTGCAACAATCTCTGTTGAGACCCGGGACACAGCTGCTGGTCTCACTGCTGAATAGGAGCTTTTCAACCCACCTGGAGTAGGATATTACCACACTCACCAAAGTTCTGCCAGCCTGTGCTTCCGAGAATGATGCTGAAAATTCCTCTTTTTGCTTCTATTGTTTCAATCAGATGAAGTCCTCAAAAACTTTTCTGAAATTTTGGGGAATTTTCCTAGCTTATACTAGACTGTTTTCCTGACAACTGTAAGACACTTCCCCTAAGTAATTGAAATGGTTGTTTGATTTGCCATTTGTGGAAATTACTCCTTCATACAGTTAGCAGGCTTCAAAACACAGAGGTAAGAAGTCAGCCAAATCCCAGTGCTAAATATCTGAAATACAAGGTCCAGTTTCATAGAATCACAGAAATGTTTGCATTGGAAGGGACCTTTAAAGATCATTTCATTTCAACCCCCCATGCCATGGGCAGGGTTACCTTTCACTAGACCAAGCAGTTCAGAGCTCCATCCAATCTGACCTTGAACACTCCAGGGATGGGTAACCTGTGCCAGCACCTCACCACCCTCGCAGCAAAGATGGTTTTCATTAGTATCTCTTCTAAACCTGCCCTCTGCCAGCTTGAAGCCATTCTCCCTTATCCTATCACTCCATGTCCTTGTAAAATGTCTCTCTACAGCTCTCTTATAGCTCTGTCAGGTACTGGAAAGACTTCTTTCTTTCAGTCTTTTCAACTGAAAAAGAGAAAACTCTTTCAGAAAGGTGATGAAATATTTACAGTGAGTCCCTTAATACTGGTAGTGAACTACCCAAATATGAAGGGCATTGAGATCCCAGCTGTCTGACAGAAAGTGACAGAAGGGACTGAGTAGCACTAATAACACTGCCCTGCCCCTTTTGGAATGGGCAGAAAAATTATAAGGACATTTGAGACATTGTCAACCTCTAAAAAGACACTGTTGAGCAAGTTCCTGTAGTGTACATCAACATGGGATCCCAACCATACTACACAAGGTTGAATTTTTTAAAAAACCCAGGTTTATACTTGATAAAACTAATGAGACTGATCCATCATTCAGAGTTTGCACAGTGCTTTTGGAAAACTGCCACTTAAAAAAATGATACCTTACATCAGTCTGATGGAGGTGCATATGAGGTGTGGATGTAAAATGTGATCAAAACAGAAGTCTAACTGTCCCTGATGCACGTTCTCTGTAATGATGCACAAACTGAAGTGTAAAAGAGAATCAGGATCATTTTTGAAATACTTATGAGTGTACTATGTTATTATATGTTTTTCTAGTTGTGTGTGTACTGAAAAGAAAATTGATACATTGCACTAAAGTGACATACAAGCACAGTCTTGCACTTAGTATGGGAATATTCAAAGTTTTTAAAAGTGAGAAAGGTAGAAGTGAGCTATGAAACACCAGTCAGAAGTTTTTAATTTCTGGACCAAAAGGGGCCAGAAAGTAAGGAAGGCTGGTATTCTATTTCCCTCTCAGAGAGAAGAGCTGAATTTTGTGAAGCTAGGCAAAATACACCTAGATCTAGAAAACTGTCTATGAAATGACACTCCCATATTATTACCAGTTCCTAGCAAGAACAGGTTTTGTCCCAGACTTTCTACAAGAAACTCTACATCGTATAGTAGAGCTAAAAGGGAAGTAACTAATTTCTGATGGGATATCTCTTTCCAGAAACTGTACTCCCAGAACCAAATTGATTGAGAGAAGTTGATTTTTTGAAAAAGAAATGAAAACTGATGTATTTTCATAGTCAAGTTGGTGAAAAATGTACCAGAAATAGATTTGTTTACAGAACAGTTTCTACCGTGCAAAAGACTGAAGGAAGCAGTGCTGCCTTGTAGGATGCTTACAGGCTATGAAAAAGGAATACAAACATGATACTGACTCTCTCAAGGCTCTCCATCACTACATGACACCAGTCTCCTTTGCTCCCTTCCCAAATTTTCAAAGGAAAGAATAGGTTTTACAGCTTCATGTCTCACATTCAGAAAGAACTCCTGTAAATAACTGCAAATCTTCTTGCAAAATTCACCTCTAAGCTATCTCGTTCCAAGATGCCTACCCAAAAAACCTGGCAGTAGTTGGGCTGTTCATGTGCTGTGACTGCTGTCTAACACATTGACCAAAAATGCGAGCAAGTTTCCTAATAATTTCCCATGTACCTGGATATAATGATTATTTTTAACTTACAGGAGCAAACAATATGCATCTTTTCCACAACCATGGCTCGTCGTTAGTGTGCCATGGGAGGAAGAGGGAAGCGCTGCGGTCGCAATGGCTGGGGAGGTGTATTCCTGCCTGATTGTCCCATCCCATGAACACAAGGTGGTGCTGATGCTCCTGGCACCGGGGCTGATTCGCCATTTCCCAGGAAGCCTGACTTGGGTGGTGGTCGCCGATGTGTAGCTGGTGTACCCGGTATTTCGTTTGCCTTGAATTATTTATAAGAAATACTATCTATTAAGATAAAACATCTTGTTTAAAATTAAACTCTTGCTTTTGTTTTGATAAAGTGAAAAAAATATTTTCCAACTAACAGAGGGCTGTTTTCTTCATTATTTTGGTTTGAGCTCTAGAACCCTCCAAACAGACCAATTGTATTTCCCAGCTTCCCTCCAAGACCCAAATAAAAATGAATTCTAGGTCACGAAGGAAGAGGGAAAAAGATGTAAGAGCATCCATATATTTTCAGATCTTAAGAAAAAATGAAGAAAGTCACACAAAAGAAACGTGCAAGATGTATAAATAAGTATACTGCCAGGTAATGGAAAAGAGCTGGAGATTTGAATAGATTAGTTTAAATGCTTTCCTGCCTTTAGAGGGAACTTCATAGGTACTGCAGAAAGCTGTACCTAAACTAAAAGATTTGAGAAACCTTTTACTAAGAAAGATGCCTATTAAAAACATTGTTGAAAAATATTCAATGGAAATGTTTATTCCAAAATATGAATGCATGCTAAAAGATGTTTGAGTCTATCCCCTTGCCCATTAGAGTGGAACTAAGGTAAAACACTTCTGAAGAGAGATTTAACCTCCAAATAGCAGGGATCATTTATTTCCCAAATGAAATAATAAACTTCTCATTGTGTTGAAAGCTGACACTGAAGAAGATAAGGAACATAAAAAACAAAGGCAGGTTTGATAGAGTATTTTGGATCCATTGTTTCATCAGTCTCATGGTTAGCCTACAGTTTAATTTACTGTACAAGAAGGAAATCCCAATAAGGATCTTTTTTCAAATATATTTTATAAAGACAAAGTCTCTTCTTCCATATTTCTCTTTCAGGTTCATCTGATAAAGACATAATTATCCTGTTAGAGCGAATTCTGACTCACAGTTCAGTGCAATATTTTTTGAGGCAAGTGAACATACTTTACGAAGGATAATCTACCCAGCCTTTTCCTGTTCCCTTATATTACATAATACTCCCCTGTGTTCCTGCTGCTTTTCTTCTTTCTTGTATTTCTGCTGATCTCTGTTGCTTATGTATTTACTTTTCCCTTAGGAGAGTGTACAAAAACAAGACCTAAATATCTTAATCTCTTCAGCTTAATTAGACATGAAAGTAACTCTGGCCTCATTAAGAAATGTCCTGAAGCAACAGGTAGAATGGAATAAGATGAGTTTGAAATCTGATCCTGAGATCAGCTTGTCAGACAGTCCTAGTTATTAAAGAAGCCTGGGAAATAGCTACTGTAGAGAAAAACTAAATGCTTAGTATAAATCTCAGTGGAAGAGATGACTAATTAGAGATAATTATACACAGATTTCTTGCATTAAAAGTGCTTTAAAACATAAACATTCAAATTTTACTTAGGCTCCCAAGTGCTTCCTAGGAGGCAAGCTTGCAAGAAAAGTCTTTTAAATTATCTCAAATGCTTTTAAACTAAATGGTTTTTAAGAGGCATCTCACTGAAAATTGTGATGCCTTGAATTTTCTTGTTCACCTTCAGTTTAGTAAGAAACTACTATAAAATTTATGGTCTAGGCCAGTATCCTAATTGTCCTATAACAAAGGCAAACAAGAGTCATGCAGGACTAATTTGCTATGGTTCTCTAGCAACTTTAAATCTTGTACCCAAAATTCTCTTGATAGGAAGACACTGAACTGTCTTCAGAAGTGAGGCTGAAACTGTCAGAAAATTGGTAAGGACATAAAAAAGGATACTGTACTAAAAAATGTTATCTATGAGATAAAAACAAACAAAATCAGAACTGAAATCCAACACAGATGAAACAAATCAAATGACCCAAAACTTAGGATACAATCTGTTAGCAAACTTCTGGAATATTTATTGTAAATTGTGAAGGCTGGTGTAGAAGATTGTCAGATATCTTCATCCCTTAGCAACTTTCTGGGTGACTTCAGCAGGATGGGACAGGACAAAAGGCAACAGGCACACACTGGAACATGAGACATTCCAACTAGATACTATGAGAAATGTTTTCACCATGGAAATACTAGAACATGTTGCCTGGAGCAGTCTCATCTTTGGGAATATTCAAACTTGAAAAGTCCAGGCTCCAAGTGGGAGTTAGATCAAAACCTTCTTGAGATCCCTTCCAGCTTTTTTTTTAGTTCTATGATCGATCACTTTTTTCATTACACCAAAAGAAAACAGGATAAAAATACTTTCATATAAAGCCTTCCCAGTCACTCTATTTATAACAAACTATTCTTTTTAATTGATTCAACCCATTGTTCCAACAAGATAATAGTCCCAAATAGCCACAGAAAACACAAACATTTTTTCAGCACTCCACTTGAACTTGAAAAGTGAGGTTTACATCCTCATTGTCCTTCCAGTCTTTACAGTCTTCTAGTTATGAAGATAGGATATAGTGAAAGAGATCAGCAATTCTGAGTAGGTAAAGAGTTAGAATATGCAACTGGTCATAACAACAGTGAGTGTTAATCACTGTGAGAAGTTTTAAAAGGAGTGATTCCTTAAGTATAAAAATCCCAGGTTTTATAACTGGAAATGGTGCTTCAGTACTAGCCATGTCAATAGTTTGAAGTAAGAGCACATGTACAAGGTTAATATTCTCACTATTTATCTTATTTTCTCTTGCTTACCATCAGAACATACTGGCAGTGGTGGTGGGGATAGAGAGTCAACTAAGGCAAAGAATGTGGACACCCCAAGACCATACAAAATACACTGCAATGAAAGTAAATACTGCAGATGGCTATAAAAATGTCAGGAAAAGGCAATGAATTTGCAAGATATGTCTTGCCAGTAAAAAGTGAAATAAGCAGAATATTGTGGCCACATTTGTTCTATAACTGGATTTTTTTAAGCAGAAAAGAATCTTTTTAGAGGCAGTCTTCTAGTCAGAATGGAATTGGACAGGAATTATTTATCAGACAGACTGTAATAATCTGTAATTGGAAGGTGTCTGACTGTTACAGTGTTATAGCAAGCACATAGACAATTACAGAAATATTCTGATAATTATTAATGCAGTTTGAGGGTGCCACTTGCAGAAGGCTGGATCCCCTACTCTGTGGCACGTTTTTAACTAAAAGTTACGTGATGAAAATATTAGTATTCAAGGCTGCTTGCTCTTCTGGGCTAATTTACATTTATATTCTTAATGTCTAGATTGAGCCTAGGGAAATTTAAAACTCTATTTCATTAATGCTAACTTTTACAGAAATCCCAGTATGCACAGAACTTCCTAGATTGCAAGGCTAGTTAGATGAGAATTCACAAGCTAAACGTAATTGCTGGGTGGTTATGATAGTTAAATATGTACTGTCAGTTTTGACTTTTGAAATCCCTATAGACATAAACCTACTATTTTAAAAAATATGAAGTAACAGAATAATGAATTAAAATATCTTTAAGACAAGCATTTTGAGTTTACACTATTGCTACAGATACGTTTGAAACTGTTACAGCACAACAACATTGTGTTTGGTTTTTTAGAAGTTTCTGTGAAGAGTTAGATAATTTGATCTCTCCTTTTTTTTCAGCTTTTGAATGGGTGACAAATTACAAATACATGTGCAGCCATTTTTAACAGTCCAGATTGGGTCGTGTTCTGGCAAGCTTTTGTGAAGTGCAGCAGTTTTACAATGCTAATGCAGCATTAATGGGCACCCATTTACTGGCTTTCAGCAGCTCTGAGCAAAAAGTTCTGATGCAACTTCTTTAAAAATAACCCATTTAGAGATCTGGGTGCAGAAATCTTGAGCACATACAGAAATTCTTACATAGATATATGTATTTGTGTATATGTGTGTGTATACAAAAATATATATCTATATTTACACTTCTGATTGGGCAATAACAGGCTCAGGATAAATAAGACTTGAAAATTTTGTTACACAGTGGTTTAGTGCCTTGGGTCTGCCTGCAAGTTCTGCCAGGCATGGTACTTCCACACCTGAAGTTCTGACCTGCCTCAACCCTATGAAAGCTCTGTAATTCATATATATTAAAAAATAAATAAAGCAAGTTTACTTTAAGTGATCACAAAATCCTTTTCATATCTGTCTTTTACAGGTAAAACTGCACCAGTATGAGAGAGTAGAGAATCAGACCAAAAATAAATAAATTAAAAGTGATCATGAAATATGCATGGGACATTTATGAAAAAACCGTATTTTCTGCAAGGTAATCTCTTATAGAATTTATAGTACAGTATATCACCAAAGAGAGAAACTAGAGAAAAGGTTAATAGCTGGACTAATTATAAATCCAGATATATATAATTCAGCCTCCTAAACAGCATCGCACCCTTGCACTTTAAATAAGAAGCTGTAAGGGAAATACTCTTTTAGAACCTATTGGTCTTTTCTATAATATTTATCAGTAAACCAGCATTTAATTAACTATTTATAGGTTTCTGACACCCATCTCATTTGTTTGATATCTAATTTTTATCAATAGTACTTTGTAGATAGGCAAGTACTTCAAGAAAGCAGAATACATTGTAAATCTGCAATAGCCTTTGGGAAAATGTATTGAGTATGTAAACCTGACTAAATAACTTATGAGGATATGGGACAGTGTGTTAAACTCACAGTTTTGCTATACTTGAAGTAAATTTTAATGTTTCAGCCTAAGTGCAAAATCTTTAATTTGAATTTTCACTATACAGCAATGGATCAGAAACACAATCGTTCTCATGGGAATGAGAACAAAAGCACCAGCAAGTTCCCTCACACTTCTTTCACCTAAGGCTTCTTTCTGTTATATGTATATTGGATGGGAAGAGAAGAATCGGTTTGAAACAATCTAACATAATCTTTGGTGTAAAAACTAATGACTGGATGAAAGGCCTGTTTACAAAGAAGTGTGCAGTTCAGCTGTTTGTAAACTGATAAACCCACATATGTGTGTGTGTATATATATATATATACACACATACGCACACATATAATAAGGAGCCTTAATATAGTGTAGAATTATACATCCTGTGGTCTACTAATGGGATGTACTTATAGTATAGCGACTCCCAGAGCTCTGAATTGTAGAATTTGGAAAAATGGGACCTTAAGCCTATATACTATTTAAAAGAAACTAATATCTGGCTGTGGAAATGCATAGGAAAGGTTTCTGGTGTGAAAATAAATGAGATGTGTCAATCTAAGTAGAAAAATACAGAAATACTATGAGTCATGAGTAGACATAATAATGAAATATAGGCAGAGGTGAAAGATAAATGGAAAAGTGTAGTAATACTTCTTAAAACTGTGCTTAGCCATGCAATGCAGCTAAACAGTATCTATCTGACCAAATTTTTAGAGCTGAAGATTATATTTTTCAGATTCAAATACTTCATTTTTCCCCTTTTCAAAGATCTTGCATTACATAAATGCCAAAATTCTTAATTGTTTGACAATTTTACGTATGTTGTCACAAAAAGGTTGTTTTTCTATTCAGGAACCTCATCAGAGATAATTATCCTTTTGCTGGATAACCTATCAAATGCAGGAAGAGCTTCTGTTCCATAAAGCTCTCAGTGGTCATGGGGAGCAAAGATTTACAGACATCTATTTTTTCTTAAAACTAGTAAAAGTGACAACTAGCCAAGCCTCTCAGTAACTGCAGCTTAAATGTGATGGCTTTCAACCTTTTGGATTCACTGCTGACATTCTTCCTGAATCCTATTCCTTCAGTCCTTCCTGGAGATAAAAACCAGGAGGACCAGAATGGATGGAATGCAAGCTTCAAGGGTCAAAGGAGTTACAGCAGCCAGGGGTGCTGGAATCAGTCTTAGCTAAGGGGAAATAGAAAAAGGTCTGACCTACCTTACAGCTCCTGTTTCCTTACTGACTGATGATGCAAAATGGGAGTAATGCAAGAAATAAGTAAAGATCCTTATGTCGCTCTTTGGGAATCATTAACTTGGGAATCAAGCACCAAGTTAGATCTATGCAAATTAGGACCTGCTCCCAGATTGGCAACTGGACCACATTCCGGACCTTATATTTTCATCTGTCAGAACAGCAAAGAACGTTAGTCTCTATTAATCAAAAATATGTCATGACAGTGTGAAAGGTCCCTGTTGTTATTGTGTGGAAGAAGAGAAGAGAAAAATGCAATAACTAATAATTTTACAAGTGTAGAAATTAACTTTTGATATTTATCACCATAAAGATATACACATAATATTTACTGCACAGATTCTTTCGAACTAATACACTATTCTTTTTGAAAGAAATTGTCAGCAATCTGTTTTCAAGAAATTTCTTTTTGCTTTCAAATGTGACCAAAAAACCCCTTCAAAAACCAATCAAAAAACCCCAAACTTTGCTCCAGTTGATAATCTCACACAGGTCTCCTATAAACACAAGCATTAAATCTTTATCTCATTACCTCTTTCCTTGTTAGAGACTAAATGATACTTCTTCCCATTGTAAGAGGAATGAAGAGTATGCATTTTCTGAGCTGCTGAAGCTTGTTATTGAAATTAAGCTTTATGACACTGCTGTTTTCCATACTTGGACCAAGTCTATTGGATTAGTGTGGCTGCTTCCAGAAATAAGAAGGGCAAATGTCAATGTGTTTTCAAAAGTAAAGGCAAGGAACAGGTTGTTAAATGGGCTGAGTTAAGCAATCTCCTAGAAAGGACATCTACTGATAAAAGCTTGTCCTAATGTGCTCCCCCTGTTTCTGTGACAGTACAGTCCAAACTCAACAATGTCATTTCCTTTTACTTTTGATACCTTTGCATCTTTGTGGTTTTCAGTAAGATTGATTCCTTTAAAAAGTCTGGATGGCAAGAAACATCTCAACCCCTTTACTGATCTTTACATAAAAGTATGTGTATTTCAGTGTTTATGATGTGGTGAGAAAGTACTGCTTCTATTTTCCAAAGAATTCTTGTCAATTTTCCTTTCCACGTGTTATAAACCATATTGATGTGAATGCCGTCTGAAGTTACTCAGTCAAAAAAGTAATTCATTTCAGTAGAACGATTTCTGAGGCACATCACTGCCCTGTAGACTTTCATCATCTTCCTTTCTTCACATGAAAAATGAGTCCATTTCTAAACTACAATTTTAAATATTGAATAAGGCTACTGATATCAATAAGTTTGATTATTCAAGACATGAGCTTACAAAGTGTTGAACACTATTATTATCAAGGTACAAAGCAAGAGTATGCAGCCTTTTCAATGTAGCTGCAGACCTTTGGAGGTTTAAACCCTACAGAAAGAGGATAAACAGTTTACAGAAATTAATGTACAGAAACGGAAGCCAGGTTACTACAGAAGTCCAATATCTGTCCCTTTAGAATATTTAGATATCTTAATCTAGAAAGATATATTTAATTTATATTAAATAATGTATTCTAGCATAGATCAATAATTTTTATCATTTTTTCCTGTATCGCATCTATTTCTTAATGTTCATATTCCCTTGGATCAAGGTGTAGGAAGCTCTGGATATTTAACACTTCACTAACACAAAATATTAGCATGTAATAACAGGTTATACTGACAACAATAGGCACATTGCAATTTGACAACATTCAATTAGATGTAGTAACAGAGGCTGAGCTAGGAAGCAATTATTGACAGCACCATGCCATGATGGAAGCCCTTACAATGCTTCCTCCAGTGCCAGTGTCCATGCAGCTGTAGGCTCCACAGCTCTCTGAAGATTCAGCGCAAGCCGCAGGGCAGTTGGTGGCCGAGGCCGAGGTGCCCACCCCTATGGGGGTCCAGATCAGAAAGGCTTGGGAGCAGCAAGGTTGGGGCCTTGTCGCATTCGCCTTGGCAGGCCCTTTCTAGCACCAGTGCTCCTGGAGCTCGAGGCCCTTTAGATCTCTCAACCCTAACCCTAGGCGTAACCCTAAGCCTAGCCCTAGTTAATTACCCCAGCCCACTAGCTGGCCTTTCCCTATCAGAAAGGTGTGGGAGCAACAATGCTGGGGCCTTGTCGCTTTTCCCTCGCAGGCCCTTTCCAACCCCGGTGTTCCCAGAGCTCAAGGCTCTTTCTTCCTCTCAATCCTCACTCTAGGCCAAATGGCAGCTTGTGGCCGGGGCCGAGGTGCCCACCCCTGTGGCGGCTCCAGCTCACAAAGGAGTGGGAGCAGCAAGGTTGGGGCCTTGTTGCATTCACCTTGGCAGGCCCTTTCCAGCGCCAGTGCCCCTGGAGCTCAAGGCCCTTTAGATCTCTCAACCCTAACCCTAGGCGTAACCCTAACCCTAGCCCTAGTTAATTACCCCAACACACTACCTAGCTTTTCCCTATCAGAAAGACGGCGGAGCAGCAATGTTAGGGCACTGCCGCGATGGCCTTGGCAGGCCCTTTCCAGCCCCCTGCTCCCGGAGCTCGAGGCTCTTTAGATCCCGCCGGCCTGACCCCAGCCCCTCTCGGCCACCTGGCACTTGGCCAGAGGGCCTCATCGCCGTAGGTGGCACTGATTAAAATGTGTACACTTCGCAATGGAGGCAGTTGTTAAGCCCTCAACACTCAGATATTTGGGTTTAACTCAATGTTCTATTGCTGTCTCTTAGTGCAAACGCGAAATTCCCACGAAATATAGTCGATATGTGAAAATCACGCTAAAGCTTACGGGCAAAATTATCAAAACCAAAGGCTCAAAAATCAGCCATCTTTTGCAAAGGATGAAATACAACATTGAATTCACCTGTCATCCACTTATCATAGCAGTACCCTGTGCTTATTTATCATTTGTGTAGCATAAACTTAGCCCAACCAGGAAAAACCTTGAAACTTAGGCAATACTAACAACTATGTTACCCAGAAGTTCCAGGCAAAGAGAAGTAGGAAAAGAAAGAGGGGCAGAGGGGAAGACAGAAGGAGAGAAGAGATCTAGAAAAACACACATAGAGCTGCCACCTCCTAGGACTGCCGCGGGGGCAGTACAAATAAGTGTGTATTAAATAAAATAGATTAGATTGTACCATGCAAAGAAAATGGTATGTCTTGTCTCTGGTCTTCAGCTATAGTCAAATATACCTAATTTTCCCTGCAAGTCCCCCAGCTGGCCACAACCAATTGTATCAGCTGCAATGCTTGGTGATGAATATATCCACATCATTAATAGCATAGTAACTACAATTAAGTGAAGGCTTCATTAGCAGCTTTGAGAAGGAGACAAGGCTGTAAAAGGGACAGTGAGAAACTTTATCCTCTTTTTTTAATAATGACACTTGAAGGTCATGGCGTGGTAGAAAACTCCAGTGCCATGCCTGCTCCCCAAGCAAGCAGATCTTCTGGTGCTGTGAATATAGACTTCTCACAGCACTAAAATTTTAGGTTACTGTATCATCTGATTTATGCTTCAATCTAAATATAAATAAGGCCCTTAGCTTGATATAGCACCAGTGAATATTGAGAAGTGAGTGTCTTTCCGTTACTATACTCAGTTTATTCCTTTTTGTTATCGAAGGATTCTGATCTGTAAGTCTTTGCTGTTTCTGAATGGATCTATTCCAATATTCATAGCGTTTTGATCACTCTTATTTTAAAATCTCTTCGTTACATCTATTTCTCCCACATCTAAATTGGTCATTCTCGTGGAAAATATAATACTGCAACCCTGAGTTAAAAGATGAACATACTGAACAGTTGATTCGCAGCAATATATATGCACAGTGTTAGCTGTGGTTGGCCTCTGAGTCTCCCCAAATTAAGGCCCCATTTTGCTGTGCACTGAGCACTGTAGAAGACTATCTTGGGACAATCTTAAGCAAACCCCACATGCAGGTATGAGATGTACAACTAACTTATCATTGGATGTCTTGCTTAATATTTATTGTTTTAGAGAAATGGATCTCTATGGGTAGACGTGAAAATGCCATGACTGACAAGGTCCAGGACAAGACACATACAGTGGAATCTCCTCCCTCTCCACTTCTATCACTCCACCTCCAGGCTCTCTCATGTGCTTTCTCACCTCTCCCCTATCCCAGTATCCCAGGTGTAGCACAAAACATTTTACAAGTCACTAATATGGAAGCAAGATGAAGACATCGTCACATACAAAGAAACCCCATCTGCAACACACATCAGACCATGTCTGCAGCACAGGCTCTTGCCTCTCCCCCAGTCCCCTCTCAGCCATGTCTTTCTATCCATCAGATGATATTTCAGAGACTGTATTTCAATGTATCATTCAATGGCTAATATGCTTCCATTCACTTCAACTATTGTGGAAGGTGCAGGAATTAGTCACACCTGTTCATAAGATTCCAACATTACAATACTAAAAATGTCAGCTGTACAGAAAAGGTCATAGAGAGAGAATGGATGACTTAACTAGTTTTCAAAGTATTTGAAAAATTATGGTTCCACTAACACTTCTTAATCTGTATATCTTTTTTTTTGGAAGCATTCAGATTTTGCTGATGCCAGAAGCTGATATCAGGATCATAAGATGAAGAGTATCCAATATCAGGAAAATTGCTGCAAAACTGACTGATCTAAAGGGTATTTCATGAAGGAAAAAATAGTTAATTTTTTATATATTGTTCAAATACAGAATGCTTTTTTAAAAGGAACTTATTTCAAAATAAGTCCAACACACTAACAATATCTCAGATAAGCTGTCAAAACATAACTTTTATTTATTTCTTTTTTATTCAACTATACCTCAACACTGTTTTATTTTATCCTTAGCTCACTGCAAGCTTTGTGCATTCCTTTAAACTCCATCTGTATACTAACAGTGTCATGTCTGTTTTCAGGTTTTCGAGCTTGCTGTTAATGGAGAATTTTTCTGGACATTCTGTACAGCATTTTCCATTTTACTGGTAATGCTATTGACCTAAGAGTTTCCATCATGCACTCAAAAGTATTACAGGTATAGATCTCTATTTCTTTGTAAAGATCCATAATACTCCATGCCAAAAAATTTTCAAAGTCATGTAAAAATTACACAACAATGTTCTTATACTAAAAGAGAAAGTCCTTCTAGAAGTGCAAAAGTTACATAAGTTATTAGAAATCTTATTAAAATATTACTGAAGTATTAGTGCAAGACTTTAAATAGACTGTGAGTAGCTATTTTAAGAAATAGCTAGGGGATATTTTTAGATACCCAGCCTTCTAAGCTAGAGCTTTAAGTACTCATATCACATAAAGTTAATATTCTTGTCCTATAAAATCTCTTAATAGTAGTGAGAAACAGGAAATGGGGAAGGAGAGTACACTCTTTCAATTTAATCCAAGTATTCCAAAAGGGAATTTCACATTAAATTTGGCAAAAGTTATCTGGCATTTAAACTAGATGCAAAATTATGAATGCAAACTTTTATGCCACTTGAGAATGAATACAAGATGCACATATGCTTTGTTTGCACTCAGTTCAGTAGCAGTAAAACTTAATAAAATTTGGATTATATTAATATCAATGAAGTTTTAATGGAGTCAAACCCAAAATGTGAATTCTCCTTGGAGTTTTGCCATAGAGATATATAGGGTCAAAACCACAGCTGGAATAAGGCGTTGTGCCTATTCTTAACCTCTAAGGATCCTACAAAGGTTTATCTGGGAAACACAGCAGTGAATCGCATTGGAATCAGCACATGCCGGAGGGTCATTATTTCATCGGAATAAACCTATTAATCTTTCCACAAATCATATCTCAAAAAGAATATAAAATAAAATCGACTGGAAACATAGATTTACCAACTTTTTATGTGGGAAGATCATGTGTGGAGTTACAATTCAGCTCTGAGTATGCCAGGCTTAACTTTGAATGACCTGATTTTGGCCAAATGTGTCACAACTTTAATGTTATTTAAATGTGGGGTGTTTTGTGTGTGAATATTAGCAAAGCCCTTGCTGCTTTAGATAAGCAGATGACATTCCATTCCTCTTCGTTTCCCTCATTAAAGCAAAGAAGTTGAATATTAATGAGTGTGGAGAATTATGTTGTCATGCATGTTAGTCTAGAAAATATAAATTCATCTCATAAAAAAGTCAAAGGATCAAAGGAGGTTTTTACTGTTAATTGGAAACAAAGTGTCAACGGTGTCCTGATTTAAAGGGCACTCAAGGATGATAAGGGAGGGGTGGGTTTTTTTTCTTTTCCAAAAAGGAGATATAATTAAGGTAGAAGAGGAGTCCTTAGTATTTTTTTACTAAACTCATTTCTGTTGCCTGTGGCATTCAATGTGGCATTCCTGATCTTCAAAGTAATATTAAAAATAAAAAATACACTCTTGCAAACATACTTCAACATTAATAAAAGTAATATTTTTATAGCCAAAAGCACTTTGCTTTTAAATCTACACATTTAATGCAACTAGTATGTTTTCATTGTTCTCTTGGTAAGTAAGATTAAAAATAGCACATTTAGCGTGTGGCTAAATAATAGACAGAAAATAACAGATGATCACCTCTGTATTGTGCATTCTTGTGCTCAGCCCTAATTGCAGCAGAAAAAATTGAGGCTGTGCTTGCTTAGCAAGCCTAGAAATGCTGGATTTCTTGCACACACACGCATGCACACAGCAGAGCAAGAGTCTGAGGGAACAATTCTATGTTAATGTTCTTTTTAATTAAATATAAAAACTGTAAACTCTAAGGGATAGACCTCTCACATTCCTCATGAGACAACCTCTCTTCCTTTTCAAATACAAGGTCATTACTCTGGTTTCCTCAAAAGTTACTTAGTTACAGAAGTCTTCAGATAGAGCTTACAAAAGGCCCTTATTCTTTACTGTAGCAACAGTAGATGTTAATTCTTATTTTCATAGGAACAGAAATTTGCTGAAAAAAGGCAAAAACCTATTCTTTGCATTTACCCTAAAACACCCTAAAACACAGTGCGGAAGTCAACTGAATATTGACAAAGCTATCTGAAACCTTCCTGGTCCTTTTATATGATCTCAAAAGTAAAGCTTAAAAGGTTATAAAGTCATGTAGTTTGGTCACTCCATGAAAATGCTCTGATATGTATTTATTAGCATGGCAAAATCCAAACAAAATGCATGCCTCAGCTGAAATACTATGAGAATAAATTAATACCATTTATCTATATATTTGTCCAATTTTACTAGAATACATGTTAATAACATCAAGATACAGCTAAAGTGAAATAGAATAGAATAAAAATTTTAAAATAGCATAAAAGTATGATACTACGAATCATTACTGCCTAGAACAGAGTTATGTGAACTTTTTTTCAGTAGTAATGGAATTTACATGATTACAAGTGCAGTGGGTGTCATTAAAATTTTAACATTTGCCACCTTTTGTCATTGTAATTCTGCATATATTCAGAAGCAGTGAATTCGGAGGTTTTAAAGCATCTGCTGATTCTATATAAGTTGCAAATTTTATTTCATTATAAAATAATTTGAATGTTCTGCTGATAGGATTATTCTGCTGCCTGAGCTTGCTGTCGTCACTTTTCTTTGAACATAGACCCTCTGGGGCAAAGTCAGCCCAACGGGCTATTCCATTACTATTGTTCAAAACCAGGACATTTGTTTTTAATTTTAAAGTTTCAACTCCATTCCATTAAGCTTGCAAAACGGCAAGTCAGTGAAAAAAGTCCCTTCTTAAAGACATGAATGCATGGGGAATATTTTAGGATATATATGACTAATCACTCCTTCGTTGATAGGTAAGCTGCAGACAGGAGTTAATTGCTCAGCTCTGAGAAACAGGACTTTTTTGTGCATGCTTGGGTGGGGAATAGCCCTGTGCCTGTAAAGCCATTCAGCAAGAGTCATTAATTCCAGCATGACATGAAGCAAAATCTAATGTGGTTTCAGACTAGTGGGAAATGAATCATTTTTTCTCCTCACCGCTTGAGACACAGAATCATGGAATCATTTATGTTGGAAAAGACCCTTAAGATCATCAAGTCTACAGTAAAACATGAAAGCCAAATCCAAATTGGAGAGCTTAGGGAATCCATGCTGAGGAGCAGAGGCTTTTAGGCTTCACTACTGGATCAAGAACTGCTGGATCACAGTCAGGGAGGAGTCAGGGTGGCTCTGGGCTCAGGCTGAGCCAGGGCAAAGCCAGGGAGACACAGGTGTCCAAACACCACCATTCCAGCTGAGCAGCCTGCACTGTCACGTAGGAAAGGAGACAGAAGCACCAGCGTTCTGCATGGATCGCCTCTTATTCTACAGTTACATCTCAAGTGTTAACCCAAGGCTTCAGCACTAATGTCTAATCATGGGAGGACAAACAAGTGCTCTGACTTCTCCAGGAGGGCTCTGATACCTCCTTCCAAGAGCATCAGCCTAGCTACAGTTCTCTGCTGAAAAGGTTTTCAAAGTTTGGACTTCAAAATGGTGTAAATATGATTTTCTATTCAGCGCCAGTGAAAAGATTAAAAAAAATAAGATTGTTAACTAAACAAGAATGTGACATTAACTTCTTCAGTTACTGCTTTCAAATGTTTGCTTAGATTTAAAAATACAACTCACAGGATCAGTGTAGTTAGAAATGTAAAAGATCTTTTTAGGTCATCTCATCCATCTTTGCCGGCACAGCATTATTTTCATCACTCTATTGTCCATTTTCTCTTTAAACCTTGATAATCTGTAAGTCACGTGGGGATAATAAACTGCGTGTTTAGCGGAAATGTTATTTGCAGATGATAATCACAAGCCAAGGAAGAACAACACTGCAATACACACTAAATTTATGGATATGTTTTGTCCATCACGAAATGGCTATCACTCTTGGTGTTGAGTGGAGTCAAGTGCCATACCTGTACACCTACCATTCATGAGTTTTATATGTTTTGACTACAGTATCCTGCATAGAATGATGTTTACTGTTTGAATTTGGCCTAGGAAAACTAATTCATGATGGTGGCACTGACAGCAGAATCATGCATGTCCTTGTATCCTAGAACTTCCCAACACAGCTAATTTGCTTCAGTAACACAATACAGGATATATGTCCACAAACACACGCAGGAGTGCTATTTGTAGATGCAATTACTAATAATAGTCGGAGCTTCTCCAACCAAGTGTGCCACCCATCTTTCATGTATTCAGATCAGTTAGAGTGAATATATCATTCACTTTTAAAAATACATACATATAGAAATATATAATATATATATGGGGGCATTTAAAAAATATAGGCATACCCAAATCTGCTACTGAATCACAGAGACAAGATTTGTGATACAGGTGAAGAAGACAACAGCCCTGGAAATGTGCTGAGAGCTGCTCCTTAGACTGAAGAGAACCAAAACAAATAGCTATGACTTGCAAAAAATAAAAACTTCTTTCAAACATCTCTTGACGCATAGCACAGCCTTCTTCAAGAGATTGAGGAAACCCTGAATATTTTTTATCTATTTAGTTTTAAATATTATTCATGTGTACATATGTATTTGCACATGAAAATACATATGTATTTAAATGACTTTTCTTATTATGAAGGAAACATTCCTTTTGGAAGCAATTGCTAATAAACTAGGTTTTTAAAGTCTGAAAAGTCTGAAAAAATGCCTTGGAGCTTTCCACACTTTCTTAGTGCAGCAAAGTCTTAAGAACTTAATGAGAACAATTAAAACATCAATATTGTCAATAATTGCACTTCAGAGCATTTTCACAGGGACCTCTGAGTACTGACATTGTCTGCAGTCTGAAAGAGTGACAAATTCTAGAGTGAGGAAGAGCAGAAAATGCTATCTAAAGAAACCTGCTGGGACAACATAAGCTTTCCTGAATATGTATTAAAAATTCAGACAACCCAACCCAACTAAAACCTCTACTTTAAAGAAATTAAAGGAAGGGACACCTTTTCCAACGACCAAAACCCCCTTGCCTGAGCCAGCTGTCTCTAGGCTCTAGCCAGCTGGCAAAGGCTCTAGCTACAGGTTTTCAGCTTTTACCTATCTTTTTGGAAACAAACAACTCCCTGGTTCTCTGTGGAGTACTCTAATTAATGAAAGCTCATGCATTTATTCTGCATAGTATATAAACCTACTCACAAAACAAAGCAGAACAAGGTTCATCACATCACTCTCAGTCTGAATTTTCCATCACTGGAAAGCAGGAAAGGTAAGATCACTTGACAGATTCAGGGCATGGGATTGACAGTCGAGGAGGGGAACAGGGCCCCAGAGAGCTTGTGCAGTTTGTCCTTGGAGGTTTTCAATACCCCACAATAAAAATCCCTGAGCTGCCTGGCTGAACCTTGACCTTTCCAAGCAGGAAGGTGGACAGTGTGTGAGCTCCTCAGCTCTTTGTACCTGATCCTGCCTAACATCCTTTTGCTTTTTGTCTCAATGTTCAAACTGGTTTTAAAACAGGAACTACCCATGCAACAAAGAGTAATTAAGATGAGTGATAAGTAGACTCAGTTATCAAGGTTTAATAGAACTCAGATGTTGCCTGAATATCCTCTTGAACAGCTTTGATCACCCTCCTATTTCTAGGAGTCTCTTCACTTTATGATTATAAAGTCCGTCAAGATGAAACACACTCCATGAATGCCATGTATATTCATTTTTCCTGTATTTTAACCTAGTTGAAGGCTCAACAAAGACACAGTTTACTTTCATGACAGATACCTGTTAATTTTGTTCTGCCTCGTGCAAACATGCAGCTAATCGGAATGCACTGCAGTGATTTATTTTCTAGTTTTATCATATCAGACACCTCGCTCCTATTAATTCAGGACATTAAAATCTATGCCAGTAAGCAAGGGATTCAGAAATACTCCACTGCTTATTTTATGTGTAAATCTAGAATTTGTGGCTAAACCAAACAACCAAGCACAGAGATTCCATGATACAGAATTAGAATGCAGCAATAATCAGGTTTGTAACCAGGATTATGACCAGAGATTATAAGGATTCTTAAAAAAATATGTAAGGACATAGCATTTTCTCCAATACGTCATACACAAGTACTAATGCAATCTCATTTATTTTAAGTTTATTATATAATTTTCCTTTTAGTTTATGAAGAAGAAAACATTTGAGAATATGTATTTTCTTCTCTACCAGTCTTTGATTCATTAGTATATTAGATTTATCAGCATCAGTTGTTCTAACTTAGGGAACAATTTGAGGCATTACACAATGAATGCCACAGGGAGATTGCTGTCTAAAGAGTGAAAAATTGCCCTGCTGAAAATATGCCTCGTTCCCATTGACAAACTGCATCTAAGCTTGGATATCCCATCAAAAAGGCTACATTTATAAAGGCAGTGAAATAATTTTCCCTCCACTTCCTTCAGTACAAGTGATATATGCAAGATGAAAGGAACAGTGTGGGGTCCATAACAGCACAATATTACATTTAATAGAAACAACAACAAAAATTAAATAGTGCAGATTGAAATTTGAAGAACATATTTAAACACAGCTTTAATAGTGAAAAGTTTCAGGTGTTGTGAAACTTGCTGACTGTATTTGCTGAGAATCCCAGCACTTACACTGCCCAAACCCTCTGCCCGAGGCCAGACAAATGTCTTACAGAAACTTTCTCTCCTCTTTAGTCTATTCATGTGAAATTACACTTTTCAGCCTGTCGGTCTGAAGTGGGAAAAAGAGAACAGTAACAGAGGGAAGAAAAGGAGAAGGTTGCCTACATGTAAAACAATTATTTTCTTTCAAGATCCTTACAGTAACAGAAATAATTGCTCAGTTTCATGAAATTCAGCAACTCCTCCAAGTAGCAGTTTATCCCTGGCCTCACAGCAATTCTTGAGAAGCACAGCTGGAAGCTGAGCCCACTCCCTTGTAGGTTCATCTCCTGATGTTACAGCCCCAAACTTCATCCAGGGTTTCACACAAGTTTCTCTTCAATCAAACAGCAGACTGACACACAGTTACACTGTGAAAGCACACCTGACGTTCAGACCAGGATACAAAGTCTGCAGGGTTACTCAGACATGCTCTCTAGATTTCTTGTTTCAGAACAAGACCTTCTGATGCCCAATCCAAAACTGAAACCTGTTTTACAGAGGGTGAAGTTCCAGTTAAAATACGCAAATAGGTAATTTCTGTTTAAAACTGCCTCAGCTGTGACATGTGAGATGAGATTCAAGAAGCAGTTACAGCTTTTTACTAATTAAATTAGATAACAATTTTCCAGTTTGGTGGTACAGTCAGACTATGACTTATTACCTCTGGGTAGCTAACTAGGCTTGAACTAGACAACACATTAGGAAACAATAAAAGCTTTAGCAAAGATATTTGTTTGATAATTTTGCACTTCATGAAAATACATAGATATATTAATAGGCAGAGATTGTCTTGTGTACAAACAATGTGTATTCAATATATTGTATATAACATGGATGACATATTTCACTTCCATCTCACAAGCATTAGAGAGACTTCATTCCTTAAAACCATGTTACCCTTGTATAGAGAGTGATCCAACTTAAACTGGGAGACTGATGTGACCCGTTCCTGTGGCAGGGAGCATCCAAATGCATTTCTCGGAAAGAGTTCCTCCAGACCTTTCATTCTGAGCACTCATATGACATTGACTCAGGAGCAGGAAAGACACCAGAAGACAGCAAAGCCAGGTACAAGACTATGAGCCTGGAAATATGAACTCTTAATATTTTCTAAAACAGAGGTTGTACCCAAGCTTTCTCCAGGAGTGTACTAGGAGAGTTGTTCTGTAGACTAGAGAACATCAATGACAGGTGAAGGATGTGAGCAGTGGGATGAATGTGGCCTTGAGCACAGGCTCAAACTAGGTCCTCTATCACTCTGAAAAATGTGCCTTGTGAACGCATTCCCGTGAAAGTATTTTGCACGCCATCCATGTACAGACTTATTACTGATGTGCTTGAGACTCATAGGCAGAACAAAGACTGTGTCCCTTAGATTTGACAATCTGTATAAGAAAAATAAGGTTTAACTAGGAATGTATCTGTTTCTGACAGGAGAATGATGGATAGAGCCCTTTTATTTACCCTGACAGAAATATCTTTGTTGATGAGCCTTGCGTTCTGTGAAAGAGAAGGAATGGTGAGCACCTAACTTTATATGTGTGAGTTGAAATATTGCATTTTAGACTAGAATGTATAATTTCATAGATTATGAGTTTTGTTTAATGACTGACTGCAAAACTAATATTTCAGGGTTTAGCATTTCAATGATTTATGGTCTTGTCAGTGAATTTTTAATATGCTCTGTGTGCACAGATGTTTCTGCAATTGTGACGTGCTATAAAAAATCACAATGGTCAATTGCCCTCCAGTACCTTTCATGACAAGTCTGTGGCAGAAAAGTCAGGGGTTGTGTAGTGTAGCTGCAATGACTAGCAGGGATAGTTTAGTCATTAACTTGTGGTTTCATATTTTACCACTGCTTGTAGCCCCCTGTGCTTCCAAAGCTCTGAAGAGCAGAAAGATAAATTGAAATTAAAAAAGAAAGAAAATTCAACTGAAAACATTGCAACAATAACACCTTTTGTATGTGCAGACCTGACTTCCTTGTATCTAATTTTGGGCTAAATTGCTCCAATAGCTAAATAGAAACAGCCTTAGAAACAAATTCCCTTCATGTCTCTTCAAAATTATTTTCTCTTAATTGGCAAAACTGACTCCTCAAAAAACCCCAAGCAGGATTGGTCAGAATAAGTGGATTTTGTTATTCATGAAGTATGGCACTGACAGTAAGGTGTTGCTCTCCAGCTGGTTTGGGGTCCAGCAGGATGTGGAAGAACCAGCATCTACAGCAGTGCTGCTTAATGCAGGAATATCTGTACAATCTCTTGACACACATTTCTGTAAGACCTGAATAAATTTAAACTTCAAAGCACCCTCTGTTCTCAGAAGCAGAACTCACTAGATCCCAAGACTCCCATTCTGACAGCTGAAGATCTGGTCCTTAGTTTTTGTTTGTTTTAATGTTTATTTTTATCCTTCTGTTCCATTCATATAATTTTCAAAGTTGTGTTCACTACCTATAATTTTAGTTTGCTTGGAATGCTTTTGTCTCATCCTAGGCCTATGAAAGAACAGAGAACTGTGATACTACATTGTTATGTGGCAGATCAGGGGTAATATAATCAGCTTGGGAGCTTATTGGGAATTTACATCATTTATTCTGCCTTCCTTCCTTCATACTGTTTCTCAGTCAGTCACCGGTTTCATGTTTTGTTTGACAGACTTATTTTCAGTCTAACTGAGCTCATTGAATTGCAAAGGAAACTAATGAGTATGAGCACTACAACACTCCCACACAGACAAGCTCTTCCAACTGGGTGCCTACGTGTCACACAAAGCCCTCGCACAACTCTACCAGATTTGTTGAGCAACAGGGATGTATCAGAACAACAATACATTGCTTAAAAAAAAGCTCTCCTTTCATATACCTATAAGTAAGAATACAAGTAAACAAAACTAAATTGTAAAAATTGAGAATTATTCTTAGAGAACGTTTGGTAAATGAAGTGAATGTACATCTAAAATTGGTGTTGTTAGGTAGATCCCAGGAAGCAAACAAAATAAACCAAGAACTGAACAGTTTTACCCCACTGCTGAATTGATTGATTTATCCAATAGAGCAATATTAAAAGGATATTCACACACATACACACACGAAGGAGGAAAAAAAAAAAAAGACAAAAAAGAGCTGAGTTTCATCATGATCCTAGCATATACATCCTCTTCTGCAGCATGGAACCATCAGCAAGTCTGACTGTTGCATTGCTGCAAATACCGTGTCCCTTAAAGCTTTCCATGTTTCTCCATGGATCTCTTCATGCCTCTCCATAAAGCTCACACAGGTTGTAGGACAAGTGAGAAATCAGCTGTTTCTTTCAAGAGTGTGAAATTCAATTACCGTGGAATATTTAAGCTTGGCTATCTCTGGCCCTGCCAGGTTTTTCATTAGCTGCCTCCATTACCAGTGGCATTCAGAAATAATAATAATAATAATCTGTCCTGCTTAAAAAACAGTTTTAGGAACTTGTTATTTAAGAACTTCATTAGAGAGAAGCAAAACCACAAAGAAACTAAATTCTCTGTTGTTGAATGTCCTAAACAGTAAACATCTGACTTCATAATTTACCTTCTATAAAAAGCAAACCAACAAATTTAGCTTAAATTTAGCTGTGAAAAACAGACAAGCCTTAAAAAAATTACTATGAGTAGTCAAACACATGGCAACAGATTTTAGCTCAACTAGAATATGAACAAACTCCCATATGGTTGCATGAGCAATCATGACCAAAACAAGACTATATATCTTGTAAAAGGAATAACAAACAACTATGTTTTGACAAAAAACCCCTTCACTGCTTTATTTGCATGGAAAAAATAACTATGTTTCTCTGAAAGTTTAACTACAGGAATTGCTGGATTACTAAACACAAAATGTCCTTTACCAAGCTGATTCCAGAAGTAACAGATGCTCATAAACAGCATATATTCTTATTTTCTGTAGAAATGTGTCATTAAAACTGCATAACAAAAAATATATTTATGTATTTCACTCTGTGCAGATACAAAAATATTCCTAAGTCAGAATGCAGAGAAAATAAACTGGGCTGTAGGTGAAAGAAGGTATAAATCAACATATATCTGGACATTCTCACAGAAAAAGTATATTCAGTACTCCTGTAGAAGTGCAGACAGTGAAGGATATATGCAGCCTCCACTCGCAGTGTAACTCTCTGGGTCCTCTGCAGCAGTACTGCAGGGCTGGGAAGTTCAGAGCTCCAGAGCAATAAAATCAGAGCAGAATATCTGCTTCCCTGCCAAAGGTTTCATTTGCTGGACAGCCCTAGAGACAACATCGTCGTATCTTGCAGACAAAAGGGGGATAGGATGGCTCAGTGGCCATTACAGAAAAGCTCTTTTACCTAGGAGCTCTTTACAAATTTCAGTACAACTGCACTCAGGCTCTAACATTAAGCTTATTGCACTGAGAATTACAGGAAAAAGATCTTTTTTCCTTTTGAAATGAGCATTAACAATTCTTACTTGAACATTACAGCAAATAAACACCCCTACAGTATTAAATAAACAAAACAAGAGTGCTTTTTGATTCCGTGATTCTATGTGATATCCTGTCCTCCTTAAAAGAATTCTCTGCAATTTTGATATATTTTCCTGACAAACTTCTCCACCATTTGCCAGGTGGCATGTCTGACCTCAAAATCTCTTTTCAAAGAGTCTGCTGTTGCTAATGCAGTAGAAATTCAAATCATTTGTTCTAGAAAGACAGGTTGAGTCAACATAAAAAGTGCAACCCCTATATTTGTTCAATATTAATTGCACTTCTGTCTAGTTCAGTACTGGACATCTGTCTCAAAGCCATCAAGAGGATGTCGATTGTAAGGAATAACACAATGATGACTAAAGATATGTTTAGACCAACAGCCTGAGCCACTGTGTCAATCTCTTACCTCTCACAAATATCACTTATAATCCATCTCCCTTTATAGCATAAGGTGAGTTCACAAAATGATCAAAAAATGTTAAGTCGGTTAAAAATTATCTCACAATATGTTCTTACATTCACTGAGATGTTAACAATAGCTACCTCCATACTTTTTATATATTCTGTGTTAAACTGCATGAAATATTGTAGAGAATTTCTAAAGTAAATAGAAAATAATATTTATTAAATTGCACTGGAATTCGCTAAATATTTGTGAATTCCGTATCAGGATCTTCATCCCCTCACTGAATAATGGTAACAACACCCACTAGCCAATATTTGGAGGTTTGCATTTCCGTATCTCAAAGGACTTTGCAAGAGACAAGTATCAGCCCTGGTGCAGTGAGTCCATTCCTTTCCATGGACATCACTGGAGAATACCTGGACTAGAGACAACAGAACAAGCAAACAGATGCTGTGGACAGTGTGTACTGAAGCTACAGCTTTGATGAAGCCAGCGAGCTCTTAATGCATGTGATGCTCCCCTTGTAGAGCTCTGGTAAGAGCTGCTGAGCTCGAGCAGTCTCTGCACAGGCAATCAGCATTTGAGTCCTCACAAGCTGTCAGTGCTCTTCCAGTGGAGCTCTAGTGCTGATACTGTGCAGTCAGAAAATGGTTATGCCAGGAAAAGAGCCAACATAGCACCAGACTGCTGCCCAAACTCACTCTTCATCCTACAAACTCCATTTAAACTGTTTGCAACAATTATCAAGGTCAAGAAATTATCCACGCTGAGAATTCATGCTAACATGAAGAACATGCTGAAATAGTGGCTTCATAATATCCATAGGAACACCTTCTTGACTCTGTGTGGCCAGTGTCTCTTGGAGTTGAAAACAGGAAGCTCACATGCAATAGCTTTTTAATTTGTAAGCAATTGCTCACTATGAAGTTATTTTTTCCTCCCCTACCATTTCTAAATACTATTAAGGTCATTTACAAAACCAATTTTAATTATAGAGAGAATACCATGGAAGATTTGCAAGATACAGTTGTTTTTTTTCCTTTACACCTGCCACAAACTTCTGTATATTAAGTGTGATTTAGACAGATTGGGCTGTTTGCCAGTAATGAGCTGAAAAGAACATCTGGACACATGTAACACATGCAAATTCACCTCTAGCAAATCAGTCTAGTGCTGGTGAAACAGTTTGTTTCTAGCTATTTTTTGATTTGTGGCCAATCACTCTTGACCTCTAAAAGAGACTAAAACACTGGTAGACTTCTGACTTTTTAGGCATGCACTTCTTTTTCACTACTTTCATTTCTTTTAAAACACTTTCTAATTAGTGAAAAACTAGGCACATTTCTTCCACATGCCAATACAGCTAACACAGACCAGGAGGAGGTGACCATTTCCTAGTAGGATTTTAAAATTCTGACTGCAAATTTTCCAGGTCATAACTGGAAAAGCTTTTTCTCTTTTAAGCCAGAACAAAAATAAGTTTACCCTTCTGGTTTTTGTTCTGTAAAGCACCAGGGCAAAGCAGCAAATTTGTAACGTGCTAAAAATCAAGAGCAATTGTTATACCAGTAGTATTTCCCTCACGATTGTAATGTGGAGAGTGGAAAATTGACACTGTAAGTCACAGAAACAATTACTGTCTGATGCTAGAGAAGTTCAGATGTGTTCTTATGTTCTTTATCTTAGGGCTAAACACTGACGTAAAGCTGGATTTTTTTTAGAGTATGACAATTGAGGAAACAAAAATAGTTTGACTAGTTTATATAAGTGACTTTGAAAATGCACATTTTCTGTCTTACATGCTAAAAGTAACTAGACAGATGAAATGAGAGGTTAGCAAAAGAAACAAGCTTTGGCACGCTTCTCACAGCATGCAATAGGCTGCAAAAGTGTATTCTTGATATCACTAATGTGTATCAGTTGGAGGTAATTTTTTTCCCTGTTCATTTTCTCTCTACTTCCCAAGAGAATATTTCAGAGATTACTGTATAATTATAATCAACAGTTATTTTATGAGGCCGACAAGACCTCCCTGAACTTAATGACTTTTCCCTTTTAGTCACAAGACTTTCTATAGCACTAATAATTTCTTTAAGTGGTCAATCATACAAATTCAAAAAATGAATAGCAATCTTTATTAATACTGGGTTCAGCTGCTTTATCCAATGATGAATGGATCTTATGGAATACATTTTTTCATGCGCCGTCACTTCTATTTTTGTTAAATTTTTTAATCTGAAGTAAGAAGTTTGTCTCTCACAAAAAAATAAATTAGATGGTTTGGAAAAGGTAGTTATAAAAAGTCCCTAGGAAAAGCCAATGAGCTAAGTAGGAGCAGGGTATGACTTACAGCACATTCTCTATACAAGCACAGGAGAGCTGCTGAGATTTGCTCGTATGGTGAACATTCCTGCCAAGCTTCTACCATTATCTCTAATTAAGACACATTTCTTTTTTAATTTAAAAGATTCCCATGGCCACATTATTCACTTTCTTTAGTTTGTTCTGTACACAAAAAAGCTGTTGTACTGGAAACATCATTTACTTAAATAAAAAAACCCCACAAGGTGTGTGTTAAAGTGAGATAACACATGCCCCACTGGCCTTAAAAAGATCCATAAAAGGACTATCTTACAATACCACACTCTTGGAAATGTCTTATTGTGATAATGAAATGGCACCAAAGTTCATTTTCTTATAGAAAAGCTGAGTTCATCCACATACTGTGTGCATTTTTACACAATTGCAAGTAAATCCAACCAAATACCCAACCTTTCTGTAATTCTGAGGTATAGCAGAGAAATACATGCTTGCATTTTTTAATATGTTAATTCTTTACTGCAATAATATGTGATAGTTACTGGATGCATTCTTTATCTCTATGTTGATCATCATCACAAGGTTGTAGGGGCCTAGAAGGAGGTTCATTGTTCTGTAAGTGTCCCATAAATTCTGGACAGGAGACTGCCTTTCCTTCTGTATCAATAATACTGTTAATACTGTGGAAGGGAGAAAGTAAATCAGTATTTATTTAAAGGCCCATTCCTCCCCCCACCAGATTTTATATTTCTGCCATTATTACAGTATTTTTTCTACTGGACAATTACCAACATTAGAGATACTAAATATTCTTATCATGTGTAGTGCTCTGTAATTAATACTTACAGACAACCAAAATAAATTTGCTGTCTGGGCAGTCGTAACTAAGACACTTGGAAAGCAATGAATTGCTGCAAGACAGGAAGAAGGGATGACATTTATGATCCTGCAGATTTCCAGCCACAATCAGAGTACATATCAAGGGCACTTGTCCTTGCAGCAATGCTGGAGCCAGTCCTTAAGGGCTTGACTCCTCCCATTTCTCCCAGCAGAAGGCCACTATTCAAACACAGAAGCAGAACCAAAAGCCCTATAACATGATTCTCCTTTTCCTTTCTTCTGTAGCTGGTGGCTAAAACAGAGAGACCAACTCTCCAGTCCAATTCTGTCACTGTTGCCACAGATTGCATCCTAAATATTTGTGTCATTTCCACAATGAACTAGGATTTTTTTAGTGGGTTTTTTTTAGTTTTGTAAAATATTTTTCTCTCAATAAAATGGTAGAAATGAAACCAATTAAAATGTTCTAGCTAGGGAGTAAAAATTTTTAAACTACTTTAGAGACTGTAAAAAGGCCATCTTCAGCTTCTGCCTTCAAAAAGCAATAAGACTGATAAGAAAGCCAGAAAAATAGATCATAAAAAAAAATTTCTGAGCCTATTTCAGTGTGATATTTGAATCTGAAGTAAGAAACAGTGAATGATGGCCAGGAATTTTCTTTCTGAAGTTATGTTTTTTCCCTCACCATCTTTGTATATGACATAGATAGTCATCAGGGATAATGTTAGTTCTTTATTTTAACTGTGAATATTAAGATTATGGAAGAAATTGGCTAGTCAGTTGTGAAATATTATAGCAATAAAAGTCTTTGGTGGAAGATGAATCTTCTTCAAAATAGTACGAGGGTGTCAATAAATGAAGAGTAATTTGAAGATCACTTATATTTATTGAGACTGCAACATTTATCAAAGTCATCAACATTTAATTGGAGTTAATATACTTGTGAGCTTTTTATTTCTTCTGTACTAGTTTGTTCATATATTTAAGGATAAAGTACTAAACTTACTGGGGTTTTTTTTTAAACTCTCTTTGGCTTTTATCTTCCATCTTTAAATAAATGTGCATTTGAATTACACCTGTAGGATTACTTTGGCAGGACAGCTGGGCTGCTCTTTAAATGCATTAATACTTCCCATGGTGGACCTGGATATTAAAAACACCCCTCTGATGTCTTAGAAGTATTGCAAGTAAAAATCTAGGAATTTTGGCATTTGAAGTCAGTAAAACCACTTTTTTAATGTGTACATTTATAAACCATTGCTTTACGTTTATGAAAGAATTGTATGATAACCATATTAGCCTGAGAGGTGTTTCCATTCATGGTTGGAATGGAATGGATCCAGGCATGAATCTGAGGGTTGTTTGAAGTTGGAAATAAATCTAAATATCTTGGCTATCCCAAGCCCTGCGCTTCCTTTTGTCTTGGGACCTGTGACAGAGAGGAGAGCAGCAGGACATGAAACCATTTCACACATGGAGGCACCTTTTCTTTCAGGGAGAGAAGGAGCTATTAGGAAAACAGGAATTCACACAGTTGCACTTGCTGGCCTTTAACGCCACGCTAAGCTGCCACTGTAGGTTGCAGCTGTACCCAGTGGGCAGCAGACACCTGCTCACCCTCTTTTCCTTGAGGCTCTCAGGAACCAAGCATGCAAGGGCAGCTGGAGCAGCTCTGGGCCCTCTCTCTGCCTTCCCTGTGGCTGACATTATGTGCTGTGACAAGGACACATCCAGCTCCATGGGGGGCAAGGGATGGAGGCAATCATGCCCACCCAGGAAATTTGGGAAAGCACTCTGTGATCGTTCTGGCTGTGACAGCTACCCTTTTTCCTAGTGATTCTCAGGCTACCACTGAACTGGGACTGGACAAATTATTTGTGAAAAGAAATTACAGAAAGATGACTCAGTGATTGTATTTTACGGGAATCCGCAGACCTACTGGGACACTTACATTATTGATTTTTCCCATTGATAGATTCCTCTTCCGAATGTAAAGAGAGCAATCGGGCATTAATGTATGAATGCAGATTTCATGAGACTCCCTAACCAGCTGCTCATGAAATAGTAATGTCATTCTTGAATAAGGGAAATGGTGAATCTAGTGGTCGTTTTAACTGCTAATGGCTCGACAAAAGGTATCTGCACAATACAATGTGAGACAACTTTTTACTGCAGTTCATATTTCAAGCCTGAATTTGTAGTAGTTGGAGCATGATTCCTTAAAAAATCCTCTGATGCACTGTAAGTTGTAAATTCCTACTACACTGTAAACAGGATGTGTTGTTTACAGCTTTAGATCCACTAAATATTTTTGGATTTGCTTCCTCAGCTATAGCAGAAACTTACTGGTGATAACTCCCTGCCTTGTTCAATAACTTCCAGTAATTATCATGAAGAAAATGCAATAAATTCATGTAATAGACTGCCCCTTTGCTATAATATACAATGAGAAGCAATCAATGCTCCTTACAATGAGGAGAAGAAATACAGCTGTGTTTTATTTTATAGCTTTAGAAGTGGAGCTTTGGAAACCACCAGAGGGAGTAGAGGGAAACTCCAGTGGTCAAATTCCAGCCCTGCGAAAGACAGCCCAGGGCTGGAGTTTTACAAAGCAGCAACACAACAGTGCACTGCGTACTTCTTAGCAGACTATTTCATTTGCTCACCCATCCAGCAAATGCAGCATCCCCATGAACTGATGCTCTTATTTCATATTCTTAGAAAGACAGAAGCAATATGAATCTCATAAATAACCCTCAAACTTAGCCTTTGGCAAGATGTTTGTAAAAAGGATGATGCAGGAAGAGGATAGCAAGTTATCTACTTTTGCAGTTAACAACAATAATCTTGGAAAACAAGACAGCTGTATTTAATAATCAGGGGTTTAATATATAGTTTTACTGTAACTTAAATCAAAGAGCATTTCTGAGACCATCCTTGTTATGCTTTAAGTATAATTACACGCTACATATCTTGGAAAGTAAATGAAAGCCTTTTCCTGGTGATTTGTTATACATTTATTTTTTGCCTCTGGCTAAGTGAAGGCCAAGGTCTCTGAAGAGTTTCAAGTATAATGCACAGTGAATATAAAACAGTCCATTAATTGGGATAATAGGTCCTGGCATGTAATTGCATTGCTAAGGTACTATGGATAGCTGCTGAGTGAAATGGTATTTATTCAAGGTTGTTAGTCATCCGTGGATAACTTTATTTGTCCACTGATGCTTAAATAAATGCATCGTCCATCAGTGAGAATACTTAAGAAAAAATTTATTGCAAAAATCATTATCATGTCTCAAATTATAAAAGGAAACAGTATATAAAAATTGCTGAGCAGTGGTACAATAAAGCCATGCCATGATGCATTTTGCTTGTTTCTCTGCCAGTTGACAGTAAAATATGGTTGAAAAATCAAGGCTAAATGGCAAGTTTATATGCTTACAATATTTACTCTTGCCACTGAACATACTAGCTGTCTTAAAAAAAAAAATCTAATAATTTGTTCTTAAAAGTGTTATAAAAATTATCCTTATCTAAATAGGAGAAATGCATTCAATAATGAATGCAGCACCAACTGCAAGAAAATTAAAAAATTAACTGTGTGTTTAAGCTACACATTCAGATATGGCAGCAGCTTTTGTTCACAACATTGTTTTGCTGTTACTTTGCAATGATCTGTAATCCCTGAGAAAACAGTGAAGAACAGATTACAGACACAATAGTAAGACACAAGAATTGCTTGATTACGGACAGTCTTAAATAAAGCTTCAGTAAGACAGAAAAGACCTACAAAGAATTCCCATTGATGCTGCCAACAGCTCAGCTCAAAACACCTTTGTAGCTCATGTGGATGAAGAAATTAAGGATCTGATTTTCAGATAGAGTGCAGCCACATCTTCTTTTATCTTCAGCTACATGTGCAAAAACTCATTATTTTGACAATCCTACCCTCAAGATCTTATCTCATCATACATTCCTGCTGCACAGAACTAAATAATATGTAACATACAAGGGATACAGGTATGCAAACAAGGTTTAAAGGGAATATGTACATTAACTGAAATAATGCTGCCTATAGCTGCAGCAAATGTCTTGTCATTCATATTTGTAATTTCTTGGTAATTGTCAGCACAGTTTGACTGGCATCATGATGCTTCACATGTTGGGTTACAACCCTTTTCAAAGGGTCACTCCCAGGTTTTTAGGTAGATTTAAAGACAAAATAACCTCTTTTGAGTTCAAAAGTTCTTTGCCTTTTCCTGCAATAAATCAACTTTGGCCAGGTTTGATTTCCGCACCTCCCTCTGACTGCAGGGCCAGCATGGGAGGCTGGACCAGCACCTCACTCAAAGCAGTCCTGTTTGTCAAGTGGCTGAACCTGTCAAATTCATCCATCTCATGGGATACAAAGGCTGGCAAATGGAATAGATGGATGAGAAAGATGCCCACTTTACAGAGTCTGTGTTTTTATCAGTGCAAAAAAGAGCGGTCACAGAGCAGTAACTCCTGACTTCCTAATGCACATCAAATTTCACAGGAGACAGGGAAAATTCCACCCAACTCACAGAAAGGGTTATTAGCTACATCTAAATATAAAGCTGATCAGTGAAGCCTGATCCTGCAAACACACATGCATGCTATTAACTTAAGATACACAGGGTGTTGCAGCAATCTCAGTGAGGTAACTCATGCATTAAATTAACCACATCTATATTTTGGGGATTAGAACACAGCAGCAATGTCTCTTCCTTGGGGTTCACTTCTGAGGACCTCTGGAAGGTGCCAAAGACTCGGTGTCAAGTTTTGACATGTCAAAAAACATAATATGATTGAAGAGTAAGTAGGATAAAAAACCCTCCAGTCCTGCCTCGAAGACTCTCTATCGTCAAAGCAGGATTTACAGTTTTTCCTCCAAGTTCTTTGCTATTAACAGGGGCTCTCAGCCTCTCTGCATATTACTTTATTTCCACCTCTCTAGGACATATATTCCCAGATTTATCAACTTCACTGAATGTGCTCCTTTTATTCCTTGATAATTCCATTTTTACAAGTTAATGATCAAAATAGGGAAATTCAGCCTAATGGTTACTCTTTATGAGCTGGTTTATAAAACAAGATCAATTTTGTATTAGAAGTTCATTTGGACACATTAGCCTATACTGCTGCTACACAATGAAGTAAGCAGTTAACGCTGAATCTGTCAATAGCATGCATTGAACATCTCTTTCTGACTATTACCTAATTCAATATCAAGTTCAACCACACTTAAGTTGTATAATACAAGTTCACTTAACACTTAAATCTATTGCATTTAATTTTCCACCCCCTGGTCTGTTCATTCAATTTATCAGAAATTTTCCTGTAAAGCAACTGCAACCATCTGCCATTTAAACTATCTTTTTACTTTAGTACCACCTGAAATATTTATTACCTCACATGTTTTAAGCTGAATCAATAATTAAATTATTGAAGAGAAATGATCCCAACAAAGAAAGCAAAAGAATTCTACTCCTCAACAATCCACCAAAACACACTTCCCATTCCCTGCTACTCTGGCTACTTATCAGTATTAAAAATCTTAGGCATCCACTCCATATTCAGACAGCTTATACAAAAATCTGTTGCATGAAACTTTGGTAAAAAGAAAAGCTTTCTTGACATGGAGAAATACTAAATCTTGCATTTTCTCTTCTGCCACTCGCTTATAAACAGGCAATCTTATTTGTTTAACATGACTCACCTTTTAGAAATTCTCGCTTACTCATATCCTTTAAGTTGTAATTTTCTATGTGTGTCTTTTTGGCAACCATGAATTAGAACTCTCTTCCAACAGACTGAAAATATTTTGCTTAACAGGACTCTAATTTTCAACCTCTCATGTCTGCTGTCATTTTAAGAACAGTAACTAAATTCACAGCTTTCTGTCTCCTGGAGACTTTTGTATCAAATATGCATTAAAAAATAATAATGGCATCAACAATTTATTTTCACTGTCACATAGAGATATTCATAGTATGTTTCTGTACTTCAAGTAATTTTCGCTTGCTCTAACACTTGCTTACTAGCACTTCTTCAAATATTTGATGTAATATATTGTCTATATTTGCAAGGTTTCAAAAAATATTAAAATCCCCCCAAAAAACCCTCCATGCAACTCCCCCCACAACATAAGAAAGCAGGGTAAAGACAGCACTTATTAAAAAAGGTATTGTTATTAAAATTGGTGTCAGTCTCTGTAATGTGACACATTCCTTGTCCAGGCTGCGCCAGGCTGGAAGGACCCTGGCTGGGCCTCCTCCCTGGAAATAAGGGGAAGAACTGAGACCACCTGTAGCAGCTTTTTTTCAGTATCAGAATACTCTTCCAGCATCCAAGATATGCTGCTGAAGGACTTCTGACACGTCCACTTTGCATTCATTCATGCCAGGTTTTAAGCACTTGATCAAATGCTGGCAATAACCTCCTCTCCCTTCCTTGTGTTTAACCCTTGGTTTGATTTGCAAAGATGAATCAAGTGCTTCTGTCTTCATTTTACCAGGCTAAATAAGTAGGTCCTATTATATAACACACTTTAATTTCTTCTCGTATGATAGATTCACTGTTCGCTTAATCATCATAATTGCACTTCTTTCCATCTGTTCTCATTTAAGTTCATTTTTCTTGAACAAGGATGACCAGATTGTACCTACCTCTCAAAATAAGATTAATGCCTTCAGTGATTCTCATTCTTCATTATTTCTTTGGAAGATCTTTTAAAAAAAAAAAAAAAGAAGAAAGTGAATGCAGTCCATTAGGTGTATTGCACAGATTACAGAATAACCTGAGTAAATCAGTACCATTAATAACTGGAAATCTCCCAACATTTTAATATCAAGTTCTACTTTTCAAAACTGTTACTTGGATTTTGAATCTAATACAAGATGTCTTTGATAGAATCACATATCAGTGTTACAATTGGCATCAGGTTACACCTGAATTTCAAATCTTATGCAATACATGCTTTACAATGTTCAGCAAAATTTATTGCATTTCAGAATGTTTCATCATCACCATCAAATATCCTCAATTGGAACGGACCCACAAGCCTCACTGAGTCTACTTTTAAATCCATGAAATTTGAAATCTACCATGAAAGCCAAAGAAAAAATGGCCTTCATAGCTGAATTTGGGATAATTTTCTCTCCCTGTCCCCTCCATTCTCATTAATTTTCTTCACTTTTCCCCCAATATCCTGAAGCAGTACTCTCAGAAAACTAAAATCAAAACAGTAAGTCTCTGTTACTGCTCCTGCACTCAGAGAAATTTCATCAAGTCAGAGACCAAGTCAAAGATAGTTTATTATTCTTTTCTCTCCCTTATTATAACATTTTTCAAACTAATTAGTAACATTACCCATACCGTCAATGTGGTATTGAGAAGTTCTATTAGAAAATTGTTGATATTTAAAACATGGTACAGACATAGGAGAAAGAAAAATAGAGGTTAAAATCTTTATATCCTTTGTTAAATGAGCAACTTATTTGTTACAAATCTTCAGGGAAAAAATACCAAAAAGCCAAGCCCAGATATGAGGCCTTAAAATTGTGAAATTATAAAAGAAAATCATAATTATTAGAGCCAACTCTGTTTTAGAGAGAAGGTAAAAGATCTGCTCTAAGCACCACTAAATACATTATGTTTTTAAAGGAATCTTCAGAAGTGAATCCACATAATAAAAAAGAATTAAATACTCTATAGGATATTACACCTATATCCTAAAATCTCAGCACTTTTAGTTATTTGCCATTTCCATTTATTGTAAGAAAATATTGGAAGATCACAAACTCATTTCAGGCCCTATTGTGTGAAAATGTAGCTCATTATGGTCCTCTCCCTCTGAAGAGTTTCCTATTTAGCCTAAGATATAGCAAGAAAAAGTGAAAATGGTAGGGTTGTTAAAAACCACAAGTATACTGTTCTATCATACCATTAAGGTACTCAAAGGGCCCATTTCTGGAATGGAATAACAAAAAGCAATTAATATTATTTTTTTCTCCCTGTTTTTACTGCAATATAGAACATACTGAACACACATTACTAAACTCTATAATATTGTTTCATGTTATAAGGAAACTTTATCACAAAATATTAAGGAGCCTCTAATCAAAAAATATCCCTCAGAAAACACTCATAGCACCCACCCAGCAAAGCCTGGCTCCATTTTCAGGGCTGCAGGATCTCCTGGCTGTTCTGTCATTTACATAAACACAAAACACATAAAATGCTTCCAACTCCTTTTGCAAGAAAAATGCTTGAACAATTGACATCAGTAATCACAAAAGTAGAAAGGGCTGAAGAAAAAGCCAGTGATATGCTCAATCAGGAAGAGAATTTTCATTCATTTGCATGTAATTTTCACACTTACTGTTCTACAACTGAGATCAGAAAAAGTGATTTTACACTATCAAAAGATGAAGCCTGACAAGGAAAGAACTCAAATGAAACCTTTTTCTATAGCATTTCATTAATAAATGCAGTTCTTGAATTTGAATATATGACATTGCCCCCCATCTCCTGATTTTCACATTTGCTAATTGTGACAGTTTTCCATATGCAAACAGGGAAACAAGTAGCTCAGAACCTCTAGATTCCCCTGTGAGACATTACAATTCAGCTAAAGAATACAATGAAAACTAATCTTACATCTTACACTAACCTCTTGAAGATGTTATTGCCTTTCCTACCTCTACCCTGCTCCAACTTTCATATTGCACCTCTTTAAGTATAAAGTGAATAATTCAACTTAGAATTTCCTAGTATAAAAGTGGAAATCCAGCTGTTAGTAAAAGAAAACCATGTCCAGAACACACTAAAAGTACCTGTGTCTGAATGTAGAAACCTCAACTTTGTGAGGCTTCTCAAGCTAAAACTTGTTTCACTCACAGGGAATCAGGACCAGCTTCTCCTCCTTCTGCTGCTACATGGAGCCAGCAAGAGAGCTCTGCTGTGCAAAACATGGAGCTGCTTCTCCACAATGAACACAGATAAATGCAAAGGAACCTCAGCTGAGTTTGCTCAGGCACTTCTCCTTGCTTTACGAGGATGTGCAGCCATTCAGCACAGCTGATCTTTCCAGAAAGTCAGCTGCATCTCTGCCACAGAACACTTCCCCCAACACAAAATATTTGTGAGCTTTGGATTTACTTCTATCATGTCATAATATTTTTTTTCTATGAGTTTGTTGGACGCAAAAGCTATAATGGACTTGGATTATTTGGGTAGATGTGGAATACTAAGAGGCAGGATCTCTCATTTCAACAAAATTTCCTCTATTTGACAAGACAGCAAAATAATTTCACTGAAAAAACATCCTAGTGAATGGAACCATTTTAATTTAATAAATCCATCACACATCAATAGAATTAGCATACACACATCATCCTGTATAAAAATCACTATCAAGTGACACATTACAGACTTCTAAACACATTTTTTGAGTCGAACATCAGTGCGGTTGAGTGCCAGTTTACAGTTTTAGATGTCTCTGTACATGCATGAGGTACGAGCACAGAACTCTGCTCACAACACCCCCCTGTCCCTATTGTGGCATATTTGCAGTGGCTATAAACTGCCTTTGTGGATTAATGTTATCTCAAACTTTTTCTTGGCTAATGAGCAGAGTATGAGAGGGCAGAACTGAAGTGCCTCTGACCCAGCCCATGCCCACTGGAGCCAACAGCTCCAAGAGGAGTGTTTGGCCGGAAGGTAAAATGTACACCCCACCTAATCCAACCCAAGGTGGGCCAAAAACCCAAGGAATAAACACTTCCCTTGTATTTCTCTCTATATTCCCTCTATCTGGTAACATGGCCTAAGCAGAAATCCCTCAATATCCCAGGATCAGAATCCCAGGCTGAGAGGGACCTCAAGGATCATCTGTTCCATCCTTTCTTGGCAAATGCATGGCCTGGGAAATGGGCCCAGCACTCCATTCAGCTAAATCACAAAAGTGTCCAATAGTCCGGAAAGGCAAGAAAAGAGATGTAATGAAAACTAATGTATCAGATAAGAGAGAACCTGTCCCTTAGATTTATTACTTGACTTTGTGGGGGGATTTTATTATTACTGATTTCTAGACTTTGTTGCTGCAAGGATGCCTGTTTTCTCAGGATACGTCACTGTAATAGCATAAAAAAATAATAAAGACTGTACTCTGTCCTGCCTTGCACATCATGAGAAAGCCTATTTTATACTGATCAGGAGCCTGTAAAGAAATTAGTGTTACACTTATTTTTAGTAGCAATATTAGCAGTCACTGGAAAGTTTTTCTCTAGTTTTAACAGTTAACCAAACTTCATAAATATTCTAAAAATCAAAAACAAAGTTTATTCAATTAAACTCTCCACATAAAAAAATTTCCATCAGCTGTTGCCAGCATGAATTTAGATTGGCAGCAGAATAAATGCAGTATTTCATATGTTGGCAGTCAGTTCTTCATACACATGAGGGCAAGCAGCACACTAAAAAATATTTCAGTTCTAACTACTGGATTTGAGTGAAAGCCAAGTAGCTGAGGGAATCCATTACACCCGATTGGGCCCATTGCAGTTCAGAAGTCCATGACACATGCCCTCTCTAGAACAGCAATTGTGATGAGAACAGGTAATAGGGAGGTTGGTTTCTCTATAGGAAACTGAAATAACATATTGCCCTGCCCTTTGATACAACGAGAAAGAAGCACACAACAGGATATTTGGTTAAAGAAATGAAAAAATAATTAAAAAGACAAAAAATATTGGTTAGTTCCTAAGAACTTTTGTATCACTTTAAAAAATGAGAGCATGGCAAGTTAGAGGCTTAAAATCAGACTCTGCAGCGTGAACTATGAACTCTCACGAACTCAAAGTCCACGGTATGTTTTTATAAGATCTCATAATTAGGTCTGTGAACTTACATGTGAGGTCCTTCCACTGAGTTATGGCTCCCTGGCCCCAGGCCCTGACATTTCACAAAGTGAAATGATGCTTGACAATGGAGCTGTCTTGGCTTGACAGGTGTAACAGCAGAGCTGAGCAAACCATAATAAACCCATCCTGGGGAAGCCTTTCCTGTGCTGTTGCAGTTGTGGGAGCGTTATCTGCTTCCCTAAAACCCACTGGGTTTGTGCCAACATCACTGGTAATTCACCCAAAACTTTGTTCTTTCCTTCCATGTCGGCAGATGCTTCTTAAAAATCTGAGTAGCAATCTCTGCTCCGTGGTATAACCACTGTGGTATAATTCTGTGCTCTTTTCATAGTGGAACTAGAATATGCACTTTAACAAGTTGATTGTAAAAATTTTGTCAGTTTTATTGCAGAATGTCTTTCACATTCAGAAACGAAAGGTTTGATTAGTTCTGGTTTTTTATCCGAAGACCAGTCTGATAACATTTTTGTGAGAATATAAATGTATCTAAGGTGTTTAATCTCATATTAGTCCACAAGGTAACAAGGAACTAAATCTACTGCATGGACAGCAAGCCAAACTAACTCTAATTAGGGTCCAGGTTCCTACAGAAAACCACCAGCATGGGAGTGACCTGAACTCAGTCCTGTTCACATTTAGCAAATCTCTTCAAAGCATGTGCAAAAAGCTTTTCAAGGACTCACTATTTCACCAAGTATGGATGGATTATCACAGAAATGCCAAACCACATATTTTTGACAAAAAGAATTCCCTCCTCCTGCCTAATTTGAAGCCTCTGCTTTGTAAAATGCAAATCAAAGTGGAGTCAGGCCTTCCATTTCAGAACCTTTTTGAATTTGCCTTGACAGTTTTCTACTCTTTAATGAAATAAAAATGAATAGTTCGAGAACTCCTGACCTACACTGCAAGTTTGTTTTGGTTATTGCTCTTCTTAAGATAACTGGTTTTTGTTTTTCTCATGCAGCCAGTCTGTCAAAATTAAGACAGCATTTTTCCACTTTTATTAATGCAAATATTTCTTGGAGGAGAACATGTAGAGACAGCAAAAAGGAAACCTTTCCACAGCATTTGTGACAGGCTGCTTTCACAATTCATTTTTGAGCAAATTTAGAGTAAAATCTGTAAGAAAAAACCTTTCATTTATGAAAAGGCATATTTATGAAAGCACATACACTCTAAGAAGATTATATCAAGTGTACATTCATTATGGATAAAGTAAATCTGCCTATAAATACATTGAGAAATTAATTAAGAAGGAAAGAGAAGGGGATGGGATGCAACATCTCCTTGCCTTTGAAATCAAACATTTGCCATAAATGGGATTGAAATAGAAAAGGGATGTAGGGGAAAAGCATTCAAGAAATATTAGCAAGTATATAAATACGTACTAGGCAACTGAATAGATGCAGATACCAAAACATCTCCTGAGATGGGACAAAATTTTAATTCAAGGGACACAATTTTTTAAAATTTGGGATAGAAAATAGTAAAATAATTTTATGTGGTTTTGTTTTGTATCAGTATTGACTCGTGATTTAAAAACACAACTAAAAGGGAACAGTTATTTGAACGGAACTGCTTTGAACAAAATGCTGTTTGTTTCCACTTCACATTACAACAGCATGATTGCTTTGGCTGAAGGGAAAATATTGAAGAGTTCAACTTTCTTCAAGGTTTGGGAATATGATCACTCAATAAACAAGTATTCTTCCAGCACTCTAGAAGCTTTCAAACTTTTCTAGAAGCTTTTCAAACCATTGAACAACATTAATATTTAATGCATAAAATGGATAAATGTTAAGGATCGAAGACAGAGGTTATTTGCAAAAGACCTCAAAATAGTTTGCAAGAAAGTCTAAGCCGAAAATTTATATACTCTTGAGTCCTTGGTTTGGTGGAGTTTTTTGTGTGTGTGTATTTCGTTTCATTCTTTTAAAATTATTATTTATATATTTTAATTTTGGGGGTGAGTCACAAATTTTCTCTTGGTCTTTAATGCAAATGTTCCATAGAGGTATTTGCAAAGACCTTTTCTACTAGTCATCAACCTGAGACTGTTGAATCTCACTCCCCATGTCCTGTATTGATTTCAGTATAAAGCTCATGTATCATCTTTCAGCATAAACCTCAACCTCCTCATTTTTCTCCTGTCTTTGCTTCCCTTCTCCTCTCTTCCACTTCTAACCCAGGACTGACAGTTGAAAATACCATGTATTCCTTTCCCCCTTCTTTCCTTAACAACATATTTACACCCATCTCCACTGTGTTTTCTTTCATCATCATCATCATCATTTCATTCTTTTATCCTGTTAAGTACTTTTGAGGCTAGTCTAGGTCCTATTAAAGTTAATGGATGCCTTGCCATTAACTTTGATGGAGGGAAAATTAGCCTCTAACCTCTACTTTGTTTCGTTCTTGCAGGAAATAATTCAATTCTTAACTCTATTCCTTATTTATATAGCTATTACATACATATGGTATATTCCCTCAATTTCCTTTCCAAGTGCTCTCCTAGTTTCTTTCTCCATGTTATACACTTTTTCTAATTTATGTTTTAATATTTCAAAATGTGTATTGAAAACACCTAAACATGTTCGTGCTGCAGCTGTTCATTTCTCTGTGGGCATATATGGACACAGAGAAACTTCTCTGGTAATGCAAGACAGCTCTATTTACTTCTAGGGAATTGCACAGGTACAACCAAGGGCAAAATTTTAGGCTTTATCAGAGCTGGAAAACACAGTAGAGTAGCTTATAGTAAATACAGCATAATGAGAGACAACACTGCAGTAGAGTTTCCCTATCTCTCATTGTCTGTATCCCTAGCAATTAATATCACAGCTGTCAGATAGAATTGACCTGGATAAATCATTTCCCCCAATCAATAATCACAGCAGCAGGTTCGTACTGCTCCTCTCTGTCAGTGTATCCTACCTACATAAACTCCTTTTACCAGGTCCTTTAGGGAAAGCCTTAGGAATGTGCCAAAGGCATCAGGGCTCATCTTGCTGATGTGCAGCACCGACTGGGGGGGCTGAATTCTCAGCAGTAACGTCGCTGGAGTGCCTGTTGGGAAGGTCTGGCTCTAAAGGTGCTTTCAACACACTGGCAGAGTAAAACAAAACTAAAAACATTCAAACAAAAGAGGAAATTACAATAAAGTCAGACAAGAATTTGCATATATTTTTGCAGCCGCAGAGGAGCAATGCTGACCACTGAGTAAAACTGGATGCAATTAAGTTATATTAAGAATATTCAAAAATGCACCGAAGTAAGATGGAATGTTTTAGTGTTGCTTTCTTAGTGAACTGGTGGGATTTTAGTGAATTTAGACAATAATTATTCACTATACTGAACGTATCATGTGTGATGTAGTGTCTGTATGGAGATTGGCATTAAACAGTTAAACCAGAGTGAGCTACTGGGTGAGCTGGTGTACAAAATAGGGGTGAAGGAGAGAGAAAACCAGGCTGGCTTTACCTCCTTGATCAGACAGCACTCTTGCGAATACACAGCTGAAGAAGCCAAGACACAAAAATTTGAGCATCATAAACAGCTCCAACTAATCCACTAGGAAAGGCAGTGAGACCTCTCTAATATTGCTTAAAGTGATCTGCAGATGGCCCTCTGCAGCTGGAAGTCTTTGCCTTCAGTCTTCAACCACATATCATTCCCTTGGAAAATTAGTAGCTGTAGAATCATCCATCTCTTTCTGTTGAACAGGTCTATTTATAATTACAAATTCATGGCCTTTTCTGGATGAAATATTCATGTAAACTCAACTGCCAAACTGCACTTATGGCATAGTAAACTGCAAAACATTATCATATTAAAAGCAATTCAGCAACGTGCTTCATGCCAACATAATAAAAATGTCATTTTAAATATTGTTTAGGAACACTAGTTTATTTTTCAATGTAGAATCCCAAAATGTATTCAGGACACAGTATATCTTGAGAAAATGAAATCAAAGTATGAGACAAAGTGTTGAACACAAGTAAATAATTTCCAGGTACCAGAAAATTGTTTTATTTAGTGAAAAGTGTCTATCCTTCCCAATGCTTTTCTAAGACCTGCTAGAGATGTTCTACACTTTTGGATGTTGGGCAAAGTTATAACTAATCGTTAAAGATATGAAGAAAATAAAGATAAGTGAAGAATGTTTAGATGGCACTTGAAACGAAACGCTTATGGTAATACTTGCAAATGTATATGTATGTATACTGACTTCAAAGATATGTAAAGACTGTAGAAATCTTAGATCTGGTGATTAAACAAACTGAAAAATCATTGAACATTTTTAATTGAAATAGTAATATGTAAAATTAAAGAAATCTGTATGTAACAGTAAAGATAATTCTATAACCTTGTAAAAAATCTCTCTCTATTTGTCTTGTAGCCCTTTTAGGTTCTGGAAGGTGCTCTAAGGTCTCACTGGAGCCTTCTCTTCTCCAGGCTACACAATTTCAATTCTCTTGGTTTTTCCTTATAGGAAAGGTGACTCAGAAGACAAAGCTCAGAAGAAGTATCTTATGTATTTTCCTGTTCTGAGCAGGACCACTAATTGTTAATGACAATAACCTGAAATAAGCAATTCTGAAAATGAGGATTAAACTGGCAGATAGTGGAAAAAAAGGCTCTAAGTCAGAAAATAGTTCGCAAATAATAAAGGGTTATCCTGTTGCTAAGAAAGTAGGGGAATTTTGAACCGATTTTTCCTCCAACCAAAATTACAAAATAAAAAGAAAATCCAGATTAAATGAAATATTTCTGACTCTCTTTAACAAAAGCAAAACCAGTTCAAATAAATGTAAATCACAATTTACAACATGAAAGTAAAAATGGTCACCTTGGGACCTACTTGACTAAGTAGCTGCTGGATATGGTCCCAATCTCTGCTTTATTAAATATTTAAATATTGTGTACAACATAGAACAATAGAAACAGTGGAGACTGAAAGCAGCTTGATGTGAATCACTGTGTATTCTCCAGGAATAGTCTATATTCCGATGCTTCTATGAGGTTGCTGCTGAAAACTTGAATGTTCTTTGGCAAGAAAGGGAATGGAATCTGCCTTTCACCTCCAGGCTAAGCAAGCCCTGAGCTGTGCTGCTTCTGTCAATACCCACCCTGTTCACACCACACAGCTCCCCCTAAGAACCCTTTCAGCCACACATGCTGTGCTATTTACTTTTCCTTTCTTTGTCATCCTAATTTAATGCTTAATGTGTGACACCAAAACCAAATTATGCATTTTTTTGTCACTGGTGCACAAGTGACATCCTGGGAGCTTGCTCAGATTCATGCAAGTATCAGCAAAACTGAAGATAATCTTTGTCTATCTTCATAAATTGTTGTCTTCTACAGAGAGAAAAATCTACTGGATAGTTGAAGAAAGAGGAAAAGAAGAAAAATGTCTTCTTTTCTCAGTTATTCAAATTTTTTTTCTGATAGGAATGTGAATGAGGTGGTATCTAGGGGAAAATAAACCCAAGAAAGTAGAGGAAACAACAAAATTATTGACTATGTCCAAGAAGCTTATTACAGGAAGGTGTTCTGCTCATAGACTCCAGCAGTTCTGTGCCTTCTTTTAAAAATAATTTTCTTTCAAAGCTGGAAAGAGCTCTACTTCCTGCTTATATGGTAGTAGGGCAAATCTTTGTCCCCAGGGAAGTCTTTCCTGCCCAGGGTGGTGCGCATGGCATGTAATGTGTGCTGTCAGAGATTTGCCAATATTCTAATGTTATTTTTTATAATTGCTTTATTCCAACAGGTTTTAGCTTAGCAATTTTGTTTTTAAATGTTTAAGTTATTCAGCTCTAGCAGATAATTTATGGATGGCAAAAACTTGAGATGGATGACAGAAAATCTTAATTTTTGGTAGTTTGCACACCTTCCTACTTTATGACAAACTAATAACTCTATCTTCTCTTTTCTTTCTTCTTAAGAAAAAGATATTAATTGCTGGAGTAAGACTTTGCTACTGGAATTTTACTGTATAACAAAACAGTATTTTCTACAGTAATATTTTGCAATGAAACCACTTTCTAGTTTAATTACTTTAAATTATTTACTGGCCTTCAGTAGCATTCAGTAACACACAACTTTCTCTGCAGCAATCACTGAAATTGCTGTGTAGAGGTTCCTTGACAGCAGAAGGGACTTACCACAGTTCTCAAATAACTCCAAGGATTTCACATATTGCAGTGTGCTGCAGAATTTCTTTGAGACAAATGCAGTGCCAGATGTAGACGTTTCTGTGGTACTGACTGAATGCCTTTCCAGCAACACTACTGTGCTTAATCAATAGAGAGAGTTTATATTGGCCATAAAACCACAGAGCATGGTCTTCTAACTAGAGCCACATGATATGTTTACTACCAAACCTGAAAACTATATTTATTCTCTGTACTCCACATTATGGAGAGGAGGAATGACTCACAATTACTATTAGACATCTGAACCATTTCGTTTTAACTGTGGAATATACTCACGAGGTAGCAGAATCAGTGTATAAAGGAAGGAGGGGGCATTATCAGGCTGGGTTAGTGCATACTCTTGTCACTAAATTTGGCTTCAAAAGGAAGAAATGTCCACAGATCCCCACAGGGTGCCGTGCTGCAGTGCCAATGAAGGTAAAGCCAGTGGCTAGCTCCTTCCAGGAACTTTAACATAAGTGCTATTTCTTTTCTTGTTTTCTTGGGTCTTTGGTTGGGGCTATTTTTTTGACTTTACAAAAATAAATTCTGCAGCTCTGGATGCCTATTCACCAGAGTATGTTGGCAAATAAGCCTTTGAAACTCATCAGGCTCCTGAGTTCCCCCAGAGAGCTCCCATTTACCTGGGGCCTGGCTGCATGATGCAGACTAAGTCTAGCTTAATGATAAGAATAAATCTAAATAGCACCTTCCAAATCACTAGGCCTTTGGGAAATTCACACTTCTACTTGTGTGAAAAAGCCAACAGACTCCTTTGATAAAATGCTGCTTTACTGATAATACCAGTAAGTTGTTGAGTTCTCTTTCCAGACGTGACTCACAGGAGAAAGTCACTTTTCTATGTACAGACTGAATATCACACTCTCCTCTGTTGTTACTGCTTGACTTTAATAGAGTCATAACAGAGAATGATTTGTATCTTTCTGCTCCAAATTCACGTGCTTCTAATTTTAGGGTTTTGGTTTGACTTTTTTTTTTTTTCTTTTTCTATAACTGAGAAGAAAATCTGATGCTGGTGATGATGTTGGAGTTGCTACACTGTCTAGTAAGGCTTTGTAGGATTTGCATGTTCTAATCATTGTCCAGTAAAATTGCTGTCTATAACCTTAAAATTTTTGTTTCTATACAAGATGATAGAAACAGCCCAAATAGTAAGGACCAGAGATATTTAAGAGTATATGGAATGATTATATGTCCCACAAGGTCAGGCATTCCTATCATAGACATTACCTGCACAAATCACTAAACCATCACAAAACGGCACCTGAAATTAGGAAACATCATGATTCAGATAGGCTACTTTCACATACCCAATTCAGATCATAGTCTTCATGTGATAAAACCCCACATTATTTCTGAAAAAACCTACCATTAATCAGTGCACAAGATGCAAATAAATCACTTGCTGACACTTATTCAATATTATCAGTTTTATCCCCACTGTTTACTGTATTCTGTTATGCCTTGTTTATTGTATACTACTCAAACCCCTGACTGGACAAAATGATTAATTTCTTCAGAGCCTTTCTGTGACATTCATCAGTGCAGTATTTAGTTCCTTCACTACACTTTCATAACAACTATCTGAGATAAGTGCATATTGATATTCCTGTTCCAGAGATAGCAGATGCAATGCCAGAAATCCAAATTCTGATTTAGTGCTATGGTGTACATTATATATCCAAGGCAGAAGAATTTACTGCAGTTGCAGCTGTGAAATCTCTGGTGTATATTGCATTCCCAAGTCAAATGTCCAGGATATTCACAGCTCAGGTAAACCCTTATCAAGTGTGGGTTTAGTAACCAGCATAGAATTAATGTGTGTCAAGACCATGCAGAAAACCACTTCTCTAGGTCACTAAGGACGAGGACATCTTTTTCTTCCTGCAACACCCTGCCTCATTCACTCAATACTATTCAGAAATAAATGAGACAGAATCAAAACAGTTTTCTCTCTACAGAAGTGGCAAGGCCACCAACTGCTGGAGCACTGGAAAATTTTGAATTACCATCCCAACATTGTCTTGTCCTGCTCTTCCCTAAGCATTCCCTGTAGATAGATACCTGTCACAGAGTACTGGGACAGATCAGCCCCTTCTGCTCTAACCCAGACTGTATTTTCTTTTTTTCCCCTTCCAAAAAAATCCCCTTAAATTCTCTTATTGCCATCTTCTTTAATGCCATGTACTTCCTTATAGATGTTACCTGGGTGCAAGTGCTGTAATCTTCCTTGTGGACCAGTTCTGAAAAAGGATCCAGAACTTCCACCCTGGGTTTCAGATATTTCCTGACAACTGAGGAGCAGAAGAATTCGGTTATTTCCTCTCCTCTGCTCAGGGGCTGTGGAGGATACAGGCGGAAGAGTTTCCCCGCTCATGTGCTCTAACTCTCTCCTGGCAAACCCTACACAATCAAAAGTTTCAGTTGCAGAAAAAGTCTCGTTTAGCTCCAGGGCTGGATCATACCCACTGTGAATAAAACTTCTACAAAGTTTGCTGCACAAATGAAATCGGAGAAAACCAAGCTTAACAGACAGTTTAAAAGTGGATTTAATTTTCAGGGTTTCATATTAAATATTCAAAAATAATACTTGGGATATAACAGCTACTCTTCTTCCTACCTACTCCTAGGAATGTCTGTGGATGGTATTATGAGGTGTCAGATAATCTTTTAGTTGAGCGAACCAATATATTTTCCTCTTGTCTCACTCATCACGTTACAAAAAATACACTAAAGTGGATATTTAAAATCATATTTATCAATATCTAAATGTCTTAATGGAGATTTGAAGTAAAAATAATACATAAGTCCAATTTGAGAATTCAGCTTAAGAAAAACAATGAAATACCAAAAAAATCTGAAAAGTGACAAAATCTGACTTAGCAAAATGCTGAATATTTCACTATTCTGATATCCACCACAGAGTATTGGTGTGGAGGATATCAGAACATCACAGGAGGTTGGATACGCATACAAAAGCATGGGAATTTGACTTCCAAAACAGCTGGTAAAATAAAAGAGAGGAAAGAGGAAAGGACAAATTTCAGGATAGTTTCTTATTAAAAAAACCCATGTAAGCTAACTCTTCTTTGTCCCTTAAACATTCATTTATATATATATATATATAAAATTGAGTTAATAGAAGTGATTTTTTTATTACTTTATGTGTTTGTTTGTTTTATCTTTTAAACAGAGCTTAAAGTTAGGCAAATATTATTCAGGGACAATTTTGATTTAATTGATCTTGGGCTAAAAGAATGAACTGGAGGATCTCTTGAGACTGCTGCCAGCTCTAATCTCCTGTGATGAGTACCCAGGGACAGCTGGAACTTGATGCATCTTATCAATCAAAAAATAAAATTCCATACAGATTGCAGATTGCAGCACTACTTCTCGGCACAGTCGTTCTGGTACTGGTAAGGTATTTAATTGCAAAGTGATCCTCACTATTAAAGATGCATGAACTTCTTAAATGAAAGTGCAGGGGAAGTCTGGGAATCTCTTGCTCCTCAAGCCTATCGCTTATAATATTGCTGGTATTCCCACTGCAGGCATCATTATAATGATACAAAGCACTGAGTGTTTGCAGAACTGAGGTTTCAATCAGTCTCCATATGCCCAAAAAAAGCATTGATGAAAAGCATAAGAAAATATATCCTAAGTCTTGAAACAAGCAGTAAACAACAGATTTTATACAAAGACTACTGTGCTGGCGAGAAAACTCATTCATTCTTTTTTATAATTCCAAGCATTTGCTCACACATTTCACATTTCTTGTTGACACAAAGCATAGTATTGTTTTATCTCCTTGTCTACCCATTCTGTTATGATAGAAAGCCTTCCACACCTCAGTAATATCAGCTCAATCTATCACTCCAGCCTAATGTTCTCATCAACGCCAGGCAGCCTGGCTCCATTTCTCATCTGCAGCGTGCCACTGATCCGTGCATCTTCACCTTCCTGCAGGGCTCCGGGGGTGTCGGGGCGTGGGGAGGGCTCCAGCAGTGTGTGCACACAGGAGGGATGCACACTGTGCTCATGCCACACCAGGGCCACTGATCTCATGCTGATCTAACCTGCTCGCCTCCCTCTCACACTTCTTTACTGACTTCCTATAATTGTCTCTCCCTGTAACCTGTTCCTTACTCTGCTTACTTAGCCCAATTAATTAAGGGAAGCCCAATCTTAAATACAAATTATATATCCAGAACCAACAAAAGCTATGTGTAAAGTCTGGAAACATTCAAGAATATGTTTAAATTTATTTCAGTTTGTGGTTTACCCCAGAAATCTCCATTGATAGCAAATGTTTACTCATCCCTTTCCACTTTTAGGAAACTGAAACGAATTTGCATGCACACATAGATTACAGAGCAAGAAAATGTGTGTCTAATTAACATCAACGAACAGCTAATTATGAACAATAAACATTAGATGAAGAGAATCAGTCTGCAAAAGAGAAGTGGAGGATGCCAATTTGATCGTATAAATCCTTGATCAAATATTTCAGGGCAGCTAACGCTAACAGGAGCAAATTAACTACTGGCTGCAACGTTTTCTCAGGTCTGTAGAGATTTCTTTCTGACAGGAGCCTCTCACCCCAGCCCTGCATCTCACTATGAAAGCAGTCACAGGGAAAAAAAAGTTTGTCATTTAGGAGGAAAAGTTCTGTTTGAATCAAAGGTCTATACAGCAACGCCTCCCACCAAAAACAAACTGGAAAAAACTGAACACACCTGAAATTGAAAACCTAATATTGTTACATAGGTCTTACTATGTTGTGCTGAGGTGTCTCCGAGTATTGTCTTATATCCTAGCTAAAACCTTCTGCAAACATTTGGGGGTTTTTGTTTGTTTGTGGCTGGTTTTGCTATTGTTCCTGTTTGGTTTTTTTTTCCATTTCAGACTTTCTCAGTATTTCCCAGAATACTCCAGAGGTATTCTCCAGATTACCATTCTTTCATGACCTCTGAAAAGTGTTTCTTTTCCTTTAAGGCAGCTGTGAAACAGCACACTTTAAGCCTTATCCAAATGTTTTGGAAGACTGAGCATATGACAGTGCAAGTTTAATTTTCAGTTCGTTTTTGTCCATTAAGGGAGTGCTAAGGCAGTAAGCAACATGTAGCCAAATTTCTGGGGGTGTTTCTAATTAAATTCAAATTTTACCTCTTTTTGTTACTTGTTGGAAATGTCCTGTCTGACATTTCAGAATTAAAAATCCCAGATGTAGCAAATGAAGAAATTGGTTCACTCAACAATAGCACAATCCTTGAGCCAAAATGCTCTTGAATACAATATTTTCCAATAATGACTATGGGTTATTCCACTGTTCCTATACATTTACCATGAGATAAATACTTCATATCTGTAGGTATGTTACCTAGTGTCCTTACTTGAAACATTAAAATACTCTGATTACTTGAAAGAGACAAACCCCCCTTTTCATGTATTAATATGATGATAATAAAATACTGATTATTCATAATGCAGTCAAAGCACAGACATTCATGGTGTGCAAGTGCTGGTGTTAGTTACAGAGTATACACCTCCAGGGGTGATGCCCACAGCAATTCAGGTATTTATATAAAAAAAACAGCTTGGTGCTTTTCCACCTCCCACCCGGGTGCAACTTAGAGGGGGACAGCACTTTGTACTTTTGGTTTTTGTGGCCCACAAATTCCTCTGTTCTCCTCATAAATATTATGTCACATATTGTACAGATAGCTCATATTAAAAATGTTTTATAATGTGTTTATAATTATTAATACAATTCTTATTTCTTTTACTGTCCTGTGCTTCTGTCTGCACAACTCCACAGAAGAAAAGAGAATGCCAACAATTTAAAATTAAAAGCATCTGTGTTTCATCCTGAATAGTTTTTCTATCTTGTTGGTTGTTTCTGTTCTTTAACATCATGTTTCCTTCCAAATCAATATGTATGGTTTACCAGGATCAAAAACTATTGCAATGCTGACTTTTATTGCTAGAATAAATATATTCATTATTCTCTAATGAACAGCAGTATCTGAAACACCTCTAACCATCCAGACATCAGGAATTAACAGTGGCAATACAGATTAAAACCTATGAACTTCAAATAGGCTTCCATAATTAAAAAAAAAAAAAAAGAAAGAAAAAAAGAAAAAAAAAGAAAAAAAAAAAAGAAAATCCCAGTTACTAAGTGTAAGAAATCCTCATCTCTATCCCTGGCTTTTCTAATACAAATGTTTCTTAGCTCAAATGATCCCATTGCCTGAGAGGAATACTATGTAGCCACTCCTTTTCCTTTTTACAAGGAGTTGAAAATTTTGTGACACATAAGTCTTAGTTGTACATAGCAATTTTCAAACATGCAGCACTTATTAAAAGGTGAATATAATTGCTCAGAGTTGCTCAGAAGCAGACAAATTATATGGTGGGTTGAATTTAAGACTCTCCTAACTGCACAATAAGAGGAGCTTATCAGATGGATGACCATACTTGTGAAAAGTTTTGAAAGTATAAACTTCTTTTTTATATCCACTGTTATCTTTTGAAGGTACCCTGTTCCCAGGGTCTCCATCCATCCTGCTGCATTTGAACAACAAGCAGTTAACTGTAAAGAGAAACCAGATGGAACTTTCACGCCCAATGTAACTATTTAGAATTTGGCTAAAATACTGAACGATAACTAAGAATAAACCCATCCAGTATTAAGAATCATTTTCTCTCTAGCTTTTTTCTCTTTATGACTGCCTTAGTATGTGGGTAAATACAAAAAAAGGTGCACAGAAAGTTCATCTATTAATGTCAGACTTCTCATGCATTAATTATAGGTGTATGTCCAATCCCTTCTTGTTAAGTAAGAAACTTGACAAGAAGCACCAGAAAAATTCACTCTGTGGCAGATGTGCTACACTGTCTGGTTGCAGTGTGTTGCAGAAGCCCCTGTATATATCCCACAGAAATTAAAAATTATACTTGCAGTACGCTAAGGCAACCCCAACCAATTCAGGGACCTGTACAAACCTTGCCCTTATGCTATTGATAGATCCTGTTCTTGTTGCTGATTCTTAAGATGCTTTAAAAGGAAGTTGCAGTAAAGAACTGGCACATGGTCTCTAGGGTGGGTAGATAAAAGGTTCTCAAGCAAACATGGCATGGGAGCCAAAATTCAGGGGTTAAAATAATAACTTACACCTAGAAAAATATCTATAAATGTGGTCTTATTGAATACATCCTTAAGCACCAGTTTAAACAAAGTACAGCAAAGATTATTTTAGCCTGGAATGCAAAAATGTTACTATTCTCCTGTGTTCGTGTTTTTACTTAAGCTAAAGTTAGGCTTACACTGCTGCCACTGGAGCATTACTGCTTTGTACATGCAGTATTTAGTGAAAAAGTAAAAAATCTCCCCCCTTGGCAGCAGCCACTGACAATCAGTGTTAAGTATCACTGAATTTCACAGCCCTCTGACTAGGTTTTAAATGGAGACAGACTGAAATGAACTTGCTGCTGGTCCCGGAAAGTATTTCACAGCAATTCTTGAGCAAGCGCAGAGAACTCGAGCTACAGCCACACAATACATTGAGCAGAGCTTTTCCCTCCCTGAGCAGCAAATGCATATGCAGCCCGTGTCCCTCCAAGGAATTCTCATCTGCAATTTAATACTCTAAGTACCCTGGGAACCTGCATGTTATTAGACAGTAGTTACTACAGTGTTTAAATTAATTCATAGAACGGTACAAGTTCCTGTGAGTGTAATTACATGCACGTGGATGGTGTTTGGATGAATGACTCCCCTACCTGTCCACACCACTGCTGCAAATATCGAAGAGATTATTAAAAGGCAAACGTCTTACCTGCTCCCAGCACCACACCCCGGCAGCCTTTTCCCTTCCACTCCCACTCCAGCTGATGCTCTCAAAGAGGCATCCTGGCATTACCAGCCACAAACACGCTCTGAAGGCTCTGCCGTGGTCTTAACAACAAGCCCTAATCCCGCCTGGCATCCTGTGATAAATAAGGTGTTAGAAGCCGCTGGAAGTTGGATCAATGCAAAGAAACATCACCCCAACGAAATATGCACAGAAATTTTGCAAAGCAGGAAGCTGCTGAGAGAGAAATGGCATTGTTAGAGTGTTAACAGCATCCAAGCAGCTGCGCCTGGTCCTTGGCAATCCCAGTGCAATGTCAACAGTGTTACTCCAAACGTTTCAAAGTCTCTTAGCATTGCAAAAATAACTATGAATACTACCATCTAAAAATACTGCAGCAATTCATCCTCATTCCTCCTCCCAACACCCACCCTGGGTTGTTGCATTTGCACTCGGTATTTTACCATTTAGGGCACCAGTTGAACATTTGCAAGGAAATGCTAACAGCCCTGTGTTCACAGAGTGCTTATCTGTCTTGGCATCATCAATTGTATAGTTCAATTACACAAAAGAATGAAAATTTCCAGGCTCCTATTTGGACTGTACAGCACACTATATGTAGGAATCCTACAGATTTGTCTTCCACTGTGCAATCCATGGATCATATCACAAAGCACACATGACACATTTGTTGGGTTTGTACTGGGGGGTGGTGGACCAAAAAAAGTAAAGATTAAGGTAAATATTCACTTAGAACAACTGTGAACTGAAATGCAGGGCTCTGAGTCCATTTAAAATAAGAAAAAGTCATGGTTGAGGGATTGAATAAATGAACTAAAGATTGAATGATATGAAAAATCACTAAGATATTTTTTCACTCCTGGCATCCAAGTTTAGCTAAGAAATAATATAGTTTAGAAAAAAAGGTAAAATGTGACATCAAAAGTTTTTTCATCAAAATACGAATATTTTTTAGGATCTCATGCACTCTTTTATTAATATGGATTTCAAAATCCATCCACTTTCAGGTCTTTGCTTGATAACTGGAACATTTTAAAGAACTCTGATTTACACGAAAAATATTCTGCACAGCTCTAACCAGAATACTCATGAGTTCTCTTCTGTGACAGCTACTCCCTCTACAGCTTTTGGCAAGTGACTGAGGATGAAACTTTGTCTAGTAAAGTCAGAGGATATTTCAGTGCTGTTTTAAATGAGGCCAACATTTCATAATTGGATCATTCCCATCTACAGTAAGGCAATCAGGCATGTCTGAAGAGCAAGAACTTGTAACATCATTTATAATTGACACATAAAATCATATTCTAAAATGCAACATTTTCAGTCCTAAACTGTATTTGCTCTAGTAAATAGATATTTCATGATCATCAGAGATCACCAGTATTGTTTTTCTTAATTACATTTGCAAGTAATTAATGCCATTGCTGCCTTCATGGATTTGAAGTATTCCCTAAATGTTCCTATACTGAACAAAAGGTGATAACGTAATCTAATTGCAAAGTCGAATTGTAAAGATTTTTAATAGCAACCACTCTATAACACTTTTAATTTTCTGTCTGCTTCATGAGCATTAAATAATTATTTCTCACATTACCCATGTGAGTGGATTGCACCACTCCTGTCTGTAGGCTTGGTAGTGTATATTCTCAATCTACCATAATGCTGAAGATTTTATGCTTGAGAGATGTGTATTTCAGACACAGCCTGACTACCAGTGGTGCAAATGAGTTCTGTGGTTTTTGTATGGCATCCTTCTAGCAGCATCCATGGAAATTTGTTACAAGGTCTGGCTGCAGTACTGAATCAGGTTTCTGTATGCAGAGAAACTTTGAATGAAGAGCTTTTCAAATCAGCAGATGAAACCTCAGGAAATCATGGGATGCCATCTGCTTTACTCTCTTTAAATTTTAGCACTTCATATTCTAAATACCTGCTTTCAAATGCATGTTTTAAAATATTATCTCTAGGAGCCAAATTATGGTCAAAGTTGATGCCACAAGAAGAAAGTTATATAAGGACATATGTGAAACAATTGTCACTATCTGAAGGAGGACAATCTTTCTTGCACATGTTACTTATAGGAAAATACTATAATACAAAAAGTTATTTTGCAGACCAAGTGAGAAGGATAAACCTTAAATCACTCATGAGACAGTAACAATTTTATTAGCAAAACTACTGCAAGACTACTGATTTTCTCTTGGAACAAAAAACTTCTTGAATCCTAGACTGCCATGTAGACATCACAATAGTTTGCTCTGATAGGGGCAGATTCACAGACTCTCACTGCTGCCCTGAATCCCAACAGAAATATGGGCTCCAGCAGTTCTGCTTGTGTGTTGGAAGGGGGAGGATTCACAGAACAGATTATCCCCAGGAAGTCAGAAATTTTTTTCAGCACAACTCAAATTTTTCTGAGAAGATAGCTTTACAAACTATTTCATAAATTGTTTATAACTTACATTGGTAAAATCCAAATCAAGAGTGGGGAGATTAATGGAATGGGAGAAAGTTTTTGATTGAAGTTAATAGATTTTTCTTTGAACTCTTACAATATTTAAGTTTAGTGCATTTTATGGGCTTAAAATTTTGCTTTTTAAAAATGTTACAAGCAGTCAGTCTTTAACACTTGCTTCAGAGTACTTTTTCTCTGTAAATGAAAGGAAATTTTGTTTATATCACCTGGAGAGAAGCCTAGTGATCCTACACAGGTGGAACTTTAAATCTTTTTTCTGTCTGTTTAGATAACCACCCCAGTCATCTTTCAATGGAATCTGTGCTATTAGGTTCAGACAAAAAGAAATGAGTCATGTTTTGAGGGTAAGTCAAGAAAACTCAAAATGAAGTAAGATTTACTATGTGTTCTAGTCCTATCAAAGAGAGAGGCTTGGAAAAGGAGTTTGAGAAACTTGTTATTAAGAGGTTAATGTGTCTGCCAGGCTCTTAAATCATATTGCCAGTGGACTCAATGAAATGACAAATTGAACTATAAAGAAACGCACAAGAAATCATTCTTTAGGCTAAGTACTGAAGAGCCAGTTTTCATCAGTTTCTTCAGTATTTTTGTAGACTTGAATGATTCCAATGCAAACTCTGAATCACCTATGAGAGTTTAATAAAAGACAGAATTTAATTCTCAACTTTTTAATGATTGTCTGAGACAACTGTCTGAGCTCTGACACTCACCAGTCATTTTAACTCTCCACCACATTTTTATTTCCAACTAATCACTATTAAGTAGGTGGAAGATTCTTTTAAAATGAAATTATATCAGACCAGGAAAAATGAGAGAGGAAGAAGCATGTAAAATTCCAAAATTAGTCATTCTTGGTTTAAACAAATACAAGAATAATTTCTCATATGTGTGAGATATATGGGGTTTACCTGTATGAAACATTATGCAATGGGAAACTTCAAAGTATATTGTATTTTTAGGTCTGCTTCCTCTTCCACTTTTCTACTATTGTTTTAGAATGGGCAGAATACTCAAATAGGTCAACACAGCAAAATTAGGCAAAGTAAAAAAATCACAACTTAAATATATTTGAAATCTTTCAAGCTGATGCAGGCCACCTGTATAACACCATCTCTTCCCTCATTTTTGCCCAGAAGGAAAAAAAATAATCACTTGTAAAACAAATCTCTTCTAATCTCTCATTCAATTTTTTTCAGAATTACACTGACCCCTGCCCTCCACTTGTCCTTCCACCTAGGGACCTCTCATGTGCTTGAATTCTGTCCTTTTCCTGTGCTGGTTTCTGCTCCCAGTTCTGTTCCTTTTTCTGTGTTTTTCTCCTTACTGTTGTTGAATCCTCTCTGATTCCACAATGTTTTGCTAATTAACAGGCACAGAATTCCTATGAGGCTGAATGACAATGCCTGATAGACAGGTAAAATTAAAGAGAGAAAGTCTAATTAGTTTGATCGGGCCCCACAGGGTTCAAAATCAGAGGGGCTATTAGGGCATAGGTATCCCTTAGCAATGTTTCTAATTCCAAAAGTAGAGCAGGCAGGTAAGGCTGTGTCAGCTGTGGCTCTGGGACTGTCAGCGTTGGTGGCAGTTTGACAAACATCCCCTCCAAAGCTACCAGAGCTCTGTGCTTTCCTCAGCCCTCCACAAAGCTGTAGTGTGGGCAATTTATGATTTCTACAATAAAAAAATCAATATAAAAACCTTCTTATATTGCATGATCACATTCCATATTTATGCCTTTTCAATAGAAGGACTGGTACATTACTTGTAAACATGGATTTTCAATGCCAAGCCCAAAGTACTAAAAGTCACAGTAGGGATGTTGAACTAAGGGAGACACAGACACAGGATGTGAAGGGCAGCTCCTCTGGTGCAGCTGCTATTGGAATAAACTGATCAAGAACCTCTATTTGCATGGAAATGTCCTGAATTTGACATAGAAGAGCAATGGAGAGGCCAGGCAAGGCTCATTTCCCTGAGGGAAGGGAAGACCCAAAGCATCTGGAGTGCTGCCCTCCAAATGCTCACCCATGTCAGCACCTCTGCTGCTTTGCTCCCTGCTTCAGCAAGTCCAGAAGGTCTGGGATGGAGTAAAACACTCCTTATAGCCTCTTAAAGGTTAACTTTAATGACTGCAGAGCATATATAGAAAAAAAAATCCCCAAACCATTACCAGTTTTTACCTGCAGTGTAATGTTGGTCAAGCCATGATCCTTTTAATAGTTATTTCCCTCATATTTTGGGGACATAGAGAAACAGACACACGAAATCTATCATAATCTCAAGAGTTCGAGAAACAGGATAACCATTGCTTGCACCTTCATTTCAAATGCCCCATTAAATGGCTGATTTGGGAGAAAAACACATAATTTCATAAGGGTAATTGGATACATTTTCTTCTGTTGCAAGCAAATTACCCCCTGGCACAAGAATTTTAAAATCTTTGGCAGCAGACCTCCTGAAACCCATCTGTGTTGGAAATTACTTTTTTGCTTTTGGGTATACTATATTTACATATTTTGTTTTATTTCTCAATATTTAATCTAGTGAGAAAAGAGACTCTTAGGACTAACATTGAAACTTCTCAACAGGTTTTAAAATTCTGTAGGTGTCCAGAAGAAACTGGCCATACTAATACAGCAACGAGTCAAACTGGAACCAAATTCACTTCTATCAGACAGTCAAATATTAATTTCAAGCACACCTATTTTTAAACATCTCTTTTTTATAATATACCAAGAGTTAGAATTTGCCACAAATGCAAATTGATGACTATTCTATCAAACGCTCGTAACCTCCCTAAACTTTCCTTTGGTGGAATCTGCCATGCTGGGTCTGCTAACAGTATGGAATTCCTGTTGTTTTCACACATTCTGTTTATTTAATAGAAATAATTTATAAAATATTTTTACAACCAAAGCTCTGGAGAGTTCAGCACAGACTTATCCCTCCCAATTTTAAACTATGGTGCCCTGAGCCCCTCCTTAGCACTGGCAAGAGATGAACAGATGGTAAATCCTAAGGTATTAAACTCAGCTGGGTTGAATCAACTTTCTTGGTTTTCTCTTGGTCAATATTCTTTGAAAGAGAAAGTGTAGTTTTCTAAATAAATGCTTAAAGGATTTTCTGCTATGAAATATCTTAGGCCTTCCATACTTCTCAGCCTGAAACATGTCAGTATAAAGAAAAGCTTCCTCATATTGAGTCATATGGGCACAAAAGAGAAACACTCAGTGTAAAAGCTTTCCCTCTCTTGTAGGAAACTATCACTGCTAAGACCCCAACCACTTTAAGAACTAAAAAAAAAAGTGTTCAAGGTTGTCAAGGCTGCAATCTATGAAAAACATGAGCTGTTAAAAAGCCCCTGAAACTCAAATGAGCAAAGATGATTTACAGAGAGACACCACTCTAAAGCTGTAAGAGGAAAAAGCAAATGCAACATTTCAAAGGACACATGTTGCAAAAATGATGAACTTCAGGGCATAAACTTGTTTCCAGATGAGGTTTGTAACAAATTATTTTCTGGTGCAGCATCTGGCAGCCTACTGCCAAAGAAAAGATACCCAGGTAGCTGAACGTCCATTCTGCTTGGAAATTTTTGTATTCTGAATTATTTGAAGAGGTTATTCCTACCTATCCTGCATGAAGTAACCATGGTCAAGGGCAAAAGGGAACACCCTTAAAGGACAGCTGTCAGAAATTACTTATTACTACAGACATAAAAGGACAGAAGAATACAGACTATTATAAATAAAAAAAATGCCTGAAAAAGAAATTCCAGCTGTGAAATACACGAGCACTGTGAAGTTGGTTATTCCTCTGTGCACTGACTGCCCATGATACTGTTCCCAAAAGCTACTTATCAGCTAAATCTCGTATCAGCCTCCCCAAGCAGACACAGCCAGATGTACCTGCTAGGACTCACAGAGACAGGAGAGCACACCAATAGTTTTCAAGCACGTTTTCCACACTATGACATTATAGAAGTACGATAAGATTCCACACTGAAGCTTTGATCAAAAAATGCGAAAGGCACTGAACCAATTGACCCTGAGGAAGGCGGAGAGCAGCATCTGCAGATGATGGAACAGTCCTGACAAGCTCGGCAGCAGGGACAAGAGGGTTGGTACCAACACCTCCCTCTGATGGCTGGACTTAGCAAGATGATACATGTGGCTCTTTTTCTTATCTTTAAACCTTTCCTGGCCTCTTCATTATTTCCCAGTGAGTAACTAAACCACTTAGTTTCAGCTCAAGCATTTTCTTCCCCAGGGTGGGAGGTAAAGGGGGTTCTGTCACTTGGGTGCCAGCTTAGTGTTGGGTGCTGCCTTCAGGGACAGACAGATCCGGGCTTGGAGCCTGTGCCCTCAGCAGAATGCCACGGGGCAGAACTCTGGGCTGTGAACATCATCACAGGGTAAAATGAGTATTTCCCACCAATTTCTCTTGCTATTTTCATTTGTACTGGGTATATTTTAATTTCCCTCATTTTCCAAATTCTGCATAGGGTGCCAATTTTTCAGTCTTTCATATGTCAAGTCTCTGGCAGTCCTGCTCCAAGCTTTAAACCCTTTTAGGCCAACAGTGAGCACTGGATCAACTAAACGTACATGAGAGAGTGATACTAAACAGTCATTTCCAGTCTTCTCCCACAAACCCCTGAGCAGGCAGGGGGATGAGATGAATTGCCATTACAAGTCACGTGTGTGAAATCTATGGGCGTTATCAGTAACTTTTTCTCAGAGTCATATAGCAAGTAGATATTTTAGCTATTCCAAGTGGAACATCCTTCAGAACCATGGAAGAAGCAAATGGAAGCAAACTCCGGGGCTGTTTGGGCTGTATACCTCAGCAGCACCCAAGGACACAACATAAGCACACCCAGAGCAGACAGAATCCTTCCCCCTCGTAAAAGCAAAGCATGGATAGAGGAGAAAAGGAAAAACACTTTCTGTGTCTGCATCTGGAGAAAAGCTGGAACCTGATTCAGAGCAGGAAATACTCTGTTAAACCCTATAATGAAATCAAATTATCTGCTACAAAATAGGACACCAACTTCACTGAGAGCACATGTGCTCAGTTTTGGATAGAGAAGAACAGTTCCTCATTCAGGATGGCCAGGCAATGCATTCAAAAGTTTTTCTGGCCAAAGGGATCATTATGATAATCTGCTGGTTTTGCACAAAACACGCCATAGGATTTTGTTGATTATTTTCCACATTAGCCCCTGAGACATGAAAGCTAAACATAAAAGAAATAATACTGATTTAAAAATATCTTTCTAGCTATAAAACTGAAAAAAATCTAAAAAAATAAATTCAGAACAAATTAATAGACTTTAAAAAGGATTGATTACATAACCAAAAGCCCTAATTTGCACAGAGTTGACAAATACAAGCAGTAAATTATATTGAGGAAAATTGAACCATATTTTATGACATATAATATAGCATAACTGCAACATATTAGTACTTTTTAACAAAGTAAGATGGTTGGACTTCCTACTTCTCAAGGTAAAGGAAGCAGGAAGAAATAGAAAAGTGAATGTTGAGACCTAGAGTAAATGGAGCCAAACCAATGGAATATTCTTTGTAATGTGCTGCCATGCTGGGGTTATGTTATGAATATTGGAAAACAAAGGCAAATTCCTATAGAAGAATTTCACCAAATTCAGAACTGCAGACACTTTTGATTTATGAATGTGATGTCCAAAATCTAAAGGGTGTTTTATATTAATCATAAGAAAATATATGTACAGCACAACAAACCAGATGTGTGATGAGAAAGGAAAGCAAATTTCCCTCTAAGAGAATAGCTGCATGTTATGCATATTTTAAATAATCTAGCAATTCATTTGCATTTTCATAGCATTTACAGTCACAGCATAAGCCTCAAAAATAATATAGAAGGAAATTACGATACCTGCAGCTTTTTACAACATTTGCTCATGAAAAAGATTAGGCTTTTACTAATTCTACAGCAATTTAACAGTCCCATCATCCTGCTTCTTTCAAACAGAAGAAAACCATTTGTTTGGTTTTGCTGTATTGAGTATTTTTAAAGAGGGGCAGTGCACAGTCTGTCAGTAATATAATTATTAGATAATATTCTCGAATTTTAAATTTATGAAAAAGAAACATTGAGTTTTTGGCTAATCTTCAGTGAAAAAGAGATAGGACAGCTTTTGTGAAGTAAACCACTTAATCAGATTAGCTTTAGAGCCCTGATTACTGTACTTCACATTCAAATAAATGCCAAAGAATAATTTATTTGATGTAGTAGTTAAGCTAAAAATGCAGAATTGACAGAATATGGAAGTTCTTTGATCTTTTGTAGGTGTTCAATGTACTCTCAATGCTGCTTGATGAGTGACAACAATTCATAGTGTTTTAAAAATAAACCTCTATGCACAGGGGGCTTTTTTAGTGTTAAGATTCTGCTTTTATTATATAACTGCTACTTTGAAGATATTTTTTCTTCTTATTTAAACAACATATTTTATTCTTATCTTTGAATGCAGAATTAGGAGCTAAAATAGGTTTGTAAAAGGGGGACAAAGTTGACTCGGATCCTTTTTCAAGAAGATATTAAAAATATAGTCAGCAAGGTAAGTTTCTCATTAACTTTCCTTTTCAAAGCTGATAAAAAGTGACAAGAGTCAGTTTAAGTTCATTCTTGTAGTATCTAGGTACATTATTCTGAATGTCATGTTCAGACAGGTCTGCCTTCAAATTTCTCTCCCATTTCCTATTCACTCTGTCAGCACAGAAAAAAAAAAAAAAAGTGCGAAACAGGAAGGGATATTACAAATTGGGAATAAGCCTCCCTGCCATTTCCCACCACCACCCGTGTTTGCTCTTGACATCATCTGAAAACTAGTCAAAATTTTATAGGAAGTCCAGGTAGTCCAGAATAAAGATTGACAGGAGGATTTACTTTCTCTCTCAGAAAACTTTAACAAAGCAGCAAATTATTTATTTCCAACTGGAAGAATTTTTAACTTTCAGTCAAGTTTCTCCTATCACTTTCTGCTGGTACTGGATCAAGCTGTTCAAATTTGTTACTTTAAATTGCAATTTCCTCTTTGGTGTTTCTGCCAGAGCACCGAAACAAATGTTGGTTTCAAGTTCATGCTAGAACAAAGCCTCAGCCCTTTAGTAAACTGCAAAAGGGGCATTGGTGACTATAAGGCTCACTTGTGTGCTTCTGCTCAAACATTTGCAACAGAGACAATCTCTCTCCATGATTAAGTGCTCTCACATGACCTTGTAAGTTGATCTTTTGAGGGATTTGTGAAAAACTGTGGTCTCGAGCATGCCACAGTGACTAAATTCCTCACAAATCACGTACGATTTACATAACTGAGTGTCTGGGCTCTCACACAGTCAGCACTAGACCTACTTACTAACACATGAAAAATGCACTCTCAGACTTGGCACATGGCTTCTGCAGCTGCCAAATACACCCCCTGTGAGACAGGAGCAGGTTGATGAGGAGGGCAATGAGATCATTTCCAACACTGCTAGCGACAGGAAGAAGAATGAGAATTCTGTTTATCTTGTTAGAGATTTTCTGATCATATTAGTGATTTCATTATGCTGCTCCTAGAGACCAAACCTTTAAAAATGGCACAGAGCTCAAAAATGCCCCACGAAAATTGCTGCTATAAATCAGACTCACACCATATTAACAGCACAGGAATTATACAATGTCATGGAAATACAGACATTCCTTGCAGCTGGTGTCTGAACGCCCTCTTTGCACTGATATTCACACAGGTGAACCTGTCTCCATCCCATACGTGGATCCCAGTTCCTGCTTTCTGCATAGCCAGGTTTCACCGCAGGCTCTGGGCACATTTGCTTTTGTGCTTCCAGGCAAGGCCTGAAAAATAAGATGACTGAGTTATTAGAGGGAAAAACCTCAGAGCAATAAGTGCAGCTCTGTCGTGATCAGAAAAGGTCCCCATTCTTTTAAATGCTCAGAAAGTTTCCAGCTGGATAGAAGATTTTTGAAAAGTGAATTTCAAAACTTCTGGTGGAATAAGAAAATCTACATTACATGTTATTTAATGCTTTAGACACACAAATTGACACCAAATCCATCAGTCATCATCAGGTTGAGGTGCCTGGAACAAGGTCAGAGGAATGCTAACAATCTGCATATGGTTTTAAGACTTGTTCTTTTTTTTTTCTGTGTATGTGCCCACAATCAGTCTCTTTATTCAGATTAATTTACCTTCTCCTCTTTCACCCCTTTAAAAAAAAAAAAAAAAGTCCTTCTCTACCTGTGCATAATCTCTCTGCATATATTCATGTGCCAGATGATCTCATCTCCTTTTCATCAAACGCAACAGAAATTAAAAAAATAACACAGAGAGCACTTTTTGGAGCCATCCCAAATGACTTCTTATTAAAAGAGTTTCTCTCAAAACAGAGAACTATAGTGAATTACCTAATCCTTTTGGCAATCATAAATCCAAACTATGTAATGTAAATGATTGCCGAAAACTCTGTACCATTAGTAAACCTAAATATATTTTAAGAGGTGACTATACCTCTAGGAAAGGATATGCTTAAATTCTTTCAAAAAGCCTTCTCTTGTGAAGATGTGAGCTGAGAGCAGCATAATAATTAATAAAAAACCTCTACCACTATCTGTTGCAGAGTAATCCACTATCAGGGCTAGCATTATGATAAATAAAAGTTGTGTGATATAAATGTATTCATATCGCTCCACGTGCCATATGTAGGAATTTAAATTTTACAAGAAAGGCAAAACAAAAAAAAAAAAGTAGTACGATTTAGAATACAATTGAACAAGATATATATTTAGAATATATATAGAATACAAGGATACAAGAACACAAGACTTATGAGGAAGTGTGAGTCTGAATGTTTTCTTTCTGTTTTTAAAGGAAAATTTAAGGGAAATTTTGTCTCAAGACAAAAATCCAGGAACTTCACTCTACATCAAGGGACTGTGAGCAGAAATTGGATCAGATCCTCTGTGAAGTGAAACACAAACTGTTTGCAATGTCTTTTAGATTGCAGTGGTTTTGCCCAGTCATATTTTTAAAGGGAAGAAAAAGTGAGCTTACACTATACATAGTTGAGATATGCTATTTTCTCAAAAATTTGAGAAGACATGCCAGAATATCCTGGACTCAATACGAGAAAAGGAAATCTCATTCATCAATACTAACTTACAAACTTTAGAAAGATCCCATTCTGGACTTTGTATTAGTTGTCCAAATAAATCGTATCTAATCTTCATAAAGGGAGAATAAAGTGATTTATTTTTTGAGATACTGAGAATTCTTTTCCAGCACAAGAGGAGTAAAGACAGAAATAGACACTTGGCTTAATTTCTCCTGTATTTTGACAATCTACAGAAAAAGTGGCAGACAGGATTTAGCCAGAATACAAAATCCTCTCATCCTGGATGGATCAGAAGTACCACTCTACTGGGATTTTCTAACAAATGCTGGGTTTCTGGATGCTATTAAAAGGGAGTATCTACATCAGGAGGGTAGGGATTAACAGCAGCATTGAACATAGGAAGGGAAAATCAAGACTATCTGTTAGTAAAGGACAGCAGTGCACAAAGAACATTAATTAGATGTGTTTTGATACACAGGACCTTCTCGATAGTCTCCTCTTTTTGAATTGACGACAACGTCAGTGGGACAGCATTACTCAATTGCAAATCAGTCCCCAAACCCTTTAATAAAAACTACTATAGCAAGTACCCCAGACTGAAGATTTTGGCATTGCACATCAGCAAAATGCTTTTGAAGGTGTCTTAGTTGGCACGCCCAGATGAATCAAGAAAAATTTCTTTGAAATAAAAGAATTTCAAAGGTTGCAGCAATTTTACAGATGAAGCCAACAAAGAATTTCCCATCTCAGTAGTCTTATACACAACTTCCCTATTAAAACTTATTTATTCATTTTGTCTACTTTTTCCTAACTCTTAGGTGTTTGAAATGTCAATTGGCTGAGGACTGTTAGTGTACTGTAACTTTACTCCAAACTGCTTTAGAAGCATCTGAGCCAACATCTCTTCTCTCATACTTTGCTTCACTCACAGTAACTCCAATAAGGATGAGCCCAATGCTCATTATCCATTATCTTGCTTTGCTGCATCAATGTCACAGTTTCTGCTGCTTCTCTGACATCTCTCCCTGTGATAAGCACTGCTGTAATTTTTCATGTTGTGGCCTCATTTTATTTTTCTGTTGTTCTTTAAAATTATGAATACTAGGGATCCTACCAGGATATTGGTGCCTTGGTCTTATTGTCAGTCACTCTCTGCCAAGCCTGGCATTCTGTCTCTTTGCTGTGCTGTGCCTTAACCTTCCTGACAACACCACATCTCTCATTAGAATGTTATAATCAACACACCCCTGATTCTGGTATGATGCACATCACTCTGCACTTGCAGCACCAAAGGTGCCCTTACAGCTTTCCTTGTCTGAGCAATTAATGTCCCATGATACTGCCAAATTATCCAGGAACTCAACTTCGCATCTGAAGCTGCAAACAGAACAAGCAGATTGTCTGATGTGCTCTTGGTTAAAAAAAAACCTCTAAGATAAATGAAACACCGTAACAATAGAGGTGAAAGAAAACAAAGACGTGATGTCACAGATGTGCTGATGTCATGAATGATTCTGGTATTTAGGAAATGTTATTCATCCTAATATATAAATAACATATGTGGTGACTAAAATAACTGAATGGAGGTGATGATGGGCATTCTTACCTGTCACATGGTTTAACTTTGCCCCTGAAGGATTCTACAACTAAATATCCAAGCTATACATGAAATATACAGAGGATTATTTAACCCAACTATTTAACAGACAAAACCCAGCTTACTGAAGTGAAACCTTATAAAAAAATAGAAAAACCTCTTGATAGGCTAAGCTATTGAAGACACACAATAGGCATCTAAAAAAATAACAGCCATAGGATCACCAGCTTGTGAGGATAATATGCATCCCATAAACATTATATCTCTGGTGATGTAATCCATTACAATAAATATATTTAATTGTACAGAACAGGTAAATGACTGTTTTTTAAGCAATGAATGTAGAGCCACATCTTGGCAATTTATATTGTATAATTTACAGAACAGATTTTCCTCTGTGTTATATTTCAGTCCTCAATTGCTCAATGTGAAAATTGTTGCCTTCCAGCCCATAAAAATTCAACAGGATTTTTCAGAGAATTCCATCCTTGACACTCCTCAAAAAAGTGCTGGATTTTTATAGGAGATTTACATATTTCCATTTTTCCTTTTACTACAGGAGATATCACTATGACTTGACCTTATCATACAGGTGACTTTAGTTGTCAGATGGTTACACCGCCCTTATGTTTATAATATAATTGTGTGTATATCCCATTTTGTGGAGAGGATGCAAAGTAGCCAAAGAGCTATTTTTGAATATGCAAATATACTTTATCGTGGTCTTATACAAATTTCAGAGATACATATGATCATGAAAGTAACAACAATTACTTGACATACAAGATGAAGTTAAAATGGGGACACCATATGTCCTTGCGATGTTCAATACATCAGGCAGGACTGAAACTACCTAAATATCAGAATACAATAATATCCAAGCGTGCAAAGTGGGAAACAGAAATGGGAACTGCTGAGCTAGAGAATGGGTTTGAAAATCTGGATTTGTAAATGTATTTGGCCATCAGGCACCCTTTCACAGAAAGCACAGTGGATCTCTCAGCATCGCAAATTCCCAACTTCCTCACAGTGCAAAACTGATTGCCACTCTTTTGGCTATTTAGAGTTCAGAAACCTGTGGGGAATCTTCATTATCACCTTTCAATGACACCTTAGCGATAGGAAGCAGTGGAGAGAGAGCTGAACGCTTCAGCTTGAAAAGTAAAGCAGATTTATGTCATGCTTTGTTTTTGCACCTTGGCAAAACAAAAACAGAGTTATGTAGCCCACAATTAAAAAAATCCTTGATTTTATTACAGAGGCATTGATAATTCCTTGCTAATGCAATGATGATGTTGCAGGATCCTATAGTGCCTTCTTTTTCGCCTTTAGACATTTAAATAAAGAATTCCTTTCTTTCATTGTGACTATTTTTTTATTTTTCCTTTATTTCATGCACAGCAAGCAAATAGAATAATCTTCTTGAAAAAAAAGGGCTGGTATAAAATTGTGCATTCTTTATATAATTTTAGGAGGAAAATAGTTAACATTTTATCCTCATGACTTGCAAATGAAAGAAAATAATAATGCTTAGCAAAAGACATTAGAAGAACACATTTACCATGAATCATACTGCCCTTGAAGGTGCAGCTTAAAAAAGCAGAGAAATAGATTTGACACCACTTGGACTTGCAGCTCGGACATGCTGCATTAAACTGTTCAAAATTAATTTAATCTGAGCATGGAGAATAATAGCCTCTCAGTTCAAGGCTTCTGATAGCAGTAATTTGCACTCGAAAGTACTTCCAAAGGGAAAGAATAAATGAAGGGCGACTCTCCAAAACTGAGTGAGCAAATGTATTCACTAAACGAAAGCCTCTTGATCACACTGTAAAAGAGCATTCAGGAGAACGACACATTCTATATCATTTTGTGGGTTAGGAATTTTTTCTTCATCTGCTCACTGCTACAAGGAGAGATACTGTTCTTCCTGGACTGATAATGGGGTAAGGAGCTATTTACTCAGAGCTCTTGCATTTTAGCTCAAAAGCTGTGAGATCCACTTGCCTTAGAACCAGGCAAGTCAGACCTTTGTAGTGAGAAATCCTCTTGTCACACTTGCAAAGGCAATTGCAGACCAATTGCATACAGGTTATTGGCAACTCCCCTTGCTTTATCAGCACAGGACTAAGATCTAACTGTAATAAAGTGTTAATGCTCCAGCCATTAAAAAGTACCTCATCAACTCAAACCACTTTTGCATTTCATGGAAGTCATATACTCTTCACTTACACATTCATAATTTTCAATTCCATTCACCACACCTGCAGCAAAAATCTTTTGGCAGCAGTTTCCTTTCTTGCTCATCTCCTAGGAGGCAGTGTGACCCCACTGAGAGTGCTCAGGGCAGCTCACACTCTTCTCTGCTTTAGCTTAAAAGGTGTAGTTGGGGTTTTATAGTATCATCAACTCAACAAAAACTGCTCAGGTCACAACACACTGGACACCTGAACAGGGAGACCTTGCTGCCTTCAAAAATCCCATGTGGGCAGAGAAACCCAGCACAGAGAATGCAAGGCTGTGCTCCACTGTTAGAGTCTGGCCTTCCCAATGACTTCTGCAACCCAAAAGGAGGAGCATCCCGAAGTATTCTTCAAGAATAAGGCAAAGCCTGACCTGTTCGAGCTGTTTCAAGTCTGGGGAAGACTGTGGGGAGATTCGTGGGGGTCAGAAGTTGTTCAACAACTTGTGAACGTTAATGTTGTAGCCAGAATGGGGTGAAAGAAGGGGAAAGGGACTGGTGTTGCTGAAAAATGTGGATTTGGTAAAGGAAATAATTTAGAAGTTTCAGAAGACATGCTTTAGTTTTAAATGGAAATGCCGGTAGGACAGGGAAGAACTGGAAAATGATCTTCACCTTTTCATTCAATATTCTGGCTCTTTCTGAATGATGTTCCTACCCTTACAACTACTACTACTAAACAGTACACATGATCTCCCTTCTTTTGTAAAGCAGACCAGCCAAATATCCCAACTACAGTTAATTAGAGTAATTAGACCTGTGAGCGCCTGGGCAGGCCTGGGAGCAGCTAGCAGTGGGGAGATGACTCCAAGCTCCAAGGCATGTATTAAGGTCTAGGGTTGTCTCTTTTAGGGTCTTGGGCAGTCTCTTGGGTTTTACATTTTCAGCTACACTTCTGAAGGAAAAGGCCAAAAACATGTTTGTGGTCACATGTACATTTCCTAATGTGTATGCACATGCACCCACACAGACACACCTCTTTGTTTTAGTAAGTCCAGCATTGTTAGGAGCTGAATCCTGTGGATGTAGAGCCCAAGGAAAGCTGTCTGCTAAAGCAAATAGTAACTAATAATATACTTTCTAGGCACAGAAGTATGGACAATGGTTTACACTACAATGCACTGACAGAATGGAAAAACATTCTATTCAATGAAAAATAAAATTGTAAGACAAAATAAGTTCTTGACTTCACATGTTTTGATTTAAATCTTTTATCTCATTTTTCTCTCCCTTTTTTTTTTTTTTACAAATTACAATTATAAGACTTTTCACTTTTTTGAATGAGATTATTGGCTGCGAGAAAGTCTTAGGAAGAGATACAAAGAAAAACTTTCATCAAACAGCAGGAGAGTAAATAATGTATTAGTATTCAAATTTCATTTCTGATCCCACAGTTGCGTTACTTTTGCAAATTTACAACAAAGAAAGCCAAAAGGTCTTCTTGAATTCTCTGGTACAACTTAATTTCTTCTGAATAATTTACCTGCTGCTAGCTGTTTGTTCTATAATAATTAAAAGAAAATGGGTTATGCCAAAATCCTAAAAAATTTTTTAAAAATAGAAAGGTGCTTTTAGAAACCATTAAAAAGTTAAAACAAATTGAAAGCCTTCAGGGTATTGTAACTCATATGCAGCTGGTATAAACAGCATTACCAAATACTCTTAAAAGACCAGAACTACTGTGGACATGATGCTTCTGGTACCTGTCACCAGATCGAAACGGAATAAACTCTGAATTTATATTGTCTCTATGCAAATCAATCTTTGAAGAAAATGCAGGATTCAAGTGTTTGAGGGCTCATTCTTTTGTATCCAACAGCTTTCTTAAAATGCCTATTTTTCTAATGTTCTATGATTAAAAAAAGGAAAGGATATCTCAGCTTCCTCTTTCCAGCACACAGCCATTTAGTTGGCTAAGCTAATTTATCTAATTCCATTTGAAGAACACTGGTATTTAACCCTTGACTTGGCAGATGAATTAGCATAGCAATATTGAGTGACTTATGGGAAAACTACCCTGCAAGTTAGCAAGTAATTGATGCTAGAAAACATAACAAAGTATATTATGCCACATTTTAGCTCCTTAAGCATATTAGCAACAGAGAATTACATTGAGAAAATAATGACTGGTCAACATTTCAGGTCATTTCTGTCTTTCAAACTCCAGTACTACATCCACTGTTTTTCAAAAGAGTGTTGGTTTTGGCTTCACAGCAGCTGGTATGCGGCTGTGGTTTGGATTTTTGATAAAAACTGTGCTGATAACTCAGAGATGCTTTTGTTACTGCTGAGCAGAACTGACACAGAGCCAAGGCCTTCTCTGCTTCTCACCCCACCAGTGAGGAGGCTGGGGGTGAACAAGGAGCTGGGAGGAGACACAGCCAGGACAGCTGATCCCAACTGACCCGAGGGATATCCCAGGCCATATGGCCTCACACTCAGCAATAAATCTGGGGGAGAAGAAGGAAAGGGAGACTTTTGGAGTGAAGGTGTTTGTCTTCCCAAGTCACCTTACGTGTGATGCAGCCCTGCTGTCCTGGGGTGCTGAGCAGCTGCCTGCCCTGGGGAAGACAGGAACGAACTCCTTGACTTGCTTTCATTGTGCTTGTGGCATTTGCTTTATGTGTTAAACTGTCTCTATCTCAACAAATGAGTTTCCTCACTTTTACCCTCCAATCCTCTTGCCCATCCCACTGGTGGGAAGCGAATGAACACTGAGTGGGGCTGGGGTTGAACCACAACAGCCAGGGAGGAGCACTAAATCATCTTTGCTTCTAATCACTATTCAAGAGTAAAAATGGATGCCTATCATAAGAATTACCTCATAACTGAATTCAGTTTACGTCAGGAATACCTTTCAAGAAATAAGAATGCAATAATAGCAAACTTCAATCTTTAATCAAATTTAGCAACATATCAGGAATAACAAGTGAAATGGCAATTGATACCAACCCTATTTTTATTTTGAAATGAGGAATGAGTTTTTAGAGTTTGGAGTATCTCTAGAAGTAAGAAAAAGTTAAAGCTCTTGGTTTTATAATATTTTATAATTTACATAGATTTCAAATGTTTACAGTTCTCAGTGATAAAAATAAGCAAGACAATTACTAATGTGACACTCTAATTTTGTTAGGCCATAAAGTTTCATGACCCAAGTACATTTGAAAACGAAAAGCTCTATCACCTTTGTCAAGAATTAAATGGTATAAAAGTGTTTCGCCTAAACATTATATCTTTGCTTTAAAAGATAAGTACAGGCAATTAACCTGTTCAATGACTTCTGACTGCACATCCAGCTGAGGAGCCTCCTCACAGCCCAATATCACTGTATCACTTTTTTTAAAGCAACTTGGACCCACAGTTCAAGCAAAGTTTATGCAGTCAGGAGATTAATGATGTTTGTTACTGTAAGAAATTAGTCTTTCCCTGGGAAACTGAGATTATATCTGAAACTTTTGTATTAATCTTTTGGAGTCCTCAGCTTTATTCAAAGCCATGGTGCAAAGGCTGTGTAGCTCACCCAAGCCACAGCAGAAGGAGGTGACCTGCGGCCTTTTCTCCTTCTACGTCCCTCCCACAGAAAATTTGGGGAAGCCAAGTTATCATCCCTAAAAATGTTTGTATTCTTTTAGTTCGCTTCTTTGTGTGGGGGAAAAGTATTCCAATGGCTGAAAACATTTATAGACATTTACCTTCTAAAGATAAGATGGAGAAAATGAAGATGCCCACAATAATGATAATTCAGAATAGGAAACCATCTTTGTGAACTCCCTCTAGTATGGCATATATAGCTTTCTGTGTTCATGAGCTCACTAACAAGAGAATGCACAGAAATTTAAAAAGTTTATGATCCGTTACAAGGAAGCATCTGTGCAAAATGAATCCTGACTGCAGGAACTTGCACAGGAAACTTGCAGTTATGTCCCTCTGTTGGGAGAAAACATTAGATCACAAAGTAACTACTCAACCAGGACTAGGCAGAACTGCCTTAATTTCTGGCGATTCCACCCAAAATACAGAGCACTAAGTATTTCCATGTTGAGCAGGGATAGCCAGTTTCATTGATGTGCTAACCAAGCCAAGAGATGAGTGTGTGTAAGAGAGAACAGAGAAGCTGAGGTGAGAATGAAAAATTACTTGTGGCATAGCATTACACAGAGATGTAGACATCTCAAACCACTACAGCCCAGTCAGGCTTGTAGTCATGCACATCATATCTAACTATGCCACAGCTTTCATAGCTGATAGAGGGTAGATTAGTTGGGGTTTTTTTCACTACCTGGAAGTATTTATCTTATTTGAAGCATTAGTGAGCACAAATTACGCATATAGAAATAAGTGAAAAGAGTACAAAGTTCCGCTAACAAGCAACAAGCTATTATTCTTCAACTCAGCAAAATTAATGGTTGGACTCAATGATCTTAGAGGGTTTTTCGAATCTTAACAATTCTATGGAAGACTGATTGACAACTTCTCAACACCACCCCAATATAGCACTGGAGACCCTGTAATTAAAAAAATCACATGGGGGTTGCAGTGTTTTTGTGGCACCTCCAGGCTCCTTTCTGACCATGTGTGGATGCATTCTGCAGTAGAAATACCATCAGTACAGGTGCTGTGAGTTACCCTAGGGTTCCTCCTCAAAACCTCTGTGGACACTGAGAGAATGTGCTGAAGGGACGATGTAGGGGGATTTGTTACAGAGATGAAATTATTTTAAACGGATAGAGAAACTAGGAGGTCATTTCTGCATCTCAGAATTACCAGTAACAATACAAGAAACAGTGGGAGTTAAGGAAATCTAGTGACACCTCCACGTCACTTACAGGTAGGGTAAGAGTTTTGTTAAAATCTGGAGATGTGATGCAAAGGCAGTACTTTTTTAGACCTGCAAAAAATGTTTGGCCCTTCCATGTAAAAAAAATAAATTTTGTCTCCTGAAATGACACAGCAGATAGAGTCTGCTTTGCCAGACCAACAATTACAGCAGCAGTGCCGTGGGCTACTTAAGAAACTAAACTAACAGGTAGGGGAAAAAAACTCTCTGATAATATCAGAGCAAGAGAATAATGTCACTTTTGCAGAATGTCTCAGTTTAAAAGATAACAGAACAAAACCAAAAACATGAACTATGAAAAATATTCAACAAGCAGATGGTGTGAGAATAATTTGAGAAGCTGATATCCAGTTAAAAACACTGCCTAATGACTAACAACGCTAGGGATTGGTGGCATTTGTTATGTGAGTGGATACACTGTGTGTGGTGCTGAAGACCAGCTGCAACGTGGAATTACAGAAGAGAAGCAAAATGAAAAGAAGCAGAAGCAATTATTGCAAAGACGAATTAGAGCAGAAAAGTGGAAACATGGAATTGAAATGAAAGTGTGGCAATCAAGCAAAAGTAGGGAAAGTGAAATGAAAATATTTTGTTTCCAAACAATTAATTAGAAAACTAATTTAGGATCTTTATCAACCATATCAGAAGTCTACTGGATATGGATCACAAATTCATATTGCTATTACTATTGTGTTAGTCACCATCCTTTTATTAACTCTATTACTTTATATCACACTTTGTTCACACACTTACCTATAATTAAGCACCTCTCTTCTGCTTCATCTTTTTAACAGTCCAAATCACCTTGAAAATGCTGCAGGGTGAAATACTGACATGCCTCTCAGCAGAGATATCAGAAACAAGTTAAGAATATCAAATTAACTGTGACTGATTTTAAGAAGGCTCCTTCAAGAGCACATCTGCACTTGACATCATTCCGAGCCTGGTTAAGTTCTGACAGTGTATTTTTACCTTGCAGCATATCTGGCAAACCTTGTTAATCTTTCTGGGGGCATGTATGTCACCAGATTGGTGATAACACATGAACTGCATTTTAAGAAGCCAAATGTCGTCTCTCTAGAGACCTCTTAGCACTTTTGAAAATGCTGATGGACAATCTAGTCCTTTCACAATGCCCTGTCTTGCCCTCTCGAAGTGATTAGCTCCTAGAAAGCTCAGAGAACTGAATCTCGCAAAATATCTATTCAGAAACTCTCCTGACTGAACAAATTCATGGATCCTTTGTCAGAATATTCAAGAGGGCTTCTGCAGAAAATCAAGCTCTAAAAATATTTTGCTTTCCCATTTTCTCCAAGGAAATACACTATAAAATAGTGCCACAGTAAATGACCAGTAATTACTTGTATAAAACATCAGGTTTCACTGGAGATATCCTCCACCTTTTTGGGTTTATTTCCATCTTGATTTAGCAAACATTTACATAGTAAATATCTCTCATGGACATTCAGATTTATTATTGTTATAGCATTTTCCCTTGCAACTATAATGAAGATTGATTTAATCTCTACAGCATAAGCCCCTTGCCAACTGAATACTGCCTCGCACTCATAAATCAGTAACAAAATTCGTTATGATGATGCTGTTTACCATTCGACTTTCTAAAATACTGAGTTTCATAAAACAAAATTTATTCGTTTATAGTTAAAAGATCTCTTACACTAAAGAGCCAAAGATGATGGGGGAAAGACTGCAAATATTTTCACCACTTCTTAGCATGTTAAGAGCACTTCTGTCAAGAACTCTAAGGGGTTAAATATTTTATCTTCTCAGGTGCAGGCAAATTAAATGTCACTTTCCTCATTCAGGTCATGCAGTATCAATTTCATCCAAACTTGAGCATGCACTCAGCAGTGTGGTGCTAACAACTGCAATCACTCCACCTTCTCACAAAGCATCCTGCCCAGGAGAAGTGGCTCCACACCACGGTGAGTGTGGGTGTTTCACACCACAGCTCCCCAGTGAGCTGCAGGCCCTGCTCTGTCTTTTTCTTTTCTGACCATCTAAGAGACGTGCATAGGTCTGCAAAGGTATTTAAGGAGAGAGACAATTTTTTTGTTTCAAATGTGTTTCTCCCTGCAGGGATCATTAAATGCTTGAATTCATTGCTAAAATGGAAGGATATCAAGTTTCCCTTCCGGACTTAGATCATCATTAAAACACTTTTCAACTGTTTTAATTACTCGTTCCTAGCTGAACCTTAACCACATGGAAGAAGCACTATCTACTTCAGTCTATTCTGCTTTTTCAGGACTTGGAGAGTAAACACCAACCAGTGTATTCTTATTTGACAGAACAGGCTGAGCAAAGCACATCCTAAGATAAAATATTAGATATAATAATGCAGATGTTTGGCTTTAACCCAAATGTTCTCAAACTACCTTTAGAACTTCACTGAAATTCACTGGTAAGAGTTAAGTAATTCTACAAAGCTGGCATATGATTTATGGCATATGCATGATATGGCATATGCAAAATACTATCATATGCAGGAATCTGCATATGGCAGTATTTTGAGATCACTGACTGAAAAAAAGATTGGAAAGCACAGGGAAAGAACAAGAATGCAAGCAGTGTGGTTATTACTGTAGCATATTAATTAGTCTATGATGACTTTTCAAACCATTAAATGAAAAGCTGATTATGTTATCATACTGTGTCTTTAATGAAAGACCTAATTGTAAAATTGCCTGGTATTTATTTTTGTTTTTATATAATTGACGTTTTAAAAACACAATGTATAATTATGTGTTGGGCAGAGGTTTATACCTTAGCAAAGATATGAAGTGAGTGTCCTTGTATTGCTGTCAGGTGATTCACAGCAGATATATTCAGTTAAAATAGTTAAATAAAAAATAAGGTAAAATTAGATTAAAAACTATTTAACAATTTTACAGAGGAATGCATCTGTCACAGAATATGACAACAAGGCTTTTGCCAGTCTGAAATTCTCTATAGGGCCCCCAGTTTAGCTCAGCTGCTTTTTGCGGCACACGTTGTTTCTATGCTGTTCTTCAAAATACAAAGACACAATATTTTGCATTAAATACTGCCATTGGCATCTATTAATACAACTGTCAGACCAAAAGGATTCCTTTTTCTCAATGAGCAGAGTGGACAAATCCCACATGGAAAATAGTTTCTGTGCCTTCTAGAACTGACAGGTCCTAAAATTGGGCAGAAAAAGCCTTTAAAAATTGACTAAAAATGAAAATTAATCAGGGTCCAAGTTTAAATCTTGCAAGTTTTCCTGATATCCTAATTACCTTAAATATCAAATTAGAAGACCTTCTTGTATCCCCATATAATTTTGAAAGATAGAAATGAAAATATTTCTCAGCTTGATTCCTTGCATTTCTGTAGCGTTTTTAAATCTATCGTTTCGCAGATCAACAGGAATACCTGTAAAAGTATTCCAGCTTCAAATATATCCTGCCTGTGACATATGGTCTCCACCTGAGGAAGATCAAAAGCTACGCAGTGAAAGTGAATCATGAAAGCTTAACTTTAAAGAGTAATTTTTCATTTGCTAGCTTGAGATTATTTTAAGTTCTTGGTATGATTCCAATACTTTCAGGATACTTTTCAACAGCGTGGATAGACATATGCAACTTGGATTAGATAACAGGAGCTGTGAAGATGTAGCAAGAGCATCCCTGAACATACCAGGAACCTCAAGTGCTTACTGAAACAGCCCGGGGCTGATGTGCCTACTGTCACGTTTTCATTGTGACCAAAACAAATTAGATTATAGCTTCGTTCTGCAAACACAGTCATGCAGCAAGCAGAACTTTGGATAGGGATGGAATTTCAACCAGGGCGTTTCAGAATTTTTAGAGTATTTTCTATTTTATAGATTTTGTTGTTTCACTATCAATTTGTAAGTGTTGCAATTGGCTAAATGTGACTCGTGTGTGGAGCGAGTTTCACGTGATAATGTGGGATTCCAGCAGGACAAAAAATCCTGCTTATCCTTCTCTCATCTACTCTGTCAAGGGTAGCAAGCTAAATGTTATACCAGAATTCAGTATGTCAGCTTTGGGTCTGACCTGTTTTTGTGCTGTTATTTCCTGCATGGTTTGGAAATCTGAAAGAAAATGAAAATTATCAAATGCACACTTTCAGAGGCAGACAGAGCAGAAGGAATAGAATCAGTACATCCTTCAGCTTTACTGAAGGAAGCTCCTAATGTATTTGCAATAATTAATTTCCAGACAAACCTGTTAAATAAATTCATAACAAAATAGTGGAACAGAAGGCCACTGGTTGTGGAACTAATAAAATTATTTACTGTATTCTATTCTGATAGAAGCTCTGCATTTTTCAAGACTTTATAAAAGACAAATATTGCACATTAATTTGAACTGCTTTAAGACCAGTTTTCAAAAATTTGGGGTTTTTTTGTTGGTTTTTTTTAAACTATAGTCCCTGATATAATGGAACTACCAGCTGTCAATCTACGATATTTAGCATTTTATCTATGCTTTATATCTAGAAAAAAAAACACTCCCAGATACTGTCTTTAAATTCTATCTACTGGTATACAAAAATATTTCGACCCAAAATGAAGCATATTTTTATTCCCGGAAGCATTGGCACCTTCTTGACCATTCTCATTAATTGAGACCAAACTCTGCAATGAGTTTCAGGAATGCACTTTGACTTTTGAGCAGGTACATGCTGGTTCCAGCTGAATCCACATAATTATCCCTCAAATTAGTCAATCATTTAGCATTCAGCCAGCCATACTCTTATGAAGTCCTGACTATTTAATAAAAAATCAAATGTGCATGTGAATATGAAGTATATTAAAAAATGATATATAAATGTCAGTCTGGCAAGCACAGCTCCAGAAAAACATAAATCATGAAGACTGATAGAAGACAAAGCAATAGATCATATCTGCAGCAAATGTCACCTGACTGTTTTCCAGTTGGCATTCAACCCATGGGACTTTACTGAAGCAGTTGAGGAACTACTCTGTATTTTGTTGATCAGATAATATGTATAATTCTAATACCTTCTATATCTTAATGAAGCACTGTTAGTCATAAACTTCACGATAAATACATATTTTATGATGAACACATTATTAATTTAGAAACAATTTATAAATACTGCAGATTTTAAGGACACAGCTCTGTTTGGCTGTTGAAGTACACTGATTAAAATAGGATGTTTAATGCAAACCCAAGGATTAGATAAGAAATGTGAAAAAAACCTGTTTTCATGTAAGGAAATCTAGAAGGTCCCTACTGACACATTCATTTTCTGGACAAAATGGATGTCCTCACTGGAAAAGAGGAAAAATGTATATGAGGTGTTGGAAATTTCAGTATGTTCCCCTGAAACTGAATAGAAAATGTTCACATTTAGGGGCATGTAGGGAGCATCATCTAGACCCAGCTCACAGTGAAAAACATCTAGAAAGAGATCCAGTGAAGAGAATCTTCACTGTAAGTTTGGTCTCCTGTGGCTCTGACTCACGAGCTCAGGCTGTGTTTCAGTGCATTGTTCATCCAGAGAACTTCGAACAATTTCTGGCATTTGTATTTCAGGAGGGCTCTCTTAATGTCTGCTTGTGTGTTTGGACATTTTCCTTTGCAGTCCTGTTGTCTGTCATTTCTGAAGCAGAAATAAACAGAAATACTGTTCCTACAGACCTGTAGGAAGCCTGTGAAGCAATGAAAGGACTTACAATAACCAGTGAAATAAAAGCTGTACACACAGCCTCACCTTATTTATTGCTGAACTTCTGCCCACATAATTCTTTCAAGGAACTGTTTTATTGCAATTCTCTCTCAGAATCCCTAATTTCTACTTTCACATTTTAACCAATAGTCTAAAATATATCCACTTGGCGAATACTGTGATATGCAGTTCAAGAGACACTTGACTTTTAATCAGATTGGGAATATGTTCTTTTCTTTTTAAGTGCCTACCCAATCTGCTGCTGATTTTGGCATCCTTTTTATTCATGGTATTTATAAATATTTGTTGAACCCAGATAAACTTATCTCTTCCCTCATCCTCATAAAACACTCCAAGAAAATCCTAGGTTTTAATGATTTCTTGAGCAGAGTAACAAATAGCCTGTGACTAGACTTCTGTATACAGAAGTTCTTTTTCAAACTGTGCTGACATGAAGTGAATATAAATGAGAAATAACCAATTTTAAGACCTCCACTGAGGTTTGTTCTTTGACAGTTGACAGGAAGACTGAAAAATTAGCATTTTGGTAAAACCTTTATTTGTTTAAGATGCCTCTTAGCCAAAGAGACTGCCTGTACAAAAGGATTAACCTATTGACAATGACTTTCTAAATCCAAACTCATTGAATAACAAGTACTGAATGTGTTTACCTTCCTAATGCACTCACAATTCACAGTGAAGCTGGCTTTCTTGAAAAGGTCAAAATGCATGAAGACCTGAATTTCAATAGGAAAACATAAAAAAATTCAGAGCTGGATAGAAAGGAATTTATTTTATACAAGAATTGGTGAGATTAAGTGCATTTTGACTATCTAAACTGATAAAAATATAAAAAAGGGATTGAAAAAGATTGCATTTGCAGACTTTTTGGTTTACCTGCTTCACATTCAATTGCTTGACTCTTAAAGACAACATCCAATCATTTCTCAATTAATCTACTCTACATGAAATTTTTAGTCCTAAATCACTCACATATGCATCTATATTTTCATGTTCACCACAGCTGTGTGTCCCCTCTGGGCAGACAGTTTTAAAAATATGAAATAAAAAATTACAACTGACTTCAGTTTTCTTCTGAGGAACACTTTCACTGTGTGAGGCAATGGTCATTTTCTGAGCTGGTTCTGAGCTGAGTTCTCTATAAAACTGTTGTGTATATTTTAGAGGGTAAACTGAAATAAGCTAATTATTCACCATAAGGCATACTGAAGAGATAATTATTAAGACAGATCACTTGTCATACACTGAAACTTTTTTTTTTTCAGAGAAGACTGCAAATGAAGCAGTTTAGATTAGGCAAATGTCAGTATTCTGCAGACATCACAATGTGAGTACTATATATATATGGAAGGGAACACTTTTATAGAAAATGTAAAAAACGTGATAGAATCAAAACAGAACCTTATGTTTGCAAGAATAAAATCTCCACTACTTTACAAAAATCTTCACCACGCTGCAAAAAATTAACCTTCCATAAAGTATTGTTGGCTACATTTACTATGACCCTTAAATTATACGTGGAGGTCAAAAATGATGTTTAAAATGTTGGTCAGGGTCCCCCCATTCAGGTGCATGTACTGATAGATAGGTAAATCATGTTTTAAAGCAGTTCTTGAGCACTCAAGTCAATTTGAGGCTTGTGAAAACCTTTCCTCAAATCTGTATTCCTTTAGGCAGCATTTTCTTTTCTCAGAATTGCAAACTTTTCACTACACACAGAATACATATGTCAGGATATTCAGGTCTTGACCTGCACCATCACAGCTGGATTATAAATTCTGAACAGCTCAAAATTAACTCAACCTGCTCACTATTTTATGGTGCTAACAATGATTACAATTAAGGATACCTTAAGCATCCAAAACTGGGAGGGGTAAGAGCCCCTAAACAGAACAGGTTTCGGGGTGAGTCAATTCTGGAAGAATTTAATGACTTGTACTGATTAAAGAGTCCCCTTGCTGCAGACTATTTTGTTAATTTGGATGCCCTGATCACAGAATACAGCCAGCATTTCACAATGCATTTTGAATATGGGTGGTAATTTTCCTGTCTCGCCTTGGCCAGAAGATTCTGTTTCAGGTGGACAAAGACATGACCTTGGTTATAGTCCTTCTTACTTGTGTGCCAAAGTATAGCAAAAAAATATTAAGAGTTTTCTGCTATTAGGAAACCCCAAATAGTACAGTCTTGTTTAAGACAGACTATTGCAAACACAAAAAGTTTTCCCTGTACCTTGGGGTTTACATTTTAAATTTTTAAAATTTTTTTTAATTTTTTTTTTTTTTTTTTTGTCTGTGTATTTGCCTTTTGTTTTGTTTTGGGTTTTTTGGGGGAGGTGGTCTGGAGAGGGGTGTTGTGTTGTTACTTGTTTTTATTTTAAAAGATTTTAGAATGTACTTCTTCCCTCAAGCTCTAAAATTAAAGGAATTAAAAAAGCAACCTGCAAGCTTCATCCTGCTGGCAATTACTTTAGGGGTTTTTTTTGTTTTTTTGCAGAGTAGGACTTTCTATGGTACAAATAAATCTCACTTGTGTTTTAGACAGAGCTTTCTCCAAGGTATCCTAAGCAGAATGTTTGTGAGAACCAGTGGTCACCACATCAGTGAAGCCTCATCAACACCTATTACAAGTGAAAGGTAAAAATCAGTGATGCTTTGTCCCACATTCTTATGCACGAGTTACCAAAGATGCTTCCCCTGCATGTGCCTACATTCCTGGGGTGAAGATGATAGAGTAAACATGACAGAATCACTAATTATTGTGCTCCTGAAGGTTCTCAAATTTGACAAAGATAAGCATTTTAAAAGAACATGGACACAAAGGCATCATTATTGTCTTACTAAATATATACCCCAGTCCCCAAAGAGATATGAATGCTAATGATAAAAAAGCAAGAATAAAAAAAGGTGAAGGAGCAGCTTATGCCACGTATAGGAATACAGTAACGAAATATGATATTGCAGGTGACCTCATTAAAATTGAAACAGTGTTCTGTCGAAATAATAATTCAATATTTTTAGAGAGGAGCTTGAGATGAAGCTCGTGTGTCAGTGCATGTAACTATGCCTACAGATAAGTACACTCACCTGCTCTAAGTGCATAACTCACGCTGCTACACTTGTAGAAGTACAGAGGAATCACAGGCTTGTCCTTCAAGATATGAAACATCAAATAAGTTGGGAAGAAGAGCTCATATGATAGTGTTATGTAGAACTCAGTTTTTTGTTTTGGTGCATAGAAACCTGATCTTTATATGCAAAGTGGGTATTGTGCAGAACAAGCTCTGAAATGTAAACTGCTCAAATAATCAGACTGAAGCCGCCTGATCTTCAGAAATGTGATTTGGAAGACAAAAGCTGAAGATTTAGGAGATGACTATTGCAGTGCTAATGTATGTGAGCAGCAGTAGATCATGCAGAATATTTCAACCAGGGCATGACTTTCCATTAATACCAGCTGAGACAGAGAGAGAAATTTAATATACAGTAATGTCAATAGAAGGAACAGATGTAAAAACCATTCTTAGCCATGAAGCCCAGATGACAATGTAATAAACCCATGCAATACGTGTCTGAGAGCACTGCATCAATTTCCTTTATTACTTGAATGGACACACACATCCAATATAGAAATTCTTAAGATCCTTCCAAAGCTCTGTATATTAGAAAGGATGACTACTGTTGGGGGAAACAGTTATGATGATTTCTCATGTGTTACCATGCACAGAATCACTTTTTTTTTTTTAAATTCTTCAAAATTTTCCAAAATTTTCGGGTAGAATATTATTTAAATCAGTATCTAGAAATAGCTAGAATTATCAGACAAAATGGAAATATCTATAGCTCTTTTAACTGCATATTGATTGACTTCTGCCTAATAGTGCATAGCAAGAAAAAATTCATAGATTAATTTATTTAGGTACAACTCTGCATTTGCACATAGTTCTACTGACATCAACAAAGGCCAGTGTATGTTTGAAAGTCTAATTCACTAGAAGCTGTGCCTAAAATTCACAACTAAGTTAAAAGTGAAATCCATCTAGGTTATTGTGCTCTTCTTGTATAACAAATTACTTTAAAAAATAGTCAATAAACAAGAGATTTAGTAAACAAAGGGTTCAGTAATGCAGCTTTGGGGAAAAAAAGTCTCTTTTTTAAACTGGTATCTAAAAAGTACTTAATGGAATCTTTCCATTGCAAAAATACACCATAATGCTGAAACTTCATGACATTTAAAGTCAGTAAACAAATTACGAAAGCTAAGCATCTGGATTATAATTTAAATGCTAGAAGTAAGCTAATTTCATTTAGGACAAAATCTTTTTAAATTAAAGAATGTTTTCATGTACATGTTTAATTGTCCTCTTGTTATTACAGTGATTGTATATTCAAGGTAAGTTAGCATTAATTTGGTTCCTAGAACTATTTCTATATTTTGTTGCTACATCAAAATAATTTTAAAGAAGTTTTCCTTTAAAACCAGTGTAATCAATTAGGAAATATCTTCTCTGCTTGTCAGAGGACACGTTTTTCAGTAGTTGTAGGAACAGAGAGTAGGATCAGAATAACCTGACAAAACAAAGCAAGCATTCTATTCTACTGGGTAGGTATTTTTCTTCTTTCCTTTGTGTATTTAACACACTGTTAGTAAGACTGTTGCCATATGACTTTGTTTTACTATTTCTATTTTAACAAACCTTCCTCTGTCAGGCTTTTGTTTATTTATGATAAACCAAAGAGAAACACGAAGTGAATGCAGTGTGTCTGACCACTGGGAGCTGTAAGTGCACAAGCAATGGAGCTGCTGCCAGCAGCAGGTCAGTGGTGAAACAGCTGAACGTGTTCACTTTTCCCTTGGCTCTCCTGATACGGTTCAATATAATTTTCACTTTATTTTGCTTTCCTATTGTGGAAGATCAGTTAAAGCAGTGTCGAAGTGGAGTATCAGCGCTGAAGTTCATCCTAGGTGCTAACAGCTACATTGCGACCAGCCATCCACCAGGTGAGGACATATTGTCCCTGTCACATGGAACCCGCTGCACTCCTACCTTCGTGAAATCTTAAACGTGATGAGATAAAAAGCAAACAAAAGCATTACAGAATACTTCAGCTGCAAAGACTTTAGTTAAATTTTAGGTTTAACCTCTATGCTAAAAAAAACCCCAACCTCCCTCACAATAAATTGTGTTGTACAGGTAGGGCTTAGGTAAGTTCTTTGTGTGTGTGTATTTCTACAGAAATGCAGGAAATCAAAATAAGATTAGGAGTACCGGGTTTTAAATTAGGGCATTGGCACAATAGGCGCATCAGAAACTTGGTATAGGGAAAATAATAAGCTGAAAACCCTGGTATTAACAAACATTATACAGAAATAAGACAGAAAATCATTGCTGGAGAAATGCCCTGTGTTAAAGAAAGCTTAGCAAATAAGTTACCTCTACCAAAGATTCAAATTCCAAACTTAAATAGAAAGAAGATTAGTATTAGACCTATAATAGTGACAACTTGACCAGGTGCAAAAGACTGTGAAATGCTAAGGCAGATTAAACTGCAAGGGCAGAAATCAGAGCAGAACTGGGAGACTTCAATTATTTTTAGACAGGTGAGGTAAATGTCACAATGTTCTCACATCAAATTTGTTTTTATGAAGGACACAAGTTTGGCAGAGAGAAGTATCAGGATTTTCTATGCAAAGCAGTGCATGTGCTCTTTGCTGTCCCGTGCCCCTCAGTGTTCCTTTTCCTCACACCTTTGGGACTTGGAAACTGAGCTTTTTCAGACTGAACCTGCTGCAGAGGAAAGGCAAACTGCATAGACAACAAATATAATTACAAATGAAATCCGCTGTAATTGCACTGTGGCACAGGAAAAGGAGAATGACATCCAAGGAAAGTTTGCTGTGAAGACATGGAAATAACAGCAGTTCTTTTGGTGGGACTTGGGAAGAACGAGTCACTGAAATTTGGTTTCAGGCTGAAATGGTAGCCTTGGGCTGGCTGTGTTGGGTATTGTCACCTCCAGTTCTGAGCTAACATATGGACAGGAGCAAAACAGGATATAAATTGGCTAGTGAGAGAATAAAATCTGTAACAAGATGATCTTAGTTCCTGAGGATGCTAGGGGAATATTTTGCTATAGATGAGGTGCACCTTTATGCACTCTGAAAATTAGCTATACTGTTTTACATTCATGATACTGCTTCAAGAACAAAGAATTTGTTACAAATGAGGTGTAAATCATAAGTTGGCTTGGATTGTTTTATCCAAGTCTTTACAGGTATATTAATCACATTGTCAAATTGAGGTGTAATTTTCCTTTCTCAAACCCTAACTAAATCATAACATTATATAAATAGACATCTGCCCCTTAAAACATGGCTAGAAAACAGCCCACATTTGCTACAGGATAACATAGGATTAAAAGGTATTGCAACATTGTTTTGCTTTTGCTTTGTTTGCTTCAGCAACCCCAAGGTCTAAGAGCCCTGAATTTCACTTTGACTAATGTTGGAAGTAATGTTTCTTCAGATTGTAGGAACCATGGGGAGACCCCTGAACAACAAATCACAGCTGTTTACATGTAGCATGTTTAAGGAAGCTACTCCCTTTAAAAGAATAACCCCCAGTGTGATCTGACTACACCGATTTAAAGTAACAGAAATACAAGGATACATGAAAAAATACAGCTGAACAAGAGCTCTTGACTGCAATCCAGCTACCTAAATCAGGTACGGAGACACACATTGAAGTGCACATCTGCAGGTGAATGTGCTTTGTGCTCACACCTGTTTATCTTACTGGAGTTGTTTTCCAGTGGAATGAAATGCTTCCATTTTATGGTTTTATTTTCTGCTAGGAGTTTGCTAAGATGTAGAGCTGGCATTCATCACTTCAGTAATGTCAAGGAAAGAAAGAGGAAAACAGAGAATAAATGGAAAATGTCCAAGTATTTCAGACAGGGCTGCTGAAAGATTAATGAAACTCCACTTAAAAAAATACTGTCGAAGCAACCCAAATTAAGCAGGAAAACAGCAGCTATAAATTTGAAATATTTGACTGACCAATAAATTTTTCTTAAATTACATGACTATGGTAAAATGACAGTGGTGTCTACATCCAGTATGAGGCATAGAAATTTGTGCGAGGTTCCATTATGGGAAATGATACTCCAAAACCAAATCTCTAAACAAGTCATAGATAAGCTGGTGGTGTTACATGAAGACCTGATAAGAAAAGCAGTCTTTTAGAGATTATGATGACAGAAATAAAAAGTTTCCAAGAGAGAAGAAAACACAGATTCAGGCAGATTTTGAAGTTCTTAATCATGGACAAAGTAGAAACTCTTTCAAGTAAGTAATACTTCTGTTTGAATGAAGGTGATTTTAAATATCTGTAAAAATCTAAACATATGTCTAATAGTTACATTTCAAAATGTTACAGAAATGGTTTTAAGACTTCTAAACTCAAGATCAAGAAAGATATTCTTACACTTTGAAGGTTCCATGCAAGAAGAGAAAACAGTGCTTCTTGTTTAGTTACAACACATTTTCTGGTACATTTGGGATAGAAGGGCACATAAAAGAAAAACAGAAACTGCTCATAATTCTCCACATTATCATGCATATACAGCAAATCAGCTCTTTGGTCTATGCTTTATTTCCCTTTTCCCTGGACAGAATGCAGACCATGCAGCTTTCCAAACACAGCAATATTGCATGATAGACAGAAAAAAAAATTATCTCCTGCTTTGAAGAGATGGGACTTTAACCTAATATGCAAGGGGCTGATTCAACTGAATATGAGATTTCCTTTATTGTACCCAGAAAATCTACGTGCTCATTTTGAGGATAGGTCAAAATTGTTTGAATTTCCTTGAGGTGCTGTGGATTTTTTAATGTTACGTCCAGGAATAAAAATGAAGACAGATCTTGAAATATCTTTTTTTTTTTCCCCTCTGCATTTCAGATGGTAAGAGTAAGCAGTACTAAGGCCAAGTATAGACATCTTTAATAAAGGGTTTGTCAGTACTAAAGCATATCTTTGATGGAGTGATTATTTCTGATAAAAAAACCCTGAAAAAATCATAACTTATGTATAAATCAAGAAGGCAGATTAACAATCAGCTTTTAAAATAATATGTAATAGTTGTACATCTCTCTAAAACAGTTTTCTATGATTTTGGCTTTAGTGCATTTAGCACATTTCTTCAAGTAGAAGTAGCAGTATCTTTCAAGCTTTCTTGCATTTATAACCTCCAAACACATAATGAGAAAGGTACGGTACTTGTTTATCTAATATTTGGATTTATAAATTCTGAAAATAGCTCTATTTTTATTTTTTACTTCTTATGTTATTGACAATAATAAGAAGAAAGCACTTTGTACAGTTTTCCTTACACCAGTTAAGGATATAATTTCTCCTTATGGCCTCCAGTCTTGCAGTGATCACTTTGCACTTCTTTGCATACCAAAATGTTTGAAATTAAGAGTCATCACTAACCATACAACATTTTGTAGCAGAAATTCATGGCCTCTTTTGATGCTCTTTCATAACCATTGTCCTTTAACACAGCCTTTACTTCTAAGCTATATAACAAAACCTAGACCACAACATATTAAATCAACACCGTTGACAAGTTGTCTCTAGCAGGGACAGAATGGAAAGACATTTTTTCTGTCAACATGGAAGCCTTGGTGTATTTCATTACATGTTCAAGTGAAATAAATGCTATGGCTCACAATTACTAAAAGTATTTCTTTGGTGAGTAATAGAAGTGCAATGTAGTTGTCATGCTCTAGGGTCTTGCTCTTTTCTTGCGTCTCATTTGCTCACAGCAGGATTTCAGAGAGGAGAGTATAACTGTTGCATGAAAACAGTTTTGGTCTTAGTGGTGTTTTAAAACATAAAATCTACCAAGCGAACCCCTCATCCACCCCACCTTTAAAGATCCCTCAAAAAAAAATTCATATTAGAAGCCAAAAATGGAGCTTTACACCACAGTGCTCATTGGCATGCAGCATGCAGCTGGGACCATGAGGGACTTGCAAATGCAGTCCCAAAGACAAGGCTGAAAAATCCTCATTCCACACAGAGGAATTATTAGCACCAGCTAGTTATTCCAGTGATAGTCACCACACTAAAAGCGACACATAAAAAGATGTTATGCTTTGATACAAGTCACAAAATAAAAATTAATTTAAAGAGGATGCTGATAGGGGTTTCTTTATGGCTGCACGACACTCAGAAAATCACGGCTACTTCATCCAAAGAAACAGCAAACAAACTGCTGTGAGGCATCATCCAATTGCCACTGGGAGCACAATGTCGTGCAGCATGTCCAGTGAGCTGGGCAAGTTCTGGTGAAGGAAATGGTGCAGTACACAACTCGCAATCATGCCTGGGATATCCTGAACACACGGAACCAACAGAATTAAATAGTTTTAGTTCTAATGCAGGGAACTGTCTTTCTTGACAAGCTCTTTTGCATAAATTTTGGTGAAATGTGTCTAAATTGGGATGACTTTTTTGTTTTCCAAATTGCTCATACACACAGCAGAGCACAGCACACCTCCTGTGCTTGCTTTACACGAAGTATAAGCCCTTCAAGCATAACCTGAAGGGATTTGCAGCTACTTCATGTCCTTTATCTCCATCCACAAACCACTGAGACAACTGTCCAGTCTGAGGGAAAACAGACCACATGATATGAGAGCAGAATATGTCTCGAGTGATTAGAGAAGAACAAAAAATTGTTGGAGCTTATACAACATTACAATGCTCCCTTCTCGCTGCTTCCTGTATTCCATGCCAAAACATCAAAATTCCAAACCGAACAAAGCTGGTTTTAGTTTAAAATTAATGAAAAAATTCTGCTAGCAGCAATCCACTCAAAGCCTAAACATTCATGGGAATAGCAGTTTTCTGCCTAATCCTGAACTATGTATCCACATGAGCTTGAAACAGCGATTAATGGACAGAACCTAAAATATTTTATGAAAATAGCAAATTCTTAAGGGGACTCTGTAGATCTCCCAAATCTGTTACTGGAGCCAATGTTTCAAAGGTCAGAAACCAGCTTGATGGCAGCCACAAAGCCACTCCAGCTTAACAATACTGCCGCCCATCCTTGTTCAAAAATGCTGGAACCCGAATGACTTCTCATGTGGGAATAAGAGATTTTGGTAGGAAGCACAAGAAGCAGATGAGTCAAAGAGGAGCAGACAGACACTGAAGCTGTGTTAGAATAAAAGAAAGGCTCCATCAAAAATATTTTTTGAGGTAGTTTTAATCATGAGAAACCTACACCAGGTATTAGACTTTTAAGTTAGAAGTAATCAAAATAATGTGAAAGTGCTGTAAATAGAAACACAAAGGATCATGCCCAGATTTTCAAAGAGTAGCGTTATACATGCTTCAGTAAAAGGACTTTCAGCATGGGGATATTCTTTTGATGGGTAGAAATTTATTTCATACTTTTCAATGGACAGTACTTGGCTAGGTAACACAGATATTAAATTATTTTCTTCATGTCATTCACTACATTTGCCTTGTGTTTTCTGTATTTATTGCATTTCAGCAGCTTATAGAAAGGCAGAGCAGTGGAAAATACATCCTGAGATTTTTCAATGGTTTCTGCATTTCTTCCAAATACAATTTAAGCTGACGATTTCAATCCCTAAGGTGTTAAACATTTGTACTCCTTGGACCTTGGTGACCACATGTTCCCTCTTGTTTACAAAATTCCTTTCACACAACAAACCTTGTGCTTAAAAGCTGAGATTGCCTAAAGCGGTGTAGTTTCAGGAAGTGTTTTTTAACTTTGTAATTTACTTTTCTTTCTCCAAAGGTTTTCCGGAGAGAGCGTCTGCCTTTTTTACCAAATGGCAGACCTGGAGAAAAGCACAAAAGTAGTCAATACTAGAGGAATATTGCTTGGGACGCCACAAATGTTTGTTACTGTATGGACCGAACCCATCTATATTATGTAGGTGTTTATTGTGTGCTAAACTGTATATAGGACACATTTCAAAGCAACAGACTACTAAAACTTATATTTTAGGAGAAAATATTGAAGTATAAAATGCATTTTTAATAATTCACAGTTTTCATAGAGTATTAGCTAGTGAGAGACACTAATATTTTAAATTCACTCACTTGCAATACCACAGCAAGGATTCCAGCTGCTGAACTATCAAGCACCTCCAGGCAGGAAACCTCTGGACACTTCCCAATCCACTAAAACACAGTGTTCGTAAAGAATTATTCTTATAAAGACAAGACTCTTGCTGATAAGTCCTTTTCACCAATTAAATCAATAGAATAATTTAAAAATACCCAAAAGAGATTTCTACAAGAGGTAAGTGGGATTTATATTTCACAGCATGAGCAGTAAATCTGAGAAACAATAAAGTGGAACTAGTAGGAATAGGTCATTCATTCACAGCTACGATGTACAAGGCTCAGGAAACTGCAGGAGAATGAATTATTTTCTATGGTTTAACAGAAACTCAAGTGGAATGAAACAGGCACTTACAGCCTTTACTATTTGGTAAGGGCTTTTTGTGGACACAACAATTACTGTACTGTGCAATACAGTTTGCATCCCTATCATCATTAGATTCCAGGTTTCAAAAGCTTTAATTTCAGTTGTTGAACATATATTACCTTAAGGGCAGGACATCAACACAACACCTTAATTTATAAGGCCAAGGGGGAAAGAATTACTTGATTTTGCAACAAGGTTTACAGCAACTGAGATTCTCCTTACACCAGTGAGAGTACCAAAAATTGAAATAAATGGAACTCTAATTTAAAAGAAAGTTGAGATTTCAAACTTGCCAAATCATTATCAGGGTCAGAAAAATGAATTATATATTCATTCTGAGTACAGTTTCTTACTTATTTTGAAGTACCTAGAAAGATTAAACACAGTAACTTTGAGAAAATATAAACCTGTTCTGACATTTATCTCAACATAAAAAGGCTTTATTATGGTGGCAGACAAAGCATTCTTTCATTTGACAAAGAATTCCATTACATAGATTTTTTTATACATGGTCTAATTTCTTTAGCATGGCAATGTGATGTCCTACGTGCTTTGGCAGGCTATCGTATTATTTATTATTAAATTTGCAAAGGGTATTATTAAAAAAGGAGTTTAAATTCACAGCTTCTGGTAAACAGAAAATAAACTCAAGATGAAAATTCAGTGAGCCTGTGAATTATGCACAGAGGCTTTCAATGCATTGCTCAGTAATTGTAAAATCTGTGGAAGTGACCATAAATAAGTAAACTCCATAGTTCTCCTAATCCCTTTTCTACAGTGTACAAATAACTGCCTCTGTCCTATCTGTTGAAAGAAAGTAGGAATCAGAACAATCATTAGGAGCAACATTGGTAAAATCATAGTTTTAAAGGCCTCCTCATTTCAGGTATCCATTAATAACTGTTACATGACTAATTTGTCTGCAGTATACTGGTAAAAGCTGGCATTCATAAAATTTTAGTCAAAGGAAAGAAAAATTAGCAGGATTATTTCACATTTTTCATCATCATCATCATCATATTTTTGTTATAGGCTGGTTAAAACTTTTTAATTAAAATCTTGATTAGCCCAAGCTTGTAATACAGAGTGATTATATTAAAATTTTGTGATGCTTTCATCCAAAATTTTTGCACAGGACTAAAACAATCCTGCCCAACTTTCTCTCTAAAATCCGAAAATTCATTACACAAGTTGTACTTGTACTAATGCTAGAAATTTACCAAAATGTCTGACCTCATGAGATTTCACCCAGGCACTGAAAAATTTGTGCCATTCACAAGTTCATCAGACTTCAACATGTTTTAGACATGATACATGGCAGTCTAAGAGTAGGTCATTATCTGCTTGCAGATTATAGCCTGTCTAATCTTCCTTTCCTACAATATTTACCCTAGGAATGATGCTTATCCATGGAAGTTTTTTGGTCTTTAATGCAAGAATTACCTTAAAAGGGACAGTGACTGAGTTTTCCTGCTAATTCATGCTTTGCTCTATTTTTGATCTAAATAAGAGAAACAGTGATTAGGCAGTGAGTGAGCATGACGACTGCTGACCCAAGGGAAGCAATTCTCAATGCCTGCGGCATTAAAGAATTTTCAAGCTCGGCTGTTCATGGCAGAGTAACAGAACACTTCATTTTGAAACCATGTGGTAGGTGCAATTCCTTCATGAGAAAGATGTATGGAGTTTACAGAGCAGCTGGAAAGTGGCAACACAGTGACATAAAATCATGGTTATTATATAAATCTACAGACTTTTAGTGGTTTTGGTTTGAAATTAAAACAGTAATACTGAGTACTGGAAGCTTCAGTAGAGATTGCCCATCATGTCCATTTTAAAAATAGGAAAGCCAGATTTTTATTCAGCTAAAAGTCAATTTTCACAGTGGCTGCTCCTCTACATGTACAGTTAGGAAGTATTATCTGGATCTTTCCTCTTGTTCTTTAAGGAGATTAGATGAACATAATCCATTTTGTCTGGGTCTCTTGCAAAGCTACCACATTTATTCAGAGCAAACAAGAAGTGAGATTTGCAAACACTTCCATTTCTGTGAAGTTTTAAGTGCCTTGTGAACATTCAGGAACACAATTTGTGGTCTGAGGAATCTGGAAGCTTCAGCTTTAAGAAAAGTAGCAACATTTCCTAATTTATTTGAGAGCTGGAAGTTACTTTTGGCAAAAATCCCAGAACTATTCTTACCATTGCTTTGTTAGAAAAAAAATATTTAAGATAGGAGCAGGAGAGCATGAAGCTCTAACTCATCAAGCCAAAACAGTGTGAGCTAGTGAGGTCAGAAGCCTAAGAGAAATGGAAGCCACGGCTGAAATGAAGAATGTCCATCAGAAGACCCAGCACTGCTTTTAGGTCCCATGATGGAAAAAAGGAACTCTTATGTGGGGTCATATGGGGGACACTTTAAGGAAAGACTGCATTAAGTCTGGATGTGAACAAATCTGTTTCCCTTTAATGCATCAGCCACGGTAATGGTAGAAATGTTTGCAACCTAAAGTAATTTTTAGTCCCTTTCAGAATCTGCAAAGTGTAATATAGTGGAAAACCAGGTGTGTCTCGGAGTAATCTTGTGTGCCATGCTTTCAGGGAGAGCTTTTAAAAGGGGTAGATGTGACTTTTTTTAAATGCATGTGCAAAACTGGAAGCAAACCTGAGACCAAAGGAGCAGAACATACATAGCACCTTGCTTTGGGAACCTGGGAAGTTTTGCAGCCTGGCGTTTCCACAGCAAAGCTGGGGATTGGTATTGCTAGGACAGGTAGGACTGACCATTCCAGTTCTGGGATCAGAGCTGGTTTTGCTCTGAGATGGCATTTAAACTGCAGCTCTGGTGATTTCTAACCTGTGCAAACACAAACTGAGTATCCCTAAATCCCACAAAATGTTACACAATTTACCTGCATTCTCCACATCCCTGAACAGACTCAAATGTAGTGCCCTTTTCTTGTCACCTTAATAACTTCATGGATGACAGAGAAAACACTCTATTATTTTTCTGTCTTTCTTTGGAAAGACATAACCAAAACCCAGTATTTAAATCTCTGAAAAGTAATTAAACTGATATGCAAAGAATTCTTCAAATTTATCTTAAATTCTAAGCAATATAATGATGATATGACAATTTACCACTAACGTCAATCAGGAAGATTTCCAAGTGATTTAAAAATGAATACAAAATAAGATGGATCTAAAATATGCTTACTCTGTATATAACACTGATGTGAGGAAGAAAAGAACCATGTCTTGATTTATGTCTAGAAAATCTAGACAAGGCCAAAGTATGGAGTCCATTAATCTTGCCTTTAAGGCAATTTCAGCAATGATTAACATGAAAAACGCTCAATATTTTTATGCCAATAACCTCAATACAGTTAAATCAGTGAAATGACAAATATATGACAAAAGAAAAGGACATTTGGACCAAAATATATTGTCTAAAAGTCAGGTTTTTTTAAACTGAAATATCTAGATTTAATTTATGGTACTGAAAGATATGACACAACAGAGCAAATTAGTGTAACATGTGTTTCTACCTTCACTTTCAAACATATTAGTGAATGGCAAAATGACTCAAAGTAGAAGTTTTCACCACAAAATTGGATTAGAACTCTGCATTAAAAAAAATTATTTTCCTCTTGTTGTTATATTTTGCTATATTTTTAAAAAATGACTGCATAAATAATCTTTGGTTTGTGATCATGAGAAGCATATAAATAGATTTACAGATATTCTCTCTATTAAGTTTTACTTATATTGTGAGACCTGAATAGAAGAAAAATTGTACACAACTCTTACACACAATCCAGCCACTGTTGCCATCCCTTCTAAACAGCAGATTCAGAAACCCCTCAAGAAAATATTGTCTTTAAAAATACATTGCAAAGTTCTTGCCGCTAGAACATATGACTTATACTCTATTCGTGGCAGCATTAGGACAAGCATGTTGTTTGCTGACCTGGATAGAATATTTTTGCACAGCTAAACATTTTGTTGTGGGCACCACTCCTTTCTTGTTAAATTTCTACCCATGTTCCAGCCAGTATGAATTGCTCTTAATGCGGCAATGAGTAATATTTGTTGGGGGGTAAATCCCTTAATTTAAACACAAAATTCACATTCTAGTCTAAGACTTTGTCATGAATTTATGAGAATAGAAGCCTAATATATGCGAAATCCTTTCCTCAAAACTGACATTAAAACGATCAACCTCAGTTGGCAGTTCTCAACAAAGGTTACAGCTAGAGTAATTTGTGAAGAAATTCACAGAAGTGATTTAGAATACAGTTGAAAATAAGGAACTCACTTTTAGAAAATTCTAAATTGATTATAGAACATTCACAAACAAGTCAGTTGATAAATTATTTACTGTTTTACTGCACAACATTGAATATGACTGTATCTATATGTATTGAGTAATAAGCTACATGAAAGTTCTGCCATTATTTAATTGACAAAATGAGCACTCAGGAAATGATCAGTCTTCTTTATGTCAAAGTGCTCAGAGTAAGTGATGGCGATGATGGCAAAGCTGACAGATATTTTTCTCCCTTTTTAATATTAGTTTGACAATACCAGCATCCCCTAGATTTATGAAATATGACATCATTAAAGTCTCAATATTTCATCATAAATTCTTCAATTTAGAATAGATTCAAAAATTGTTTATGTCTTTACACTGAGGGACCCAGATATAAATGACTCTGAAATTAATATATGAACTTCACCAGAGGTTTCCTAGCAGAGGCAGGCATTCCAACATCAACAGAGCAATGCCTCAAGCATTAAGCTCAGATGTTGCTTAAAAAAATCTCTCTTACTCAACTGCTCATGGCCCCTGGTGTCCTGCACCCATGCGGCTGACTCCTTTGGCCTGGGGTCAGATCTTCTGTGCTTAGGAAGAGCTAAGCTCACAACCAGCTGACCCAGTTTTAGAGAGGTTCATCATTAGATGAACATAGAGCACAGGGCCACCTGTTAATTAACTTTATTTCCCAGCTTGCAGGGGCTTTCTGGGAGAACGCTCAAAGATGTAAGACTTTTCTTGGCGTGGATATTTCACCTGCATCTCTGGAAATTTTTCTACTGTGTTGAAAAAAAAACCAAAAAACCCCAGGAACAACAACAACAACAAAATCACATCTTCGCTGAGGTAGTAAAAATATGACTCTGTCCTCTAGGTGGACTCTCAAGATGAAATTAATCCTCTATCTTTAAATTGGCCAGTGTGGGCCTTAAGGACTTTACCATGAAGCTCTCACAAGTTTCCTCTATGACTGACTTAAAATTCTCCATCTTGATCTGAGCTGGGAAATGAGAGAGGGCCCAGGGTCACAGCTTGCTGTGATATTCACTGGAGCTCTCCTCTGCCCTAAGTTCTGTGCCATGAGTTACTCGGCCTGATGTGGCCATAAGCTGGGCCAAATAACACTTGTTCCTAAGTCAATTATTGGAAAATAGAACTGGTAATGTGAGAGTCACTGTGATACCGTTAACTTTGTAGAGAATTGAAGTGTTTGCAGCATGCGTAAAACTGATGGATTGTTTCTCTTGGAGCCAACAGTTCAATAGCAAATACGGCTTTTATGGGTGGGAAAGCAGCAAGGTCAAACAGCTGTGAAGGGTATACTGGAAACACTACTGACTTCCCAGGGAATCATCCATGCCCTGGAACTTACTAGTTGTTTCTTTGGAATGAGACCAGACGTGAAAATATCCACAAAAATCATCCATTCTTTTTTAATAACTTCAGGTACCTAAGATGAAGGGAAAGGCTAAGAAAAAGATTGCAGGGTTTTGGGTTTGCTTTTAAAGAGGATTTAATAGAGACAAATTCTTTTCCAGTAGGATACTACAACCTAAAATACATGCCCAGTTCTTCCCAAACGTACAAAGAATACCCAGAGTGTCTGTGTTACCACTGCTAATATCAGGAATTGCAAAAAACAAGGAGGGAACTGTTTGGTTTTTTTTTTTGTTTATCTACTCAAGCATGAAATAATTACAATGTTAGAAAAAGCAACAGTCATTTGAATTTTACTTTTTATTCTCTTCCCTCTGTGTTCTCAGTTCGTATTTTTGTCTTGAATTGGCAAGGGAGAAGGCAAATAAACCTTCTCAAAGCACGTATTTCTCCATAGTATGGAAAATATCTTAAGTTATTTGAAGTAAAAGTTTGTTGAAAAATTCACTGGCAAAAATGCCTGACAAAATATAACTTTTGATTTTGAAACTACATTGAATAACATTCTATCAGATCTCATAAAGAGCTAAGATATTGTGAGAAGCACATGAGTTTACTGTACAGTTTAAGACAACCTTTGGCTCTGGTTACAGCTTGTCATCACGGGAGAAACATTAACAATAAAACAGAGGTCTCTTGTCAAGCTAGGACAGGTAGCTTGACTTTGGCTATTGCCCAACCAAACAGCCATAATTGAAGTGCTAGAAAATTGTGTTAAGTAAATATGAAACTAGATAATTACTACAGATCTCTGTTTAATTCCTGGTTTTTTTAGTCTTCCTGAGTGACCTTCAATGAGGCATTTAATCTCTTTCTGCATCAAAGTGTAAATAGTTGTCTGAGAAGGACTATGGGATACTAGAAGGCATATAAACAGCTAGCAGCAAAAAAGTGACATAAATTATTCATCTGTTTTATGAAAAGCTTGCCTCCAATTGAGCAAATAGAGCTTTTCAGTCTGAATTATAGTGTGCATGCAATATTTTCTTTATGATGAATTCATTTTATTCACTAACTGCATTGCGCTACTCAAACACCAGGAAAATGGTGTCAACCATACCTTCCATCATTTATGATGAAATTACAGTCCCTCTTATTAAAGTTAGAGCTTTAATATTATCTCTAACATCTTTTTAATACGTCTCTCCCAGGTAGAGTGTTACCGGACCTCATACTCTGACAAAAAAAAGTGATAAAATGTTCTAGATCTCTTATTTAAAACCATTTTAAAGTCTACTGAAAGTCGAATTTCATATTTATCCTTTTCCTTGAATAACCCTGCTCCAGTTAGTGCATTCTGGCAGGATAGTGTGGCCTCCTCTCAGTGGATCTGAAGGTGTGAACTCCTCCCTTTGTGCTCCGGGAGCACTCAGGATTGCTGGGTGTGGAAGGCAGAAATTAAAAAGCTGATTATAAGCACACTGACAAGCAGAACAGCAGTGCAATGGCAGTAAAGTATTTCCCCCTCATTAAAATGGATATAATTATTTTCAAAATTACTCATGTCTAATAGGATGCCTTGCTATTTAAAGACTCTTAACTCTACCGTGATGTCATGAAAATAAATTCATAGAACTTCTTTCCTATCTCATTTAGCAACAAGATGCAAATGTAACTAATGTTTCCCTGGAAATTGAGAAAAATACAAGTACAGTGCCTAATCAACATCAGTAATGTTATGCTGTTAATCACTCACTATAAGTCTGAAATTACTTCAGCAAAATAAACAGGCACCTTTTTCATTTTGCAATGCAGTTTAACTTTCAAACTGGGAAATATTCTAGCTAAGAGGTGATGAACAACAGATTCAGATTTTACCTTCTTTCCTCACATGCTCCCAGGCCAGATGCTTGCATAGGTTCAGCACAAGAAATTTATGAAAGCAGCTTCAGTGAGTTAAGTGCCTCCATCAATAGGTTATGATTAAACCCCCAATATAATAATATGCTATATAGATGTATAGATATAGCTGATTGTTTTTTTCTGAATACAAAACAGTTATAGAAAGTTAAGTAAGAGTAGTGGTATTAACAGGAAAAGTTTTATTTTGCAGCAGAATAAGCTATCAACTCCTTCAATGAACACCTTACATGGAACAGAAATCTCAGAGATCAGAGACAAAAATTCCCACTTCTTACATTTCTGTTACAGATAACCTAAATGAAATAATTCTGTATCTTATAAGAAATTCCCTGGTCCCGGTCAAAAGTAATACTGTATAGCAATAATCATAGCATTAAAAAAAGAGGAAAATAAAAATGCAGACATATAAAATATAATTTATCTCGCTGCACATCTGATACCAAACATTAGCAGAATATCCTAATTATCCCCTGCTTTCTCTGAAGCTCTTTTAAATAGAAAAAATATTCACACTTGTGGTTCTTGATGATGTTTGGCAACACCCTTTTAATCCTGAAAGACTCCTCCAACCAACACAACTCATTTTCATCCAAGCAGTTTCACTGGATGAAGATCAATACGTCCAACTCACATATATGAACATCAGTCATCAACAATTTAAATAAATTCATAAGTTTGGCTCCTTGTTTCTATCAGATACAAGCCTGTCTATAATTAATTTTTTTCTACAAAGCACAAAACAGGTTGCAAAAGAAGTCATGGCACTCAAAGTAACATCAAAGAATTTTGAGGTAACCTACAAGACGGTCTTTACATGAAATTCTGAAATGAGGTGAGAATTCAGATCTTCCTGCCACTATTAGAGTCATTACTGAAAAACTGGGATCACTAAGTCACTCGGTTAAAAAAGAACTTTCTGATGGATATAAAACTCTAAGGCATTTAAGATATATTTTTCAATAAAAAATAAAAGCCGTGGTGCATAACATTTTTTCCAATAAACAGAATAATTTAGTACTACTATAGTACAGCAATTTTTTTCTATTGAGATATTATTGAAAATACGTTGCTTGCAATGAAACCCTAACTACTGAAAAACAACTGCTTGAAAGACACAGACAGATCAATGTTTGAAAAAGTCTCGTTACTGTTATATTCCCCTCAACACTTGAGCAGGAAGCTGTTCAAGATTTCACAGCTGCACTTCTTACCTGCCCACAAGTGTTCGTACTCCTGTTTTGCTATGCCTTTCATGCCTCTGATTTCACTCTAGTTCATCCTTCTTTGCACTTGAGTCTTGTCAACTGCTGTGCTCCAGCTTCAAGTCTCAATCAAAGCGTGAACGATCCCAAAGTTTGGTATGGATTTTAAACTTCTTGTGCCACAGGAGTCATATAATTCAAAAACAATGCACTAGAAACTGGTTGATTGTATTAAAAAATTTTCAACAGACTTGCTGCTTTCCTGACTTTTCACCTCTACCCTATCCAATAAAATACCTTGTCTGATTCTTACTTCTCTGATTAATTCATCAAAGACAATGAGACTCGTAAATGTGTAAAGGCAATGAACTCTGGTACCCTCATATTTCTTTGCAACCCATACATGCTTAGGTTACTGAATATATGTGAAATAATAAACCTCAAAAGATTGTTTATCAGGAGGTGTAGAGATCAACCTGTATGTTAAGCAAGCATAAATTATCTTGAAATAGAGAACTGCCACCTAACTCCTAATAAAGGATGGTTTACATTCTTTTGCTCGGATATCTGAGAGAATTACAAATGTTAATGAAATCCAGTTCCTACTCTAAAATTACTCCCTTATTACCCTAGACCTAATGTGAAAAAGATTTTTATTCATTTGGCAAACAATAGGGATTATGGCTTTTTGGTAACAACTTTGGTATCTTAGCATAACTTTAAAATGGTATCGGTTTATACCAAATCTAACTGAAAATCATTATCCAGCCAGATATCTTTTATTTGTTGCTTTTCCCATGTCCATCAGGATTCATAGCTGATGCCTTCTCAATGGCATAGAGGAGGAAGCTAGCTTGGTTCAGGAATGGTATAAATCCAGCCGCTGGACAAAAGAAGAGAGAGAGCAAGAACAGAAGGAAGCAAGGCAGAGGTGAGTTGGGAAGAGGCAGAGAAAAGGAGAGAAATAAAAAAGGTAGCTAAGGAGGTATGCCTTCCATTCAGTACAAGCAGGAATATGTCAATACCTGATGGCTCTCCAGGTTTAATGCAAACTCCAAAGCTGAAAAAGTGATTTAAGTTTCCTAATGCTCAGCTCTATGCAATCATGCTGTTATTTCGGTTTGACTGAATTGCGCCAGGTCAGGCTGCCTAGAAATCCCTATGCCTTTGCAACAGCAACATAATTGCCCTTTCAGGACAGAATTGAGACTGTTTCATCTGTCCAGTGCTGCTAAGATGAGCACCATTGAGACAGCATTCAGAAGAGAGGGCTAGCACAAACATGAAACTCCAATAAGCACACAAATGTCTTCACAATTAATACAGCACTGCAGTAATGCACCACACCTCAAAATCACCACACTGCTGCTTCCTCACTTCAAAGAGCTGCTGTATTAATTTCTATGACAAAATTAGCTACTTAGCAGATGAAGTCTGTGCTTGTTGTCTACCTGGAGTTTACTAAAGACATTTTCTTGAGTCTCCAGCTCAGCTGAGTTCTTTGCTGAAAGTTAAATCTTATCACACCACTGACAATGTAATGTCAAGGAACTTGGCTGCTCCCTCTCTTTAGCTCTCAGGTCTCTAGGTTTATCCAGAGAAATGTATTCTGCAAAGACTGAGAGTTTTTGAAGTCTAGGAAGTAGCTTACTAGAATCTGTGCTAAGGTTTCTATTTACTTCAGAGTACTTCAGAGCATGCCTTTGGTTAACCCACAATACATCAACACAAAGATGTCAAAATTTATAAAGTCTAGGATTTAAGTGACCCTTGTGAAAGGGACACTCTTATTTGGCAATCAGACATAATGGGAATATCTGTACCAGTCGTGGGGAATTTCAGTTTGAATCAGATAGTTTCTGCTCTGTGTTATCATTTAACCTGAATTCCATTTATCTATTAAACATCTGCTAGTCTTCAGACTAAAAATTTAGAGTTTTCATTTTATGGAATTGCTATTTTCTAGTCAGGCAAAAAAGTAAATAATTAAGAGATTGCATTCATGCATAGTTTAAGCCTTCAATGAGTTTAGTAGAGGAGAATAGCAAAAGCCTTCTCCATTGTACTAGATAGGAACAGCAACTTACACTGACAAACTCATGTTATATCCATCAAAATAAGGAAGGAGTTAAACAATTTTGATGTTTGTCATCACAAGCTGTGTAGGCAATACAGCTCCAATGTGTTGTATCATCATTTGATGGGATGGAGCAAAAAGAAAAGAGACTTTATATATATTTATAAAGTGCACATAGCTGTGTGTTATATATGATATTTTGGGAATAAATAAATTTGAAAGGATTTGTCCTGAAGTGGCTGGTGTGAAAGCAGCCATAGGATAAATAGACAAGTAGCCGTGTTGTGTATCATTGCCATTTTTATTTCCACAAATGCTATCATGTGGATTTTGTTAGAATGGGAAATTCTAACAAACTAAATAGAGAGGCTGAGACCCTCATCTAGAGAATGGCCAATGCACCATTCTGCATTTAATGATATTTGGATTATATGACATTTTGGATGCCAGATAACACATCAATCACAAACAATGACTTGTTTTGAAACAAGACCAAGATAGGTAGGAAGTTCCTAAACAGAGCACTTTCCCTGGGACTTTCTGCCATTTCTGAAGTGCTGTTAAGAAGTGTCAGAACACCAAGAAATCATAAAACAAGCGCTGTTTAAGGATCTGTCTCTGCTTGCAAAGGTTTTTGAGTACAGCTACTCGAACAGCTCTAAACACATATCACAGTTTAAAAAACCAAGAGCACAAATTCTGGTGGAAGCTTTTTCTCAAGTAATCAATTTAAGAATCTTGAAATAGTTTGAAGAGCTTTCACTACTGGCAGAGAACTGTGTAGTGACTGACAAATCCTACAGTGAAAAAATACACTGAAAATACAGAGCAGACTCGGTACCTCCATGTACAGGGTCAGGAAGTGCCCCTGCCTTCTTCAATAGGTCTCTGCTGGCAACTTAATTATGGATGCACATTAACAGACTGTCCATACTTTGGCTAAAAAGTGAAGATTTAACGCTCTGGGGGGAGGAGAGGCAGAAAAATCTAATCCAAATGCTTTTATTTATCAGTTTAATAGAACTGTAACTTTAGAAATAAAGAACATTTGTCATAAAAGTAGTTGCCGTGTTATCTTTGTGACAGACCATTTGAGACATACAATTGTAATATCTGTGTCCTTATTCCCTGAATTAGGATCATCAATTCCTTAGCTATTGCCTAGAGTTCTTTTGAAAGCTGAAGGTTTTATTTCCCCATTACAGTTTTATACCAATTTTAGAGGCAGAAAGTACATGTTTTAAATCTGTGATGTTTGTCTCAGATTCAATTTCAGAACTTTGTTTCAAAATGCTGACCAAGTGTCCCATGATAACGACCACATTTTAAAGTAAATTGGACAGGGTACTCTGAGAAAAGGTCAATGTTGTGAGGAATGTGTGAGCATATCTTCCAATATTAAAAGAAAATGAAATTAAATAGATTAAGTGATGATCTTTTAGAAGTTTCTGACTTTTTGGAAAAACCCCCAAATCTAGCATCCAGTACAGGGCATTACAAGAGGGAGCAAGTGTTCAGTCAGCTTCAAAAGAGTAAACACCACAGTGATAAAGAATTTACTTACTACATTCAGGTATTGACTCAGGAACGTGTATGGCAGAAGCTGAGGCCAACCAAAGTTTCAAACCAACCTTTTAATCTTCCTGATAGTTTTGGCTACATCCTTGTGTTGTTTTTTCCCTCTGGCTCAGCCTTGTTTTCTAACTGTTTTCACTTTAAGGATTTTCAGGGCATCAGTGGAGGACATAACTGTATCAACCAGAGCTCAGCCACAGACATGCTCAAGCTCTTGAGTTTTGGGGATTGTTTGTTTTTGTTGTTGTTGTGTTTTTTGCTTTATTTCACCACCATATTGATGATCCATCAGATTCTAATGAAGGCAGAACTATTATCTTTCATGCAGTTCAGATGACTGTGTCATGTAAACAACCTCAGCTCTAAGATCATGACAAAGATTTTTTTTTAAAATAACCTGGAAAAGTCATAGTGCTTTCAGGACCAGGTACCCAATTTTCCCCATTTATTTATAAGTAGCTGCAGTAAGGATGATTTCAAAATACATGAAGCTGGGGAAAAAAGCGCAAAGATTTCCAAGAAATCACTGAGAATGTTGAAGTATTTTCAAATATAGGAGTTCATGACAAAAAACCCTGATTTCTAGACTTAAAAATGCTTTACATTCTTTGAAGATATAAATAGAAAATGAGAGAACTTGAGGTTGCAGCAAAGTAGTGTATTCTCTGTAGCTAGAGCAATAAAAAGGAAATATACATAGTTTTAGTTTGCATAATCATTATAGCTGGCCATTCAAGCATAAAAGTGGATTTTATGCTGGAGCAACAGTTTTAGTTTTTGTTTCTCATCATAAAACTAATTAAAGTAGAGACGGTTTGAACAGTTAAGAAAAAAAAAGTTTGGGTGTATTTGAATCCTGGCTTAGCCATTAAGGCACTATATCACCAAATACAGTTCACTTTTATTGAGTAAAAACTGTGCTTCAGAAAAAGCTCCAAAATTTAGCTGAAATTATTCCACAGACTCAATATCCTTAAAATTATCCCAAAATATGGTTTTTTTCCCCACTATGACTTTAAAAAAAAATTTCCCTCTTTCTCTTACAGTTGATGAAAGGCAACATTCCAATGTTGATTTTCTGGGTTGATTCAATTACTGCAAAAGCCATAGAAAGTGTTTGAGACAATTTTATGAAATGTGTACAAACCTCCTCTTAAAAGCTTGCTCTGAAATTCAGCTGTGTCACAGCCCCATTTCAGCACACATAAAACTAATGGAAAAATTGCCTGATTTAGAAACACAAGCCTGAACTCTGGGTAGCCAAAATGTTTTAAGACCTAATCCACCAAGCCTTCTACTTATTTACTCAGGCATGTGGGTGTAACTTGAAGCATTTTCAAGGGGAAAAACAAATGGAAGAGACAGTTGCTGCAGCAGATAAGCCATATCAAAACTCAGGAGAGATTTTAACATGAAGGTAATGGATGGCTGTTAAGAACAGTTACCAAAGACTTGATAGAATACAGACCTGGAGGGCAGAAGATGGGCTAATGGCCCACAGTTTTGCATTTCACATTTCTAGAACTTCAAAAAGCAAAATGCACAGCACACATGAAAACACCTACATTCAGAATCCTTCACACTCCAGTGACTAGTTCAACGTTCCCTGCGTATACAGACACACAAAAATATGAATAATGAACATATTTGGTACATGCTGTGCTGGTGTTACCTCCTGGCACCCGCCCTGGTCCACTGGTGGGACAGGGTTGGCCAAAGCTAAGATGTGACCCACAGATCAGCCCTGCTAATGTGTTATCGCAGCCCTATTACCTATGAGTCACAAGTACTTGAAAAGCTCTTCTGAAGAGAGTTGAAACAACATTTTCCTGAATATATATGCCATTATTTTCAGACTGGATACTGGGATCATGCCAACACCTGATCTTCACTTTATGGGAAGCAAAGGATTTGAATAAACCCTCTCCCTCCTAAATGTTACAGTTGTCCCATAGCAGGCCAGGAATTCAAACTCCTGTCCAATTTCCAATTAAAAGATGTGTCTCAAAAGCCGACATTCTGTTCTGCCTAAAAGTATTTTTTTAATTTAATTCCAGATTTGAAAATCATAGGCAATTATTTAGTCAGAGTATTCTATGCAAATGTTCCAGAAATTGGATGTTAATTTGACATTTGTAATATAATATTTCTGATGCTCAAGTCACACAGTCAGTTTATAATAATCAGACACATACTGTGTTATCTACTATAGGATTAAAAAAAGTTCAAGTACATTTCTCCTAACTGAGTGCATCCTGGCAAAATAATTTAAATTCTGAAGAAATATGTATCATAATCTAAATCTAAATCTTATTAAGAACTAGTTCCATAACTAAAAATTGCTTAAAAAGCAGGATTTAATTTTTAATAAACCCATCCACATATATGTTTGGTTATATATTCAAAACTTACTGGCATTTTAATAGCTTTATTTGTCATTGTTACAGATTGTTGCTATACACTTTCTTCAAAGATAAATGCTTTTTGTCATAGATCATCAAAAGAAAGTTATTTAGATTAAGGCAACATAGCAACTACAATTGTAGAATCAAACAATAATTTCTTTCACAAAGTGTATTGTTTTAGGTATGCCCAGGATCATCTATAAACTTAGACATGCACATTTTAATGAACAATTATCATATGCCAAGGAGATTAAGAGAAGGATCAAGCACTGACTATAACTGAGAAATAGAAACCAGCATAGAAATAAAAAGCTGGAATTTTGTAGCTAGGAAGGACAAAAAAGCGGTTCAAGAAATATGGCAAACTGCACATGACTGATGAGAATCAAATTGATTGCCCTAATTACTTTTATGCAAAATTATCTTTTCAGTACAGAGTATACCCATTAATTTTTACCAATGAAATTAAACTTTCTCAATTATCTGTGTTTATACAACTGTTATGCTTGGTGTTGATCAATAACGGTCACGCAGCAGTGAACATTATTAAAGTCCTTGGATAACTGGCCAGAGCTTTCCTGTAAATCTCCAGTACAGTCCAAGCAGAAAAAGACAGTAATTGGACATATAAACTGAAAGGGACGAAAAGGAAATGTTATTTTTTTGTAATGTAACACTAACTCAGGTTGGTTGTGTGGCATTATCTGCAGTGCTTTCAGAGGGCTAAACAGACAAACAACATTTATGACAATGCAGTGACAATAACCCAACAGCTCGGGCTTTAAACCTCCAGAAGGAACACTCCTGGCCCGGGATGGGATCCTGCAGCATGGTTATTCTTTCACCTCGATTAGCACCGTGACGTGCTTGAGCAGGAGGTGACAGGTTACATACATCCATGGTCCAATTCAGTACAGCTAAATTCTCTGCTCTGCCTTAAATCCAGGGCATCCAGAGCATGAAAATTTTTGTGGGAATTGAAATTTAGAGCTGACTCTGAAATTTTGCAGTTCAACTATACAGACCAAAATATATTTAGAAAAATATATCTATGGTTTTATTTGTTCAATATCCATATTTTTCGTACTCATGTCAGTCATTTCATTAGGTAGGGAAGGCCTAAAGGACAAAGGCCAACAAAGGCCTGTCCTACGTCTCATTAAGAAAACAGAAATTTGTATCCAGGAATATTTTATGTGGCCAGTAATATTTTACTGGAGGCTAGTTTAGAACCTCCAGGCATGTAGTCAGCCAGGTTAATACAAAAGCAACTTTGTTAAATCAAGTTAGAAAATAACTAACAATATTAGATATTCCTTCTGGCAGAAATTGAACTTAGAGTCCTGGGAGAGTGAAATCTGAGGGGCCTTGTGTGGACCGGTAAAGACCAGTGCCCAGAGACATCACTGGAATTGAGCAGATTCCATCACTAAAGTAGTGCTGCATGTCAGCTTGTAAGAGAAGCATCTGTACTGCATCGAAATTCAAGGGACATTTAAACAAATGCTTTACTAGTTAGAAATTGTATTTTTAATTCCTGTAGCAGAGGCTGAATGAAAATGAAAATGCACATTGTAATTTAAGCTCTGATCCCATTCTACAAAGTGATTGCTTGATCTTCTGATTGTCTAAGCCTATCACACTTGGTACAGAAACAGTATTAACAAAATCCTTGTAGACTTTTTTCTTTTCTTTTCTTTTTTTTTTTTTTTAAGCTTTTTCAGCTCTTAATATATAAATTAAGCTAAAAGCTTGCAGACATCACACAGTTTATCCCCACTGCCCATAGCACATGTACTCAATGAAACAAGTGTCAAAAACAATTTCAAGAGTCAAGTAACTAGAGGTCTGCTTACACTGTAAAAAAACTTCAGTGTGGCGCTACCCATGGACACTTCATCTCATGCTGCTTGTAATTCTTCTCACTGACCTTCTTCCCTTCACCTTCCCTCCCCACTTCCACTTGGGCTGCAGCAGCTGGTTTAAAGGTTGATTTAATGTAAAGAGTCAAATGAATGCAATCTACTGTCACTATAGGGACAGTTTTGAATGTCCTTTCAGGTTCTTTTAGATTGCTTCTGTTTGGAGAAGAAACTTGAGTCCTGGTTTGGGCATCTATTGGATACGATTAGCACTGTAGTAGAACATTAATGTTAGGAGAATTTCTCTTTGATCCGAACTCCCTGCTCACTCCAGCTGGCACATCAGCCAAAGGAACTCTCTTGTCATGAAGTTTTCAAGGTCATATTGTAACCTCTTGGTTTTGCTGCCAAGCTTCCTTACTACTTATTTCTATATTTAGCTTTTCCTTAGCTAAAAGTCTTGTGTATAAGCTTCTTGATACCTCTTTTAGCATTCAGGTGCCAAAATTTCTTGGTCTACATTGCTCAACTTTGGCTTCAGTCTAAATATCCCGCTGCTCTCCTGGCTGTCGGTAAAGGAATATATTTTATTTTTCAGCGTGAACAAATAACAGCCATGTGTTCATCAGCTTCACTGAGCTTTCATGACAACTCATATTTATATATGTATTTGTATATACACACACACACACGTATGAATGTACATACATGCATATGAGGAATCTTTTCCATGGGAAAGGTACAAGATTTCCTCTTGGTGCCCAAATCTTTACTCTGCTCGGGTTTTTGAGTACCTAGCAATTAACTGTGGTGAAATTGTTTCTGAGAAAATTCTGAGTCCACCTGGTTCCTCCGTGGTTTCCCAGCTTCAGTAGTGTCAGCCAGGCAGCACAAAGAGACAGAATGTCTCCAGACAGCCTGTAAATGCCATCTCCAGTATAAGAACTTTGCCAAGTTAATAAGAGATGAGAGAATCCCATTAGGTTACTAATGACCATTTCTTTCCCCCGTTGAGATGCAGGAGTTTTCTCTCAATCTCCTTGCCCAGCACACAGTTCAGACTGAAGTGCTCCAAGCCCAGCTGCCTTTACCTCACAGGTACTGAAGGAATTAGTGTACTTCTAGCAATCATGGATAGTTTACATCTTTTAAGCATCAAGTGGTAGTGAAAGTTGGGAGACTAAAAGTTTCAAAAGTTAAATCAAGCAAGATTTTATCTATGCTTACCCCAGCAAAAGTTGGAAATCAATTTTCAAAACCTTTCAATTTTCTGAATATTCCTGAAACAGGTATTTTAGTAGCTATTGAAAGTAGGATCTGCTACTTGCCCCCTTTTTTTTTTTTTTTTTAAATTTGGGTCTGTTCACATGCTTGTGTCTATCTGGACTGGACCTTCATGGCCAGGCCAAGCAGAGCCTTGTCTTTAGATATGGCAGTCAGCTCTAAGCTTCATAGGCTGTTTTGAATTAAATTCTGCAGAATGGAGCCACAATTTCAAAAGCATCTATCAATAGTTAGTGACATGAAATATGAATGGGTCTCTTTATGATGACGTTTAATGACTGTCAGACTTGTGATGTGACAATTGCTAAGTCTGTTCTCCTTCCTGTCCCTGTTCTGTAAAGAAGAAATAGCTAAAGACTCATGAAAAGCATGGATGACCAACAGATACTAAGTGATAAGAGAGAAATAAGTATTATTTCACAGTAAAATATGCATTATGCTGGATACAGTCTTCACCCAGAAGCTGTTAGTGCTCTAATTGAATGCTGAAAATGAAAAATAGACCTTCTGTCAGATGAGAAAAAGACCTTTCCTCTTTCAGCTCATTGCAAATACTGCTCTCTACAAAGTAAAGCCGGTCCCTCGTGAGATAGATAACCATTAGTATTGCAGGCAAGGCTAACTTATTTCAAAATGTATAAAAGACACAGCAGTTGATAAAATACTCTGTCTTCAAGGAACAGAGTTAAAAGCTTTTGTGCTATAACAAAGCATTCAGATTTTAAGAAAATAAATGAGTTACAAAGCACCTATTTCGAAGTTTCAAGTTCAATCCTTCTCATTTCACAGTTCTTTATTCTTAAACATAAACCAGAAAAATTTATATACAGCCTGGGAGTGGCAGGGGGAATGATGTTTTTGCCGAAGTCATGGCAAGTTCCATTTCTCTTCAGTGAGAATGGAATTAGTGCCCACACAAATTTTGTGATAACTACAGTCAAGAAACTGCAGCCACACTGGAGCTACCTCCTTAGCACCTACTCCTTTATGGAATCAAGTGAGTGCTTCATTCAGCTTTGTATTTTCCCTCCTTCTTTCCTCTCTTTCATATATACATGGACTGTCTTCCATTCCTACTGAAGGTTTAGTCCAAGGTCTGTGTGAGTCAAGAACATTTCCACAGCCCTCAGATCGCCTTGGATGACCCTGCAGAACTCCAGCTCTATATCATGCCAAACACAGCAAAACCCAAAATCCTCTCTGCAAAACTGGTGAGTTCAGGAAGATCCAGTGCAGTAACACAGGCTTTCAGATCCCAGAATCACAAACTCCTTTTACCAAAAATATTTCGGAAATTAAATTAAAGCTGGCAAGCTCTCTGAAAAACAAACAGCTAAAATTGGCCAATCTACTAAATTTGAAGTGAAATATGTACACTTTTGCTGTTACTGTTCCTCCAGAGATTAAATAACCTTCTATTGAACTATTTATTGGTCAGTATTATAATTTACAACATGAGCTGCACCACCAATATGAAAGAAGGATTAAAAAAATTCCTTTCAGTGAAATAAAACTTTCCCAGCAACACTAAAAAATATAGAAACTATGTTCCACTGAACTCAGTATCTGCAATACCTACTGTACAAGAGAAAATACCCATCTGTATAACCCTCACTCACAACCAAATCTGACTTTTATTTACAGCCTCCTGCCTCCTCATTTTAAAATATTTGCATACCATTTTGTCAGTGCAATCTGTGCTGTGTTGCAGAACCATTATCTGCCACTAGCAGTGAGATAAAGCACTGCTTCTGAGTTGCAAAGTCCAGCAATATATTTACATATAAAAGAGAAATACTGTTGAAAAAAACAGGGCTGCATTTAAATGGATGTAGCAAGTACAACATCCCAGCTGGAAACTGGATTTGATGGTGAGTACCAGAGATGGACTATTTCCTGTGGGTATCACAAAGTAATAGAGTAGCAGTTGAAACAACACTTTCAGTAACACATTATGCGGACTTCATTTATCTATTCAATGAAGAGGAAATCTACTTAAACCACAGCGCCAAGATATGCTATTGCTTTTGCCTGAAATGCATTTTTCACATTGCCATACTACTAATGGAAAATGTGTTGCAAACAACAAACAATGTATTTGATCTCACAGCACAATAAATTTAGGCAGTGAAGATTTTAACTGAAGTTTCTGTTGGTTTAGATATGGAGGAGGTTTTCCCTTTTTTTTCTTCTTCAAACTTCATGACCACTTAAAAAACGGTGTATTCAAGAAGTGTTAAAAATACCTACACACATCGTAGCAGCACTGTCCTAGTTTGGACTGGGACAGAGTTAAATTTCCTCCTAGTAGCTGGTACCGTGCAGTGTTTCAGATTTAGTATGAGAATAATGATGATTACACACTGATGTTTTAGCTGCTGATTGGTAGTGCTCACTTGCAGTCAAAGATTTTTCACTGTCTCATGCTCTGCAGGGAGCAGGTGCACAGGGGGCTGGGAGGGAGCATTCCCAGGACAGTTGACCTGAACTGGCAAAAGGATTTTCCACACCATGGACAGCCCTGCTGTTTATAAACTGGAGGGAGCTGGACAGGAGGGACTGATCACTGCTTGAGGATGGGACGGGCATTGGTCAGTGGCGTGTGAGCACCTGAATTGGATGTCATTTTTCTTTCTTGGGTTTTACTTCTCTCTCTCTTTGCCTTAAAAAAAATTATTACTATATTTTTGTAATTATATTTTACTTTACTTCAATTATTAAATTGCTCATATCTTAACCTTTTTCTGATTCTCCTGCCTGCCCCACTGTGGGGGATGGGGTGTGAGCAAGCAGCTGAGCAGTGTCTAGCTGCTGGCTGAGGTTAAATTATGATGAGGCACATAAAGGCATAAAAATACAACTGCATTCCATGTAGCACATCTGTCAGCAGCAGCTGTGCCCAGTAGTAGTAGACGGCTACTTTGTGCATCTCTTCATTTGCACCCCCAAATTTCAGCAGAGGTCAAGAATGCCATTTTCTGGATTCAGCTGGAAAGAAAACTGTTTCCGATTTGCTGTGACCATAATTGTGGTGAAGCAAACCCTCAGCATTTCTGTGCTCGACCAAAGCAGCATGACCTATGCAGCAGCTGTCTGCTGAGAGCAGGGTACTGGGACAGAGCCAAATCACAGCTGTCCACTGTCAGACCAGACCAGAAGGAAGTGCACAACAGGTGCCTTTACCTTACTGGGACCTCAAAGCTCTTGTTAAATACTATTCTGTACAATAGCATTTCTCAAGATAACAAGAAATGAGATGGTATCCAAAATTCTATCATGAAAGCTCTTGAGTTTTGATGTCAATATTTTTCCACACATAAAAAACCAGAATTGGACTAGGCTCAGACCACCTACAACTGCAGGCATGTCCTCTCAAGTGACATAAAATACAGAATGCAAAAATCTAATTTTGTCCTATATACATAATTAGTAAATCGCATTAATGTAACAAAAAATGAGCAGAATGAGCCATAATTTCCTAATTTGTAATCAATGAATCATGTCAGGTCAGATGCACATTGTGTGATACGATGTCTCATCAACAGTTATATTGCTTTATTTTCATGGAAACAGGCAGATGAATAATACTTGCATCTTCTGAATTTAGCAGTATTTTCTATACATTCAAAATCAAAGTAAAAAAGCTTATGCAAGAGATGTCTCGTGTGATAGGAAAGAGCCAATGACAAATTGAGAGGTGATGGATATTTATAGAAGGTAAAGCATTCTGAAGTTTCCTGTGAGGAAAAGGTGTACTATAGTACTGTGTTTATTTCTCATATTTACTACCTACTCAACAGACTCTTAAAAGACACACAGCTACAAAAGGCCACTTTTCTGCTATGACAGCACTCTCTAGTTTACATTCACTGATGATTTTCCCAGAACAAGAAAACTTTCCTGGTACTATTATAGTAAGAAAATGATGGAAAATAGGACCATATTTTGGTTTTTAGGTTCATTGTTGTTATCAAACAATATTCACAAATCTTTGTGGCCTTCAAAGTTTACTCGTACTTCACATTTCCCTTCTAATCAACGAGTTCAGGTGATCCAAGTATCAAACATAAATTTTCTTGGTGTGAATATTTCAGACATGCTGCCCAATTCACAGTAAATTGCTTTATTTTCAGTGCTGCATGGCTGTGTTTTTTGATTGCATGGAGTGCTATGAAATCAGTTTTTGTGATTTGTGAAGAGCACAGACAATCAAACACAACCTTTATGTCATTACCACTGCATAAAAGCATATGTTCACTATAATGTTCCAGAGCTGTAGGAAAGGCCAACGAAAAGAAAAACAATGTTTGGCTGTTTACTCATCCCATTCATCCCACATTTATGTGGAATAGATAAAGGAGCTAAAAGGGGCTCCAGCAGCACAGCATGTTTAACTCTTGCTGTTGAAAGTCTAAAGTATAATAGGCAAATATCAGAACAGTTGGAGAAATATGTGTTGTTCCTTTTCCAATACAGCCCATATCCCAAAACAATGCCAAACACGGAGTGGAAAATATTTAGGAATATGTACTGAGTTTATATGCAAATTTTTGTGTGTGTGTATATTCTATTGCAGTTAAAAACCAGGCTTCACTCAAGCAGGTAACATCTCCTCTGTGAATCTGTTGAGAAATAACTCCGATATATTCTTTATAGTTTTGGTCTGTTGCAGTGGGAGGTGGGATTGGTTATCATCTGTGCTAGTAACTGCCTGGAATTCTGCAGACTCCTTGGTTAATGGTATACTTAATGGTATACTTAATTGCACTAAAATAACATATAAATAATATTTGGCTTTAGGCAACAGAAAAATGCATGGTTACTACAAAGGTATGGCATATATTTTCAAGTCTGTCATACAGATGATCTTTTACACTGTTATGTTATGGATCATCATATGGATCATCAACTCAATGTTGTGGTTAACATGGGCAGTGGATATGATTTTTGACAAGCGCATCTTGACTTGCGATACACAGATTTCTGTCGGGCCAAGAATATGTATAACCATTTTCTAATTCAATACAGTACTTTATCTTTTAGCCAGGACTACTTATTAGCTTTGGCAAGGGACCTCTTTAAATTATGTCCTCTGTCTATTATCCACTATTTGATACACAGGATAGAAAGGATAGTTTTTCCTTAAACACATACTAGCTTCTTTGTATCAAATACAGATGCAAAGGCATTTTGTTTGCAAAATGCATTTTTTAATTAAAGCTTGCCATCTGTAATTTATTAAAAATCCTTCAATCAATTGATGAACATAATTGTCAAGAATTAAATCTTGAAAAGACAAGAAGAAAGCTGAGATAACTCAGATGAATGCAGCTTCAAAATGTAGATTAAAAACTGCCATGAAATGTGCTGACACTATAAAGCATGTTCCTGCAGTGATCGAGGTTCACCAGAACAACAGTCTGTGTGTCTTGAGAATTTGGTTGGGATGTCTGAAGGTAACATAACCATGTTGCTAGGATAACAAGTGTTGGGTTGTTTGGCTTTTTTCTTGGAAAAATAAACAGGCATGTAAAACCAGTGTTAAATAGACAAGGAATATCTTGATGTCCAAGGGCTTTCCTGCTTTATATATGGCACTTTGCATAGATGTTTGATATTCATCTTTCACAGCTGATTACTCATTTCCTCATTTAGAGATTCCATCAGAAAGCAACTGTGTAAAATGGAGAAATAACTACAGATCCAAAAGAAAGAGCAAACTGGCCTGTTCAGGTAGTGCTGCAGTCCTGCTCAGCTGCTGCACCCCTGAGTGAATTGCTGAGCACTTTTGTCCAAGGCATAGCAGAGACAATGGCAATGCAAACTCATACATCAGGGAAATCTAAATCTTTGCATAAATAAGGCAGCACTGTGAATACTACAAAACCCACCCCCCCAAAATGAAAAAAGGGTTCTGATTCTATTTTAAAAGTAAATAAAGTGGGAATCTTTTCCCCTTTTGTATTTATTTTCTGTGAACTATGATATTCTATATGCATGAATCTTCCTGAAAATTATATTTCAAATTGCATTATAATGGGAAATCTCAGAGGTTAGAGAAAAGTTAGTTACCCTCCACACAGCACCGAAATCACTATCCTAATATTTTGTCAATTAAATGAACTGGAGAAGAGATTCCACTACAAACACCTTGCTTCACGTGCTTAAGACAGCTCAGGTCTGGAATCAGATGTCATTATACAATTGCTCACAACGAGCAATGATGTCTCATTGCGAGGTTTTATTCAGGGAAGGCAGAGGCTTCTGCCTCTGTATCAGAGGTTTCCATTTTACCTAAATGCAGGTGCCCTTTTCCACTACAGTCTTTTTTCGTTTGCTTCCTTCCTCCTATCCAGTGCCTTCCTCCTCCCAGAAGAAGAAGCATTAAATAAGGATTCATAGAAACTTGAATAACCTACAGATTTGAATCAGACATTTCTAGGAACAAATTTAGCTTTAGCTCTGAGGATTTTATTCTCTATAAATCTTCTATTTGCACTCCAGTAAATTACCATCTTTCCATCTACTTTGAGGCAATTCAAAGCTATATTTTTGGGAAGTGAGGTCAAAGACAGAAACACAATTCCAACCTGTCCACATGCATCATCACTGCAAAAAGAAGAGCTGCTTACAGTTTAATGAATAGTGTTCAGTGCTTTCCCAAGCTAATGAGCACCACGAGGTCACATTTTAGTACTTGATTTGCTGTAGAGAAGTCTCTTTTGGCCATGAGAGTCATTAGTAACACGGTAACAGGAGGTGACAGCACGAAGAGGGGGTGAAGGAATGAGATACGATGGAAGTGGCAGCATCTCACTGTGCTGGAGCCAAGGCAGAGCAGAAGTTGTGTGAAGGGCTGACACGGACACGAAGAATAGACCACTGAATTGATGAAAAGAGCTAGGGAATTGGATTGGGAGCTGTAAAGAAGAATGGAGATTAAGAAGAAAGGACAGGTGGAAAAGGACAGGCAGAACATGGATGGAAGATTGGTGAACTGGGAGCTTTATGCCAGGAGAAGGAAAAAGGAGTTGGTAGGAAAGGGCTGTGAAAGTCCTACATCCACAAAAGAGAGAGGCTGTGCTCTGAGATGCAAGAAGGGCTGGGATAAGAGACCTGGGACTTCACTGTGGTAAATCTAGAGCCATTCTAACTGCGACCCAGTTTGGTCGTGGACATCATGTACAAACCTCCCAGGCTTCTCTCATCACCCTCTCATTCAAGTCAAATGCACTCTTTTGTGCTGAAATTCTTTTCAGCTGCAATGCACTGGAGCAAAACAGAATGACAGAGAATCACTGGGAAGGATTCTCTGAGAAAGAGAGATACAGGATAAAAGATAAAGAGCCTCATCCAAACCACTTGTGCAATTGCACCCTTCTAAGTTTATGAGCTTTCCATACTTCAAGACATAAAAAACCATCTGCAATCAAACTCAGTCATTTGAAACATTAAAATAATGCAGTACAAATATACTTCTGAATACTTAAGATGTTTAAAAAGACAAAATCATTTGAAAATGACGTCTTCATACAGCACACGTTGTTAGTCTACAAATTATATATCTACTACAGAAGCATGTTAGCTTACTCCTTCACATGAAAAACAAGCCTTAAATTATACGTAATTAATCCCAAAAATGTTCATATGTTCTAAGACTAGTTTGAGCACTGAAGATTTAAGTTTTTGAATTCTGGATAGAGTACATTTATTTTCACTAGAACTTCACCTCTTTTTTTCAAAATCAACTACTTGAGATCTGTCAGACATACATAAACAGTACATGAAAGTTCAAAATACAGCATTTGAAACTATTGCAGACATTTTGAAAAAATACTGTAAAAAACTGAGCTAGAAAAGAGGAAAACAAAAACATTTAATAACATGCCAAGCAACTGACTACCATATGCTACTCATGTAAAGAACAGGTATTCTATCATAATTCTGACAATTACTGTCAGTATTTTTTATATTCAGGATTATACATTTAGCATGTGTTCTCAAGAAAACAAACATGGAACAAAACATATCTGTAACAATTTATATTAAATGGAACGTGTCTTGCACATCACTGAGTTTGTTCAACAAACTCTCAAAAGCAGTGCCCAATGTTTGAACTACGGTGTTGTACAGATAATGCACTTATCCTCAGATATTAAGAAGGTATTTCCTATAGGTCTTTCCCTTGAAAATCATCCTTTTTTCACTTAATGTCTCCCAAATAATCCTTCCACAAAAGCGTTAATCTAGCTCATTGTACCTTCAATGCCATCTAGATCATTTTTTTAATATTGTTTTTGAAAGGGAAAAATATTTTCAGAAGAACAAACCTAATAAATTATATTGATAATGACAAGTATTTTGTTTCACATTCAGGGTTTCAAACAACTTTAGCTTTCCTATTTGCTTGGTGAGAGGGTTTTGTTGCTTTAGAACCTATAATTAACACCCAACCTTCATGACCAAGAAGCACCAATGAAAGACCTTGTCCCTATACAGACATTCACCAGCTTATTCATAAGCTGAAAATTAACTTCAGGTTTTTTAAGCTAATAGAATTGATAATTAGCAAAACCAAAACACAGCTCTGCACATTTGCTCTCCTGTTTCTTCTCTTTTTATTTATTTATTTTTTTTGGCTAGTACCTGGAACATTTGCATTGCAAATACCCTTGGTACAGACTTTCCATCTGAAACTTTAATTATCATTAGCAATCATTTCTGATATCAAAACATTATATTCTAATTTAAGGCTAGTAAAGTGCTGTAAAAAGAAATGTATGCTTATGAAACACAGTTCCTTTTATTAAAACCATCTCAATGCTTTTCAACAGCTACTGAAAATAAAAAACACTCTAATTAGAACATTGTGGATTCCTCTTAAGAAGCTTTGGAAGAAGAAAAAGAAAACCCTTCTCTTAGGCTGATAGGGTAGTGTTCTGCATACCATGCTTAAAATGCTGCAGAGCAGAGAAGTACTTGTCCTGCATTATTTCTACTCTCCATTTGAATAGTGTCTTAAGTTGATTTGAAAATGATAACTCTGAATATATCACATAGAGAGCTGTTTCTAAGCAATTACTACTTTTTTTTTTTTTCCTTCAGGGGTAAACTGTAAAACGCAAATTATGTGGATACTTGCATGTTAAAAACCATGCGCAACTTTTCTACAAGATGTTACTCATGGATCTTTGCATTATGCTGGCCTGCTCCCCCAAGTACTCAAAAAACCCATCTGTAAACCAGGATGGCCTAAAACTTGTGGATTTGCTTCCATTTAATGTTTAAAAGTCTTGTGACTCCAAGGCACATGTGTGTCCTGGAGACTGTTTGGTGTGATTTCAGAGCAGGCCTCCTGAGCAGGCGAGCAGCTGAGTGACCGATCAGCCATGCTCGAGCCTGTCTTTGCCTTTGCATGTGCGCTTTGGCTGCAGATACTGCTGAAAAGAGATGAGTCTTCTACAAAACGAAGCAGGCTACCTTGGAACAGTCCCAATTTTCCAGAACTGCTTGGCTTCGGTTATATGCATCTGATCACAGAAATTTAAAAACAGTGAAATGCCATTTCTTTCAGACTTGAGGTTTATGGAGGGGGAAAAAAAAAGTTTTAAATGTCCCATCTATCAAAATAGCAGGAAGATTCTAAATTTTGAATAACCTTGATGCAGATGGAAAGCAACAAAACAGCTCTATCTGAAGTTTGAGAAGAAGCTTCACATTACCATCACAGAGCTGACAAGAAGTGACAAACGTTTGCTTCATCCTATAAGATTGTTTAAAAGCCAGAAGGGGACAAAATGTAATGTGTCTATCACAGGCACGCTGTTCAGGATTCAAGTGGTAACTCATAATCTCAAATACGGAATTTCAAAATGAAAAAAACCTGGGTGTCCATCACTATTAAAGTAGGGCAGGATGCAAACGCATTGTGATAGCCCTGTCATCCAGTCTTATCCCCAGCCCCCAAAACTTGCACAAAGAATGTTGCAATCAGCTTCTGGATGACACAAAATCTCTCAGACCCTGACAGGCATAATCCTTTGGTAAAATAGGCTTCTTTATCTGTGATGCTATCACCTGTCGACAGAAGTGATGTGATGCCACATCAAGGACAACATATAGTATGATTCAGATATAGAATTTTAAAGAAAAATATCTATTTTGTGTAAGTAATCTGATTTAGAGATTTCTGACAAGTGCTATAATTATTTGAAGTACTTATGACAAAATGACATAATTTGTCAATATAGTAAAGACATCTGCAAGGTGACTCGTCAAAATAATTGTGATTAAACCACTTCCTAGTTACTGTTCAGATGACGATACAATAAGAATGACAACACAATGCAGTTAGTGACATTTAGAACTCTAGAAAATATTTCAAATGTCTCTGTAGTCATCTATATGGAGAAATAGTTTCTATTTTGACTTTGACATGACAAAGGTGTTTAGTACTAGGTCTTTTCTTGTGGTCCTGTCGCTGAGAGTCTCAAGCCTTGCACAAGGATGTCCCATTAGTCTAATATTTCTGTTCTGTCCTGTGTATTTCCTAGAAGAGACATATTGCTCCTACCATGGTTTTGTATCCATTGGGGTCCTTCCATAGTGTCTTAAGATGATTGAAGAAATAGTATTGTCTGAGGGGCTTTACATCATTTTTGTGCAGGATTTCTGACATTTCACTACATCCACACATTTATTCCATACATGCATTGATTTTTAAGTACAGAGAAAGACCCCTCTATGTTATCCTCCTGCACAGAAAGGAACCAAAAATTCAGGCTGCCAGATTAAAAAATGTGTTACAAGCACAGCCTATCTTAAAAAAACCCAAAACCAACCAAACAAAACAAAAAACACCCAGAAAAAACCCCCCCGAAAAACAAAACTGAAAAAACCTGTTTTCTAATTAATGATTTAAAGAGTCAGCAAATCCATCTCATTTTCACATAAGGATCATAGAATGACAGAATAGCTTGGGTTGGAAGTGACCTTAAAATTCATCCAGTTTCAAACCCTCGGGCAGTTTCAACTTTATTTTGAAAATATGATATCTGTTAATGGTCTCTGTTAATGACATATTTACTATCACACACATGTGATAAAGGATCTGTTTGACCTAATCACTTCCCACTTAAAGGCGAGCTTTAAAGCTCTCTCTTGTAGTTATTTTTTTACACAGGGATAAGTTACTTTTGACTTCACTATGTTGACACTTGAGTTATTTTCAGAATTATATTTTTCAAGAGTAGATTGTTACCTCTTCCCTCCCTCATTTAAGTATGGCAAACCTTTTTATTCCTCAAGGCATGACTTTTCATTTTAATAAAGAAAATAAAGAATGTTCTGTGTGACCAACTTGCAAAATGATATAAACTTCTCTATTGAATTAAGTCCTTCTTTAGGACATGCTATCTTTTTCATTCAGCCTTTTAGAAGACTTTGTCCTCTGACCAAGGCACAAACACCATGCTTTTTATTACAGTATTTTTTCCAGTTCCTCCAGACTCTACTATAAAACAAAAATGACATTTCCACAAGGCTGTAATTAGTTCTCTATTTTGAACACAATCTTTAAGCTTTGTTCCGCAATCTAATGACTGTTTTTAAATAGATATGAATCAAGTCCTAATGCATTTGGCTTTACCTGTCTGCTTGTGGGAAGTGCAAAAGACTGTGGCTAGAACCCTTCTGTTAGTTCTGTATGCAACCAGTATATCAAATAAAAGAAAAGCTTTAAAAATTTACACATGGTTTCACACATTCATGTTCTACACGAACAGTTTCTATCAGATGCACCAATCCAAGCACAGCATTGTTTAACAGACCTTTAACATATTCAGTTCATCGATCGAGGACTTCTGAATGCTCACAGTGCTGACAGACTCATGAGGCTGTGGAAGAAGTATGAGCACCACACTGCACCCTTGAACTTGGGAGGACAGCTCTCAGTAGATCATTATAACAGTTATTTGAGAGTCAGTGTCTTCTGGTATTTTAGTAGTGCCGGTCAGTAGTATGGTGACAATAATGTGCTTGAACTTTGGAAAATGCCATTAAACATGCGTGGCAACTTCAGAATTTTGTCCGCTCCACCTAAAACCTATTATGTGAGAAGACTGATTTATCTATTGATTAGATTTTATTCAGCTATGGCAACTCTTTGCAGAGAAGGATGAAAAATACTCATCCCCAGAGTTTTCATGATCTAGCTAAAAAAACCCCAAAACCACTCTAGTGTCTCTTTAATTTCAAAATACTCAGAGGCTTATAGACCCGACATTTTTTAATCAGAACAGAACTACTTTTTCAAGCCTTCCAAATCACTCCTATTTGCTCTTTCAAATTAACTTCATCTTGTAGGAAAAACCCCCAACAGTTAAACGTTTTCTACAGATACAGAAATAATTGAAAAATTTTTATTTAAGTTGACAGATCAAACTTTTTAGAGTATCCTTCTCTTGGAACCTCAATATCCAAAAAACTACTGAAGAAGTAAAGAGCTATGTGAACAGCAAAGGGAATAGCCAAAGAATTGATGGACTGCCTTCCTAACTTTGGAATCTATAAAGAGCAAAGCATTACACAACCACTTTATGAAATAATCAACCAGTATTTTTGAAGCTGTGCATAAACAGGCAATAGTCACTTGACGAGAAAAATTGAGTTAAACACCTGCTGGTTTTATTTCTTGATATTATTAATAACTTTCCATTTCAGACACATATTTCTTGAAGGAAAAATTATAAAGCTGATTAAAAGCAAAGTAAGTTGCTTACTTATTTGGTAAGTTTTTCCAATAGCTAATTTACTGCCAGTATTTAATGTTATTTTGTTTCTGCCCTGAATTTGTTGAACTTGAGCTTTCATTTCTAAGACATTTTTATTATATAAATTTAAACCTTTCTCTGTTAGATTGAAGTCTCATCTGTTAGTAACTTTCTATTACACTGACATTTAGAGAAAAATCTGATCACCATATTGTATTTGACAAATACTTCAAAACTTATGTTCTTGAATATTTTCTCTATGAATTACATTTTCTCTTTAATCTTTCTTTTATCATTCTTCATTCAACTCACTGAACTTTTCTATATTTTTTAACATTCATCCTCAATTGCAGACATTGGAATTGAACACAATATTGGGATCAGTATTGACGGAGAGAGTTCAAACAAGAACAAAAACTTACTAGAAGCTTGAATGATCAGGTGCCTGTTCTCAGAGCCCACCACCACTAGAAACTCAAAACCACAAAGGAATAGGAAAAGCTCATATTACATATATAGATAAGTTATATCCTATGTTAGCAACATCCTTCACTCCTGAGCAATTTGCAATATTTCCTTCCATAAAAACCTCTACTCCATGACAGTAATTCCTGGTGAGACCCTATCACTGCAAAGGCTAAAATCCTAAACTGGGTGAATAGACATAATAAAATCTTCCTCCTACTTGCTGTTAATCCATCACTAAAGTTTCAAGAACACTGGTTAAGACTACATCTGATTAATGCCTTCTTAATTGAGTTTAAATCACAGAGGAAGTAGTTCAGATGAGCATCTGAAGGTATGTTACTAGGAATGTGTCCAAGAATGGGCCAACAAGAGAGGAAAACAATAAGAAACACAGTAACTGGAAAATTTCTTTGAGAAGGACTTTCAATTATTTATTTTTAATTGTTAGGATGAGGAAGATAAGACTGTGAACTTTCACTTTCAAATAGCCAGTAAATTTTTAGCTTCTTTACAAGTACTTTTGTTACTAAAAAGTAGTTTTGTTTTTCAATTATTTTTTCTAATTAACATAAGTACTCCATTCATTTCTTCATCCTGTACACTTTTTAAAGCAAAGTGCAAATCTATTGAAGTTTCAGATAAAGCTTGCTTTGTCTGGGGCTGGATCACAAGATTACTAGTGGTTCAGCTGAAATATATTTGTTTAGACCGAAATGAAATAAATTGGCAGGCCATGGCTTCTAGTTCACTATCCTGGTCCACTAAGTAATGCGCATTTGCTCTGGTTCCTTTTTTATACACAGAACCAATGTAGCATGAAGAGCTTTGAAGTCAGTCACATTGCCCGAAAAGGAATGCACTTAAACTCTACTTATTTATTAAGCAGATAGGTGCTGGTGTGCAAGCAAAAGGAAATGAGGAATCAGTGAATAAAGCAAGCTGGCAAACAGAGTTAGAAGATCAAATGCCCACTTTTTGTCCACAGGAAGTGCAAGCACAAGCATAGGAGGAATGGAAATTCCTCACTGGCTTAAACTGAATTGTCACCATTTTATTGTCATCTTTCAATCTTCCTTAAACTCTTTGGGAATCTGCAAATAACAGCAAACCATATTTAGTTCATGTCATTTTAGAGGAAGATTGATGTGTACTCTTCTCCTGTTCTAAATGCAGTGCTGGGATGCCACAACCCTTTGTGGGGCCATGATTTTCAAAAGTAGCATAGAAACAGTGTTGCAATCATTCAAAATTACACCGAGCTCTATAGTCCTCTATTACAGTTATTTTTCAATACTTCCCATCCCTACTTTTACAGCACAGTTGCACTCAGAAGATCATAACAGGCCTTGAATAATAGAAATAATACCAGTTATTGTAATCCCTCTGACACAAGCTTGTCTAGCAGTAGCCAGAGTATCCTCCCATTAACTTTCCATTATACTTGGTGTCATTTTGCTGTTGCTGTGCTATTACTCTCAACACGTCTCACTGCAGAAAACAGCCTCTCTATTTTACAGTAAGGGATGGGCTAAACATCAGTGAACATCCTTGTGAACAGACAGGGGAGTGTGCAGGGGACAAACTCAAGCACGAATTAGCAAGAAAACAGGCAAGACATGAAACATAAAAGTGAATCCAGCTGACCCCGGGATCTCTATTAGAGTGATGAAGTATCTGGTCATAAAAATATTCCTCACATTCAGACACTGATTGAGTTTTCTTTTTATATTCATCTCCTGGTAACTGATTAAGTTAATTTTATGTGTTTTCAACTCCGACAGGTTATAATCTCTGATATTGACTCAGTTGAAAGGCCTCATCAGTAGAATGAATTAGTTCATCACTCCATGTGTCACTTCTACCTGCTATGACACAATAAGACCTTTTTTCTGGTGATGATTTAATGAGAGGAGCTCAGAAGCATAGGATGTATTTTTCATATTCAAATTCACTTGTAACCCCAAATATTTTTCTTTTTTAAATAAGTGCTGGTTGATTGGTGAGTACGTTTACTAAATAATGTTTATATGCTGTCTGTAACAACACAAGGACAAATAGAAATGAAGGCTAAATACAATTTTGAGAAAAATGCTTCTTTTAGCAATCTGTAAGGCACTTTGAACCGTCTGTGGGATTATGCTGGTTTTAAAAGTAAATTTTAAAAAAGTACACTGAATGGGAATGTAAGAATTTAACTTCTTAGGTATTTTCATTACCATAAACTAGCAGTTTTCATTAAAATCCAGATGAATTGGAAAGTAATAGATACAGCTTTTCCTTTTATTCACATTGCATATTCCTTTCATATAACTTATTGATATGAAAAGGTTGCATTTTTGCTGGTAGGAAATGGTAAGGATGCTAAGAAACAGTAGACTAGGAATGCAAATTTATTTTGTAGCCTGAGAGGTCTATTCAGAAAACATTTGTCTAGGACTCATTCAGCTTCATTTTTATACAATTTCCCTCCATGGCCACTGCAAGCTACTAGCACATTATTCAAGCAGATGCCAACCTGATGCAAACATTCATGGGTTCAGTGGCTTAGGGAACAATAACTATTTACACCAGCTGACAAGCAGTCAACAGAAATGGTCATATATTCTTATAAAACCAAACTATCCATAAATAATTTTTACAATTAAGGAGAATACGAGTTGAAAATGTACGCTTGCTGAAGGAATACGATATATATTTATTCAGTCCACCTCACACTGATGCGAGACTGAGTTATCTATTTTAAATGGTACATTTAACACTCAGATTTATGATGGACATAGTATTGTGGATACAACATACTTTGTTCTCAAGACAGGAGTTTTTGGGTCAAACCTATGTTCTTTCTATACAAGACTGAATATCACAGCCACTACTAGAAATATATAAAAATGAATAATGCATTTTCCTTGGAAGAGACTTCAGGTAGAATGGGTTGAGAAATGCTATATATAAAAAATAGTGTTATACTAAATGCATAAATGCAAAAGTACTTCAATCAAATTCTTCCCCTAAGCTGGACTCAGCCAGGGGAAACAGGTATGAGAAAAACAAATACGGATCCTATATAAGTTTCAGTTTTAATTTTCCTTTTTTTTGCTGTATGGAAAAACACCAAATTTAAATTGCAAGGTTCTTTTGTCAAACGATCAGCAACTATTTTGATAAATAACCATTTTCTGAATCTTAAGAAAAACAACTTGAAACGCTTCTGCAGTCTAATTTGTAGAGTTAGACTTTGAATTTAGATTTTGTCCAGTTGTATTCTTCATGAGTTTATATATTAGTATGCAAATCATAGAGGTGGACAGTCACTGACTTTTTATACTAATACTACTTATTTGTACCTCTAGGTTGCCCAGAGAGGCTGTACAATCTCTTTGGAGATATTTCAAAATCCATGTGGACATGGTCCTGGGCAATCTGCCTTGGTGGCCCTGCCTGACCAGGGGGTTTGACCTCTGGAGGTCCCTTCCAATCTGATCCAGTCTCTGATTAGGTCTATGGAAAGGCGGCTGCATCTACAAAAATTATAACTGTTATCATTGGGATATCTACTTATATAGCCACATGATTTAGATAAATGTGGAGCACTAACTATAACGTCATTTGTTTGGTGATCTTTTAATAAAAATGGAAGATGTACCAAAACCCTGAAATGCATTAGAAACACTAAATATTATTTCAAGATTGGTTATGGTAAAGATGGGGTAAATGCTTCCTTAAAGAAATATCTCCCAGCTGGGCTGAAAGAGAAGTTGCTTACATTATCCAACTACATCACAGCAATTCATTTCATGTTTGCATGTTCTATTTGTCAAACTCTGAGATATATTCTCCCCCCAAAGTCTATTTTAGTCATTACATGATAGCATATAGTCATTTTGGTATGCAGATAAAAAAACTAGGAACTTAAGCTGGAAAAAAAATGTTAAAAACCTGGTCCATATCCAAATTTCATTGTTCAGAGTGATAATTTGCTTCAGTCCATTCACCTTGCATGTGCCTCCCATTCCTCTCCCACTGTAATTACCTTCACTGTTTATTACACACAAGCCATTTCTATTACTAATCCACACTACTGCCGCATGAAATATAGGAAACAAAACAGCTGTTATTGATCTATATTTCAGTGAAGTATTTAATGTTATGCCTCAAGGGAAAATATTAGCAAAATGTTATAAGGTAGATCAGGACATTATTAAAACAAGACAGGAAAAAGCAAGTGAGAAAAGAAAAACGCTGAGCTTAGAAAAGGTTAAAAACATTTCATTCCTCAAGGCTCAGTTTGGACCCAACTTGTAAAACATCCTTACTGCTAGAGAGAATCTTTTTAATAAAAATAAAGAATGTTCTTGCCAACTGTGATGATTCAGGCTATTTCATGAATGCAGAGAAGATCAGGATACCATACAAAAGAACTGCATATCCTTGAGGACGCATGTACCACAATCAGAATGAAATTCAGTAGTTCAGGAAAGGTGAGGCTAGAGAATTGGAAACTATTAGCAGAAGCATCTTCTGGAGTTGAAAGACCACAAAATAGAAAATATGAAAGAATCAAATGTTTGGCACTGTGGGATTTGGAGTGTGATGACCAAGTGCAGTGCTGGGACACATCAGTCAGTGAGACGACTTAAAGAATCACAACAGACATATAGAAGCATCAGTGCTATTCGAGCTGTACTCCTCTGTATAATTCATCATATGTATTCAAAGAATAGTACTGCAAACTGAAACTAGATTCAGAGATGAGTTCTTTGAATGATCAAGAAAATGGATTCCTCAAAGAGCAAAGATGACCAGCCTCACACTTTTACCCCAGCAAAACCAAGGTCAAGTGTGAAAGGCAGATTCACTTTGAAAGCAATTGAAATCCCAAGTAGAAACTGAAAGCACAACTGGGTTTCAGAGAAGAAGAGTTCAGGAGGCACCTTTGTACACGGTTTGATTCTTGTAGCAGAAATTTTCTGTCTCCGTTTATGGGAGTGAAAAGTAATTGCCTTTGAGGTACATGCTTGCAGATATGGAGTATATAACTGCAGAGAGCTTCGTTAGCTGTTTGCACCAGCTAGGAAATTAAACAATTCCTATAGCATATCTATAAACCAGGAACTTAGGAGATCGTGTTTTCCTTTACACTTCTTGCTATGTTGTTTTTATAGTATATCTAAGAACTCTCATTGGAATTAGCCCATCACCACATCAGCTTATTGCACCTAATTATAGAACCTGAGCTGCTTTGTGAAGGCATTCATTAACCTTTTCAGAACTTTCAATAAGAAATCTAATCAAATAGAGGTGGTAGGGTGCATTCTGAAATGAGAAAAGTTGTCATGTACAGTAAATTTTAACACACTGACTTTTCTTAAATTAGCTAGTTTTATTAAATTGAATTAGGTGAATTTCTTTTAATCAGCACCAGCTGTACAAAACAGGAATTATTCTGCACTGTAAAAATAGTATATGTTTTCTGGAATGAGTGTTACAGACTATTTTGACTAGTATTCAAATTAAAAGAGTAGCACTTGCTAAATTTATTCTTTTTAATTTTGTGCCAGGTGAATTTGCATTCTTAAAGGAACTGCGTAAGCAATTATAAGTAGACCTAATTAAGTCCTTTAGTATTTATCATTCCAGAAGTACATAACATGCTCAAAAATAAGTAGAGTGAAATAGCAGACAGTTTATAGAGCAATTATACCAAAATAATCAGTAGCTACCTTAAGGTACTATCTTAGTAAACAGCCCTTGGAGAGTTCATTGGATATGAGCTGAAGCCAGCTGCTGGGGGAGTCTGGGGCACTGTCTGAAGCCTATAAACTCAGAAAAACCCTCCTGGCAAAAGTCAGTCTGGTTAAGAAAGTTGAAGAAAGAGCTCTTGGAAAAGGATAGTTGAGTACAACAGCTAATTACATCAGTTTCCTGAAAGATGCAATAACTGGTATCTAGTCCTTTTTTCAATGAAAATTTAAATATTCTACAGGAAATGAAACAGTTTCAACAGAAAAACTGAGATACCTCAGAACACTTTATAGACTGATTTTTTGAAATATGCTTGAGATAAGAAAGAAATTATTTTGAACCTTTGTTCTGAAAGATCAACATGGTTCCTTTTGATCTTTTTCTCCCTGCAATTTGTCCATACATTGTGTTGCATATATAAAGTTTTCCTTCCTAAACACACCTCTTCAACTAAAACTATTTTCGATGATTTATTTTTTAGATATAGTTACAATTTCAGTTATTTCTTTCAGAGCTCTTTTAGCTCCTCCTTCCAAATCTCTAACGTATCTCCAGTACATCATTCCTGGGTGTGGGAGGACTCAGATGGAGGTAGCTGGAGAACAATGGATTTTGGGCTAAATCAGAAGTGAAAGATGCATTATTTCAGTAACAATATAGTTGTTGCTTTCATGGAGATCTTCTGTTCTCTTTTGTAATTACAGCAATTTCTTGGATGTGTTACTGATCTCGAAAATATGGAATTTAGTTGATGTTCATCCACTGTTCTCAATGCTGCTGAAACTTGCAAGGTGATACTTAGAAGCTTTATGCAGCTGTGTTCTGATGCACAGCATCAAACTATTTGGGAAAAAATGCAGTTGTGCTTAATGTACTTAACCAGGTTAAATTTTTGAGCACTGTTAACACTCATCATTTAATCTTGTGCACCGACAAAGGGCTGTCAAGTTTTTGAAGCTCTCTGGTGTACTGTCATCAAGATTCACCATAAAGATGCAATTTTTTAGATTGCAATACCAATTGACAAAAATCACAATTATTGCTGTACTTGCCCTCCTGTCCAGATATAAGACAGTAAATTGAGGGCTTTATGGAATATGCAACATTTACTTGCCATAAGTTTGGCAAGTTGGTTTCTACCTCTTATATCAAATTCTTATAACCTGTCTCAATGATAACAACCAGTTAATCACCACCCATTATTCAAGGGATTACTTCACATGCATAACTACAGTTTTTGATTCACCAATTCCCTGTAAAATATTGACCTATAAAAGCTCCTGTTAACCTGACCTTGCTGTAAAGTACGTTATTAAATGACCAGAGTTATTAGTGCAGAGAACTAAAGGCCAATGTTTGAAGGACAGAGACAACTACCTCCACATTTAAATACCTCTGGTACTACACAAAAGTGTGTATGAAGCCGAGACCAATTAACTGATTACATCCTGATTCTCAATTGCTGATGTTGACCTCATGAAGTTCAGCAAATCCCACAGAAGGATGTGGGGCCAGGCCAAGAGAAAGCGACTCTGCAGAAGAGACCTGAGGGTGCTGGTGGACAGCTTGAACCAGAGCCAGCAGACTCACCTTGAAGCAAAAAATGGTGATCTGCATTCTTAGAAAGATGATTCTGTCTTTCTAAGTGTCTGTGAGTGTCCTGGGGACTGATACAAACTGCTGCACTATTTTGTTAATCTACTGTAAATGTGTAGATCTTTATGCCTTAAAGTCTTTTCTTCTGGTAATTCACTAGCATGCAATTCTTGCATTAATAAAATTTTTGCTCACAGGAAGTTTTAGAAATGCTACTAAGTCGGTAGCAAGTGTGTATTAATGGTTTTTGAAACTTGGCTTCTAAAATGTAGCAACATTTGTTAATAGCCTCTAAAACTTAGAGCAGATGCTCACTGCTTTTATTTTCAATAATTCAGTTATTATTCCTCTGCAATGAAGAGCATTTAAAAAGAGCTATCCTGGCTCAGTGCAAGGGTAAGACATAATCTAGGAAAGTCTTCCATGACATGTCTACCAGCAAACTCTCCCAATGCATTTCACTACATGAAATTCTGGTTTTGGTGTTACTTTATTGTTTCTTGGATTTTGATACAGATTTAAACATTGTTGGAGATCAGAAAAAGAAATCAGAAGAAGAAAAAATAGGAAGAGAACAAAAAAGAAAGTAACATCTGAAATGCAAGCCTGATGCATAACCCCAAAATGGATCAAGCCAGCATAAAAGACAGGATAATCTCAGGAAGCAATGAGAAAAAAATTTGTTTACATTGGTGTGGTTTGTAGTCATTTTGATTTTGCATGTAGTTCTGCTACTTCAAATACAGAGCCTCTGGGCATAGAAAAAGCATTCCTCAAAGCACCTCTTTCTTCCCTTGTTCTCCCAACAGACTCTTTGGTCTGCATCAACAAACTCTTTTGGCTACATCCTCCACTGAGCAAATGTTCTGCAGTGTTCAGCACCATCAAAGAGAAGATGAAAGACAAAGGTGCAATCCTTTCCTTTCAATACCTTTGAGCTGCATCTTTGCTTGGGGAAGTTGTCAATTTTCCTGCATCTCCCAGTGCTCTCTTCCTGCCACTGACCTATCACCCCCTCCCATCCAAAGCTGTGTTCCAGTCCCTGGTGTTTTACACTACTCCTGACCATCTCACTCTCTTTATGACATAGGGAAAGACTGGAAATTCACAGGGAGCTCATACGTAGAAGGGAAATTGTTCGATGCTGTCTGGATTCCTTACATGAACTATTGCAACTTCTTGACTCTAGCAGACGAAAATTTGAAAGAAGAAATATTTCTACACAGATCAAGTTGTTTCTTAAATGTTTCATATTGAATTAAAAATGATCAATAATGGAAAACCTGCCACGTGACCATTCAAGGGATAAGAAATGGTTAGAAAACAGCAAGGTTTTGTTTTGGGATTTTTTTGTTGTTGTTTTTGCTTGTTTTCTTAAAATGAAAGTAGAAAAGCACTATATATTTGGAGAGACTTAAGGATGATTTTTACAACTAAAAGGTCACAAGAAGAGTATAGGTTTGCTATTATTCATGATCTTTAGTGGACAAAAACTGGCACACGGACAATTCAAAAGATTGTGCTTGAATATATTTTCAAAATTAATATCTGCAACAGATATTTGAATTTGAATTTGAAGAATGCTAAGAAAATTAGTCCTGCATTCCAGAGGTAATTCAGAATTTAAAACATACTATCAAAGATCATATAATGAGTTAGTTCCGTATATCAAATCAATATTAATCTGTTCAGCTCAAATGTACAAGTGTTCTCAGCGTCACAAATGATCTCCCATCAACAATGTCCTGTTCTGTACAGCAAATGTGCTCCAGGAGAGCAAATAGCTTATAAAGCAAATGTCCTCCCCTCCCACTAAATAAAAAGCTAAATTCTTTGCAGTAAATTATTTGGTTCTGCTTTCATAGTCATACATCTCTGAACACGTCACGCAAAATTTAGTTCAGCCAGCAATTTCTGTAAGAGGCAGGCTCAGGTCAGAGCCAGCACTGCACAGTGATGGCTTTTCCTCTTGTGGCAAGTGACAAAAGTTAAGCAGAAGCCAAAGAGGTGCAGAGGGAGCACAGCAGGAACATAAATGAGTACAGTACAAGCTTTTAATTTTTTACCATATTAACTTAAAGCATCTTAAGCTTCAATGGAAAGCTAGAACTGCATGTTGTCACTTATGACAGCGTGCATCGAATGTGTTATTTTAGGAGTCTAAGGAAGCCAAGAGCTGAGAAGAGAACTACTCCAGTGCTTAGAAATAAAACAGAAGGGCCAAGGGTGCAGAACAATTGTATCATTTGCCTGGCATCTTCAGGAGAGGATGGTTTATCATCAGCAGCAAATGTCTGGTTGGAGAGAGGCTGGGACTGTCTCCTGCCAAGTGACAGGGCACTGCAGATGGGCACACGGCTGCAGGAATAACCTGACTTTCTGGCAATAGAGAGCAGACACCTGTTTAAGGCAATATGCTCGAGGAGAGGCTTTCAAACCTCCACTTCCTGACTTCTGATAAAGCCTCCAAACACTGTTCAAGCCCTGCTGGGACTGATAGATTCATCTTACATGACAGATTTTTGCTGTTTCGGGGGGTGGGGGTTGAAGAAAAAGCCCCAAAGGAACCCTAGAGTATATCACTCCACACTTAATTTCACTAGTGAATTACTACTTTACAAAGAGCAGAGTATAAGCTTATCATAATTTCCTCCTTTCAATTTAAACGTCATCATTTTTACTTGAAAGTAAGCTTTTAAGCAGACATACACGAAGGAAAAAATGCACTAACTAGTTTGATTTAGCTGCTTTTCTGAAAATTGGAAGACTAAGAACTGAAAAAGAGTCAAATAAAATGGAACGATTTACACAACTCTGCCTATGTGGTCTGTGCTCAGCAGTCACTCTGTGTCCACCTTCTAAGAATGTTCTCAAGCAGGATTTCACAGAACTGTAGACATTTTGGTAGATGTAGAGGAGAAAGTCATTATTCTCCTCTGATCCTATTTTTCCTTTTGGAAAAGATATGAAATCGATTATCTAAGGGAATCACTTGTCCACAGGAATGGACATGGCAGTTACCGTATGCAATACAAATGTAAGAAGCTCCTTTAATTCAATCCCTGAATAAAAGAAGTATGTGTGAGTGCTGTCACTGCTCCTTGGAAATCAAATAAAACAATTATTTCATCGCCATTTGAACTTGTTTCTCATAGTCATGTTCTAGGGAAGGTGAGAATTTAGTTATCTGTTAATGAGCTGAATATATTTCGAAAAAAGGAATACTATGATGATACTGGATCATCCTAATGCTGAAATAAAGGTATACAGCAGATGGGGCAGAGTGTTCATAAGTAAATTAGGCTTTATTACTTTTCCTTTGTATTTGCTGAAAGCATATTTGTGAATTCATAAAAATTATTCCTCTGGTTAAATGCATTTTTTAATTAGCTGATATTCAGTGATACAGAGAAATGTAATATCTGTGACAAGACTGGTATCCCATTGCTCATGTAATTCATCATCTGCATTGTTACTAGGGAATATATTCATTTCTCATCTGTTTTTCAACATGTTAAACAATTCCTAATGTTAATATTAAGCTTACTATCTCTTTCAGATGACAACAGGTATATTTTCAGCTTGATTCTTCATAGATAAATGGTACAGAAGTGTGTGACATCTACCCTTAGCACTACAGTAAGTCATAAAAGGCTGGTCTGAATTTTGGAGTGTTCTGTGGAAATTATTCTCTCTCATTTAATACTTAATCTAATGTAAACATCTCATAAGAAATGGTCAGATTGCACAGTGAAAGCATTCAAGAATGGCTTAACCTACTGCTGCAAGATAGAATTTGGAGAAGTTGGGTTTTTTTTGTTTCATACTGCAAAATGGCTGTTTGCTCTGTGCTGATAACCTGTCTCAGCAGCTTCAGAGCAGAGACTTGACCCATGCTCACAATAAATCTTACCAGACTGAGAATAAGCTGCAGTTGTGCAGTGCTTAATTATTTTTTAAAAATTTGATCATGTATTTATCTAGAGAAAGATATGTGAGCAGAACTCCTCAGAACACTGAGCATTCAGAGTTCCTCTGAAAATGCACACCAACACTAGAAATCCTGGCCTGGAAAGAAAATTGCCATTCAGGGAAGTTTCCTTTAAAGACAAAGGTCTAAATGTGATAACTTATAAAATAAGTTTGTTTTTTCCTCACTGAGTGTCTTCTAATTATTATTGCTTCTTCATTCTTTTTTTCCCCCTCAGGATCCATGCAGATTGCTAGCAAAATTCTGTATATGAGTAATAGAAACCAAAAACTGCAGAATAATTTAAAATCGAAGAATCTTCTGTGGAAGTAAGTAGTTATCTCAAGAGAATTATTTTATGCAACCATAATAAATCTATTCAGTAAGCAAACAGATGAAAAATAAAACAATAAATGAGCCATAAGCACAGGAAGTGATAAAAATTTAGCAGAACTGCCATGCAAGGCAGCAAAACAACTAATCACAGTGCATAAGGAAAAAACACTGTCTATTAGGAGAGTTTCAGCTGCTAATGGGTGTGAAGAATGTTCAGGTTTGCTGTATAAAGAGTACTTTTGCTGGTGACACATCACAAAGATGGAACTCTGAAGACCGTATAAAGCTTTCAAATGCTGTTTGAGAGTTGATGCAACACAGTTTTATTTTCGCAGACTGTCCTGTGTGTAATAAAGGTATCCACAACTGAATATGCAACTTCTACATACAGTTGGCATGAGTGGCATGATCATAACAGACACTGCAATAAGTTATGGAAAGCCAAACTTGGAGAAGGAAATAAATGATCAACAATGTGTTCTATCAATATCAACAGAAAGGAAAAATTAAGTACTACTAATGCCGTCAGTGGTAAAGTAGCAGCAAGTATTAAATTTGGGCCTTGGATGATGAAACAGCTGCAATTTCACTTTTTTTTTTTTTTTTCCCCCGCTTTCAAAAGAATTGTTTTGGATATTAGAATGCAGGCAGTATGCAAATACCTGCTGAAATATTTCAGAATGATTGCATGGGGCTAAAGATAAGCATTAGTCTTGACTGAATTATATGTTGATCATGAATGTAAATCAAGCTCTAATTTTTATTCTTTAAATAGTTCTTTAAAATGCCATAATACATAAAGGTGATTGAATCTAATGCACTGAGGCGATCTAGATTCCTCACCTGCTTTTTGAAAGAGCTATGAGATACCTACTAGATGTTTGCAATCTGAGTGATGCACTGAAAATCAAGTTAATAATGGCTGTAATAGAAATATTTCTTAAACGAAATTCCATTAGTCTGAGAAGAAGAGAATTTTCTTCTTCTAGTGTATAGAAGACTACTATATGGAGTGAGATATTTCCTAGTGAAGTAAGAAGCATTGTGTATTTTTCACAATAGACCAAGGTCGCTGAAAGTAAAACAAGAACATGATAGCTTCACGACACAGGCAGTTTTCCTGCTAAAAACTTAACAGCAAGATTTCCTATTTTCTGCCAAAAAAGGCACAACATATTTTCTCATTTTACTGCATGAAGTAGGGTAAGACAGGCACCAAATCACTGAACATGCTCCTGGCATTCACATTTAAGAAAACAAATGAAAAATTTGATCACATTAGGAAAATACTAAACCATGAATATTTATGAAGGAAAGGACTAAGAGTTGACCAGAACATTTAAGTCTCCATTTAAGAAAAAGCAATAAAATTGAAGGGAGCAAGTGTAAGTCTAGCAGCAAAACAGAAAAATCTTTTTCTGGTCTCACACAATATTAATGTTACACTCTTTCACTTACCAATTCAGCTATGTCAGTGATGCTGTCCTATGACGGACACACAGCTTCACAGCCAATGTCTGCCATAATGAAAGGACAAATACCACATTAAAGGCAGAGTTATTCTGATCCCAGAGCTGCCATTGTCATGTGAGCCAGAATTAGAAAATAAATACACTGTATTGATAGATTTGTGCCTCAAAAAGTTATTATACCAGCTAAAAACAGTGTAAATGCTTAATATTTACTGTCCCTTTTCTGATGTATGTTGTATAAGAACATTTCAGAGCTAAATTAAGTAATTGCCAAATATTTAAATGTTTCAAAAGTCCATTTGATTTTAAATTTGGTTTGTGTCTCAAGGCAGCTCTTTGGTTTTATTTGTTTTGGTCTGTGGGTTGGGAATATTCAGCGATGGCAGTTTAAGCTTTTTTTCCTCACAGAACCACAGACTGGTTTGTGTTGAAAAGGACCTTAAAGATCATCTTGTTCTATCCCACTGCCACAGGCAGGGACATGTTCCACTATCCCAGGTTGCTCCAAGCCCAGTCCAGCCTGGCCTTGGACACTTCCAGGGATGGGGCAGCCACAGATTCTCTTGGCAACCTGTGCCAGGGCCTCATCATCCCCACAGAGAAGAATTTCATCCTAAAATCTACTCTAAACCTACTCTAAACCTACCTTCTCATTGATGAAGTACCCTGTCTATTTCATTAAAAATTAAATAGAGACCCAAGGGGTTCAAGGAAAATGGATTTTCCATTTTTCTCCCTTTTGCTCTTGAGGATGATTGATGAAGTACAAGTGAATTCATAAAATAGATACTATAGCCTGAAGAAAACAAACTAGATATTATTCAATTGTTAGTGGTTCATAATACAAATGGCCACCCCCAATTTCGCATTGTTTGTTAAAATCTTTTTTACCACATAACTCTCACTCAAACCATAAGCATTTGACTAAAATTTGGGTCAGCTGTCCGGGCCATGCTCCCTCCCATCTTCTTGTGCACTTGTTCAGTGGCAGAGCACGAAACATGAAAAATCTTTGACTTAGGGAAGCACTACTTAGCAACAACCACAACATCAGTGTATTATCATTATTCTCATATCAAATCCAAAACACAGCACCGTACCAGCTACTAAGAAGAAAATTAACTCTATCTTCAACATAACCAAAGCAATTTAAAGACATATTGAATGGGGCTTTTGTTGTTGCTGATGGCAAATGTGCAGTCAAGTTAAGGGTAGTTGGTTTTTAATGGACAACAGTTTAATAAAAACAGGTGAAAATACAGCTTGACTGATTTTAGAAAAATGGTTTAAAACTTAATGAAACTCTATATTTTTGTATAGGTCTTGACTTGTTCTGTCTTGCCATTTCAGATACAGCTCCTGGCAGCTGCTACAGATGTATTTAAAGTTCAATAAATAGCCACTGGCAGCAGTATTGCAAGGAGCTGAATGTAAACACCACCTCTGCAACACTTCTTTTTCATTCATTCCTGGCTGCAGAACCACAGCTACTGCAGCAAAGCTTTCAAACAGTTCACATTTACTGCAGCTATGTCAGAAACACAATTACTCTACACCAGCCCTACGTAAGAGCGTCTCCAATGTTGAATTAATGATGAGACAAAGAGTGCATTAAACACTCCATTTTTAGGAGACAAAGTCATCCAAGCCCCATCATGTAAATATCGCTGAGCTCCAGGATTACGTGCAGGGAGCAGAGAAGGGGAAATGATGAGATGCAACACAGCTGCCTACCCTTGCTGAGGTTGGAGCTCCTCCAGCTTCATGTTGGGGTTTCACTGAGCTAGAGGCAGATGACTCCTCTTAGTACCCACTGCTCAGTCCTCGCGTTTGGTAAACTCTGGAAGCTCTGGCACATGCGAGGAGTAGGCATTTATTTAAGGTAAGGGTCTGAGGAGCCCTGCTTTGTCACACCAGGGAGGCTGATCAAATGCAGCACAACTGGCTGTCTAGAGAAGTCATGTTCTGGATGGGAGGAGAAATACCGGCGAGAGTCTCTTTTCTCCTATTAACAAGACAAGTCCACTGAGAACCAATCAACCCTGCCACTGCAGAGCCAGTGTAAGCATTGTTCTGCTCTAATAGACTGGAGGAAAGTAAATAATGACTTTTTAGTATTCTGAAAGATCTCTCTAAATCACAAGGCTCTAATAGCATTGTTACACATTTAAAAGTAATATTCACGTTTCAGTAACATGAAATGCTGGGAATGATTCATAGAGTAGGTTTCAAAGCCTTCCCATTCTCTACCACATCAACAAATAGCAAGTAGCTGTTATAGAAAATGCTTTTTGCTCTACAAACATGATAGCTTTTGTTTAGTGCCTCACCAGTTGGCCTTTAAACAATTACTGAAATAGCATTTTTAATCTCAGCATTAAATTCAGCTAAGTATTTTATGAAAGGCAATGAATTAAGGAAGGATGCAAATCACACATCAGTGTGCTTATATTTCTTCCTCATCAGAAGCCTAGAACAACCCCAGGCAAAAGCAAAGCGGCTGCTCACACATGGATGGAGCAAGGATGCACCTCTGCAGTCTCTGTCGTATTTACACCTCTGGAGACAATCAAAATTGAATACTGGTTCAGCGCAGCTCAATCTGCTGAACTTCGAGGGAATGCCAGCCACACCAAAAAAGACACATTTTGCAAGAAAGGGAAAACACATTTAAGTAATGGGGATGTGTTTAAAGTGTTGTGCGTATAACAATATGAAATAATGTCAATTTTTGTATAACCTCAGATTTGGTGGCGTTCCAAGAATAAATCTCCAGTGGTATGAGAGGTTGTTTTGAGCATGGCACACAAGAAAAAACAAAGTAATACGTGGAAACCGGCTGAAAAGAACTCTGACCAAATATAGTGGATTTGTAAAGCAACCCAGAAGTGAGTCCAGGCAGCGTCTGCACATGCACACTAAGGTACAACACAGGCCAGTTTCAATGGTAGATTCATAGTATTTGTAATAAATTAGAACAACTGCATCACATATACCCACTGTCTATGAACATTGTAATTGTATGTAGCTTAATAATGATACCATGTGTAAGTGGTATTTACGAGGATTTTTTCTCCAACAGTGGTCACATTGTTTTCACATAGTATCAGAAATTTTGTTTACAGCTGATTTTCTAAAATAAGCAGGCAGAAATTCACCATCCCACATGAAAAAATGAAGTTTATCAAGTCTGGTGTATTTGGATTAACTGTGCAACAATGCATTCCTTTGGGAAAGACTGGGTTATTCTAAACAGAGCAGGTATTTTTCTTTCATATGCTTGACTTCTCCCTGCAGATTAACTTTCCCAACAGCTCTCCACTGAGACAACTTGTTCTTTTGGGGGGCAGCATCTTTGACAAGTATTGCTGAAATGGCACATGAATGACTTTCTGGTATAATACTACAGTTAAAGTTTTTCAACTGACAACTAAAACAGGACCCTAAACAATAAAACTTCTGCTCTGCAATTCCAGATACTGTTTCATCATGGATGAAGAAAGAAACTCCTCAGAAAAGAACTATATGCTTCAATGAACAACAACTGCAGTGCAAAAGCCTAAGAGGTTCTTGCACCTGAAATCATCTAATTGATTATAAACCTGCAGCAGTGGGTTACAGCTCCTTTCTTACAAATTTTATCCAATCCAATTCACCTGTGCTTACTTTTATTTAAAACATATTATTGACAGATCTCTTATTTAAAGTGTGAGAATAACTGAGTGGAAAAGAGAAGTAACAATGAGAAGGCAATGATCCAGAAGAGACAGCTTTCCTCAGATTTCACGGCTAAAGTATGATGTTCCAACAGGCAGATAAAAAACACAGTAATTTGTAGCCACATCCCATATGCTCCTTCCTGCTTCCTCCTCTCTTCCCGCCAGATTCATACACTACATTACTTTGGTATTAGACCAGGACTCCTTAAATGGTGTCTTTCAGCCTGGATTCTGTTGGCAATTAAACCACTACATTATTCAGATAGACATAAGACAAACTAGACATAAATGAAGACAAAACAAAATACAAGAAAACCAATAAATGCTGTTAGTTGTGCAACTCAAAATACAACTGCACACTGGCTGCTAATATAATCCACACCTCTTCTGTGAGAGAGAGCCTCTAACATATCACTGCCTGATTCACATATGCAAGAAGCCAACAAAGCTGCTGAGGGATGTGGTGTGATTACTCAATAACTTCATTAACTTTTGAAAGTAAACAGAGATAAATTATACCGTGCAGAATATCATGTACCTCAAACAGGCTTCTATTTTTCTCAGAATGTTTATAAATGCTTTAAGACATATTTAAAAAAGAGAAAAAGGTAATTATCTTGAGCTAAGTAGCAATTTTACGCATAGGCCTTGTACGTCACCAGCTGAATATGCAGCACAGGTAACACACAGGGCCAAGAGGAGAGAGCTGCATCTGCCAACAGCAAATCTCAACAGGAAGAAAAAAATATTCTTCATTAATGATGTCTTCATTAAAAAACAGTGAGTCAGGAACTCCTGCAGAGTTTGCAGCCATTCAGGCAGACAGTGTGGCATCATCCTGTCCCACACTGTAATTAGTCCAGCTTTGCAACTCATCTGCAAAGCTTTGTTCCCAGGTTCCTACAGAATCTGACACTGCTCACCAGTGCTTCCCCCCCTAAGAAGTGCCTGCTCAGGAGGGTTGGGGTCTCTCCTGTGGGAAGGTGCAGGTCTCACTCATGTTTTCCCAGCTCCAGCCCAGGGGAGGTGTCCCCAGGCAGCACAGAGGCCCCAGGAGGGACACAATGCTTTCGGAAGCCTTCCAAGGCAGACACCCATCAGGTTCCACATCACAGCCATTCCCTAGATGGTAGTTACGCACCAAAATGAAGCGTATACTCAAATACTCAATTTGATTTTCTTTCTTTTCTGAAAAGGAATGTAAAAAAGTAGATCTGGGATCCAACGAGTCTGTAGGCCCAAGGAGCGCAGCATCAGATGATTAAGAAACGACATTATAACAGCAACCAAAACGACCACAGCACTAAATCATCAAATTTGAAATATTGTGAACATCATTATCTGCGGCTCTGGGGACAAGGGCAGTGCCAGCAGGGCACGGAGACCCTGCCGTCCCCAGAAAAAGGGCTGGCACCTCGGAAACTGTGCCTCTTTTGGAAATTATCTGTGACACTCACAGAAGTCTAAGGAAAGATTTTAATGTTAATACGGTGCTCACCAAAATGCTGCTTGAAGGAGTGTGGCTAAGACATATCCATCAAATACAAGGGGACAAATTCCTGTTCTGAATTATGCTGGGCCTGAGAGCTGGATCAGACCATAAATTTCTGCATTAGGAGATGTAGTTAAGATATTAGAACAAATTTCCTGTATTTTAAAGACATATGTACATAACCAATCCAAAAAAACAAACCCAAACCCCCAGGTAACATGTGAGGTCTGGAAAAGGAAAGTTCAGCCATCAGTGGAAATCAAGGAAAAGGTAATTGAAGAATTCAGAGAAAACATGATGAGAAGCCCAATTTTAAAAACACAGCTGTGTAGCCTATTTAATATTTTATTTAATCTTCATTTCAAAGTAGTCTGTCAGAACAATCTCCAAGTTATAGAGGGCAAGCATCATTTACATGAAAAAATTGATTCATTTAAAAAAAATATTTCTCACAATTTTTTTCCACTTATCTAAGCAATTGCCTTTTTGCATTAAAATATACCATAAATACCTACTCAATGATGTATTAAATCTTTGTCTTTTTACTTTTTCCACTCAGAAACTGAACTATTTTTGCAGAGAAAACAATACCATGTCAATACAGGTTTTAGGTACACACACCCTCCTTCCTCCTTCATTTCATTTGTAAGAATGAGAATTTTTGTGCTGTATTCTGCAAATACACAGACTATTGTACAAAATTGATACTTTAGCCTTTTCAGCATTCTCTTTAGGATAGGCAAGTCCAGGGCCTCTGCAGATACATTAAGAAATGATTGATTCTGCAAGACTATTCCTTGGTACTTTTCAACATTTTAATGATACAAAAATAAATTGAGTTTGGAAATTTCCATCATTCTTCTCTCTTTTCGCTCTAAGGGGAACATGTTGCACTTTTTTTTCTCTCAAAGGAAAAAAAAAAAGCAATCACACTTCAGCCATTAGTGTTCTCACTGAAATTGCAAAGCATCATACTAAATGTACCAGCATCCCTCTGACAGACATATAAGAGCACCTATTCACCAGTGTAATGGAAAAAGTTAGTGATTACATATACTGAAGTGATTGAGCCAACAACTACTCTAATGGAGGGAAAAAACCTTGATTAATAACAAGTGCCACTAAAAGAACAGATTGTTTTATAAGGAATGAATCACACAGAAAGTAGTAATACAGCATGTCCTTGTCCATTGGCTGGGAATTGGTAACGGAAAGAATAAAAAGACAAATGTCTGAAGATCAGTAACAGTTTTGCTACAAGGATTTAAAAATAAATTTCTCCCTCCTCTTCTCGCAATGTGCAGATGCATGAGAGTAGGTGTTTTATGGTGATGTTTCTGGAAATCTCTTTCAGGTTACCTGTGCTACTCTTTTAATGGTTTGTACTTAATACAAGTGAAAGTGAGGAGGATGAAGGAGGTTCTACTACAAAGCACTGTTTTTGTATAAGTCAACGCATCATTTCTATAAATCAAATACTGTGCATTTATATACTCCTAAACCCTGAAATGTGCACACACACATTTGAATAATGTTGATTCAATTAATACACGAGGCAGGAAAACCTTTTCATCATTAGATAAGGGAAAGCTCCAAGGGATACAACACACGTTTTAGTGTAATGCCTGACATTTACATGCAAGCAATGCTCAAAAGTAAAGAAAACAACTCAGAGTCTAAACGAATCAATTGCTTTGATTCCATACACGTTTTCTACATTTATTGAGATATTTGGGTTTTTCTAAAAGTGAAAATGTATTGATTTAAATAACAATCATAAAACACTGTCATACCTTAGCTCTACTGGTTATCTCATGATACCTTTGTAAGATTTGTACCAGGTAAAATCTGAGAACTGCCCAAAACAGATAATCCCATGCAACTGGTAAAATTCTATACAGCCATCAACAGAAGACTGTTGGGGATCCTCTTGTAAATCAGCTGCTTGTTATTTATAGCAAATACTGACAAGGAGAAACTGAGAAAGACTTTCAGCCAAAAAAAAAGAAACCATTTTAAAAGAAAATCCTGAACCCTAAATATTTTTTTTCCTTTGCTTTCTAAATAAGAAAAAAATATTTGAGGCAGTGTCTGAATCAGAAGTGATAGTTTTGGAGAAAATAGTGTTTAATGAAGGACATAGATCAGCTTTCTAAAACACATTTTAGAAGTCACAAGATCTGATTCCAAAATATATTTGCTATTTTATCATAAAATTGTTGATCATTACTGATGGATACTCTCTAGCCAGATTTAACAACTACCCACGTGAGACTGACAGCACACGAATATAAGACACCAGATTTCAGTGAACGCAAGGGATAAATACACCTCCTCTCTCACATAACTTCAAATTCATTGCTAGAATTCTATAGCAACTCTCAGAGAGAGCCAGAAACTGCAGCCACCACCAACAGTGGTACTCACCATTCCAAACAGTTTCAAATTGACAGTGCTAAACTACAAACACAAACCTCATCTATACATTCTTTTGCCAATTCTCCTGCATTTACCCACTACGGCAGCAGCATAAACCAAAGCAAATACTGTTGAGATTCAGTTCTTGGTCCATATCCCTATTTTGTGCATTCAGGGCACTGCATCCTACACTCCAAAATATAATCACAGTAGGAGTTTCCCGACTCCTTTCTCCTAAAACTTATGAAGCAGATGGACTGTACACATATACACCTAGTAGAAATTGATAGCCGCATGTAAGTCTGGCATCACCAGCAGCAGAGTATAATGGAAAATCACCTGTGCTGTTACAGTGTGCAGCTCCGGATATGGACGTAAACCATTCCATTGTTTCCAATTTTTATCGGTTTTTTCTTTGTTACAATGTTTGCACGAAATCATCATAGCTGGAACAACATATTTGGTGCATATTTGTTTCTAATCTTCATGGAAAAAACAGATCTGCTGTCTTAACAACTACAATCTTAATCTCTTTAGCAGTAACAATAACCAGATACAGGCATTTTCTATCCTGAAAACATCAAGATTTGTTGCTCTACAACAAATTGTTTCAGACGCAATGTCAGAGTATTGCAGCTTGAGAAACCTATTTGGCGAAAACAAGACAAAAATCTGAACACAGACAGATAAATAGACCCCCTCTACTGATTGCCGCTGCTATAAAACCACCATTTTCAAACCAATATCTACATGCTTCTTGTGGGGACAATGCTAATTTATGTATTAAGAGTATATGAAACAGCTGAAATTAGTAATGCAACATTAAAGAATTTGGTAAACACTACAAATTGTACTTTTGCAATGTGACTGGCTTTGCCTTTGCAGCGTGCTTGTATTTTCTGGCTCTGAATCAGCAGAACACTTAAGTGTCTTAATAGGATAATTATACCAATAAGTATAAAAGTCATTCCATTGATTTTAGTGGAGTGACTCAAATCTAAGTGCCTACATACTTCAGTATTTTTCTGCATAGTGACCTTTAGCAATCATCTAAACAGAAAGCTGTGCTTACTTCCATATTTGTAGCTATTCCTGACCTCAAGCAGAAGCTTTGTATGCCACACATATCTCTACATTTTATTTTGAAAACAAGGTAATAGGCTTCCTTTCACTGTTTCAACCAAACTTCTTGCTGCTGCCATAAAACAGATCAGTAGGTTCAATAGAATAGAAATAGGAATTGGGCAAAATCCATACTCATGACACTGCATTATTAATAAATTACCTACTATGAACTTTCCATGAATTATTAAAGCAAATAAATCCTATTTTAAAGTGTTATGGATACTAGATAATTTATAAATATGGGATCATAGAATTATAATTCAATCTTTGCCCCAATCTCTGTCTGTACGTCTATTTCCAAATGACTTTGATAATGTCCATCCAGTACTATTTGGTATGACTGTCTGAACATGAATTTGAATGCTCCCACTTGGATGCAGCGCTGCCAAGCCTGCTCTGTGCCTGATGGCCTGCAGGGACCACCGAAGGACAGGTGTTCATCCACAATCTGCTCTTTACCATGAAGGGGTTCTTAGCAGCACGCTCTCTAAGAGCGCATACACACATGCCCTTCTACACCAACACCTGGAGGAATTCCTGTCCCTCACTCCTGGATGGTGAACGTGTAATTGCCTTTTAAAGACTCTGAGAGGGAAAACAGCCGCCAAACACGAAGATGTACATCAAGGACTCAAACAGCCTATACTGGCAAGTAACCTTTCTTCTACAAGTTCGCTTCTGCTCCCTTACAGTCGAGGGCTCCCGACAGTTCTGCCATCAGATTTCTGGATGAGAATCTCAAAGTGCTCTGAGTAAGGAATGAGTGCAGCCTGCCCTGCCTAAGGTGAATTTGGGGGTGGCAGAGCACTGAGCGAAGGCTCAGCTAAGTGTGCAGCATGCTGATGTGTGAGTGCTGCTGCCTGGACTCCGGTGAGATGAGCTGAGACAGGTTTGAAATTTCCATTCCTACTTATATAGCCGGCCTGCACACAGGCAGAGATCCACTGGACAAATTTTGTGCTGAAAGTGCAAATTTTACACATCCCACTGATGGAAGGTAAGAGCTGGGTGACTGTAACATGTGTGTACTTATGCAGTTGACAGAAAGAGTCTTCCTGACACTGGGGATGTGAGAGAACAAATTTACAGCTTTTTCCAAGGGGACTTCTAAGGGAGCCAGGGACAACAATCCTCTGAAAAATCTAGATTTCCCCAAGTTGCTGTCCCTAAACGTCTTGACACTATAAGGAGCAAGCCATGCTGCTGGAACAGTTTGGATATAGTCAGTATTACTATCTAAATATGTTTTTTATGATGAAAATTAGATGTAAAAATCTTCTTAAATGAAGGAATAGAAAACACAGAGACAAGTTGACTGCATTGGAATGATCTATTTTTGCCAGCAAGTACAATCTTGCGGGCTGTGTTTCAGATACAAATCAAAATAAATCTGCAGTAATTAAATTAAGCACTTACTCATGCTGTCTTGGCTCGGTTTTGTATAGTTACTTCCCATACTTGACACTTTTTTATAATTTTAAGGGTTTTTGTCAGCTATAATTAATATATACCACAAAAAATGGTGTCGCCAAGACAGTGTTACATTACCACGGTAACCTTCTCATGTACATAAGTCCTGACCTGTAGCACCTACTCTTCTTCTTCTTTTTTCTTTCTTTTTTTTTTTTCCAAGTATTGAGCTACTAGGGTTAAATTAAAAAAAAACCAACCAAAAACCAACCAACAAAACACCCCCCCCCCCCACCAAAGAAAACAAATTAAAACAAAACAAAAACACCAACAAAAAAAATTACTTTGACATAACTACAGCTGTAGTTTTAAGATTTGGAAGAATGCCTACCAGGGATTAAGATGAGATCAATCTACTTACACAGAGTTTTATTTAAGTCTCCAGAGACAGAACTTTAGTATACTAAGCTACCTGAAAGCTATGTAACATTTAGAACCCAAGAAAATCTCAAAATACTTTTTGTGGGAATAGAGAGAAGATGAGTTGCAGTAGAGGTTGCTGGGACCAGAGAGATACTCATAATATTAATTCTGATACTATTTTTAGTTAGCTGTCAAAAATGGTGACTAAAATTATGACTATGATTACTGCACCATTATGTGTAGTCTCAAGTGAAGCTGAATGTGCACAGAGGTATTTTAACCATCATGTACTACTGAGAAGCAGAGTGAGTGCTGTGCTCAGTCTCATGGCCCCAACTCTAGAGTGCAGTGAGCTCACACATGGCCACAAACACTCTTGGAAGTTTGAGCAAAAAATCTGGAAACTTCCATCTTGCTGCAGGCCTTGGTAGGATTTCACTAGGATAAAAGGCACCTTTGAGCTCTGGTGCCTAAAATGATTTGAGTTCCTCTAGTGCCTTGATATTTGTAGCCTTGCTGTTCCCTGACAGCCTAAGGAGGAAGACTCAGTGCTGATTTTCTTCTAAACCAGGCACCAAAGTGTTCAGCTCCAGCAGCATTCACATACTGCGAGCTGTGTTTGGTGCCACAGGCCTCCCTTCTGCTGGAAACCATTAACAGCCAGAAGACGAAAGGAACAGGATATGATTACTTTTGTGGAAGTATAAGCGAAATGTGTCAGGCAGAAGATATATATTTAATCACTTATTGCCTTTTTGCAAAAGCAAAATATGTCATAGAAGGTACTCCCTATCCTTCTAATGCTGCAAAAGCACATACTACTACTATTTATGGTATCTAGTGATCAGCTTTATTTACTCCAAAAAATGTTTTATCTATAAAATTACGGCCTACAGGCAGAAAACCGAAAATATAATAACACTGTGAGTATCTCTGGTCTTTGGTCAACATCAATCTTTTGAATTATTCATTTTGTCTTTCCTGTTACTGATTCACTGGTGTACAGATGTTGGAAGAAGCAAGAAACATCTCTACCACTTTTGCAAGATTAAATGCAGATAGATGATTAAGCCAACTTAATACATCAGTGATTTGTAAAATAATAAAATTTGTAAAATAATTTGAGCTCCATAAAAATACATTTATCTTAAAGGACAGAACTCTGGAATATTGCAAGAAACTCCCTTCATGGTGCATTACTGAAAAATTGCATTGCTGGAATTCTACAGCAACTCCTATTTTTTTATTTTATGCACATAATTAAAGGAACAATGACATTTCACTCCTTGATGATTTAAGTTTTCTCCAAGTGCTTTAATGCTATCTTTAAAAACTATGTTTTGACATTATAAGTAGAAACAAGAAGAGTTTATGAGATCACAATTCAAGTGGTAGTGTGCATTTACATTTGATTTATAGTACTGGACAATGTGAAAAATATCACCTTTGCGTCACAGATTTCCATTAATACCAAAATAATGTTTTGTTACACAAAACAGTAAGGAATAAAGTGTACTATTCTCTGCTTTGGGATCCCTGTAATTTACAATGACTCTGTAGTCATGTCTTGGAGTTTATACGAAGCAAATTGCTGGAGTATTGTGAAGGGAAAGTTGGAAAGAGGTTCCATTTCAGTGAGACAAGTTGATGAGATAGGAGCATAATGATTTGGCAAGCACATTCTGACACTGATAGTTCAGTAGTTACTACCCTACATTAAGCCGTCTTGGTTAGGAGTAATAACTCAGAATCAACACTTTTATGTTAACATACAGAATACACTGCAAAACTTAAATAATTTATGGACTCATGGGGGAGGGAGGAAGAAAGAAAAAAAAAAATTAAAAGCCTGTCAAACTCAGAGAAGACTTCGCTATTTGACACTTGAATTGCTGACTATTCCTCCTTATTGTTAATTTGCTAATTACAAACTTTGAACAGTGTAAACCTGATTGAAAATTGAACTCAATAATTCTAAGAAATTTTCTCTACATAGACAAGGTGAATGCTGCTATTAGGAAGTGTTGTTGTTACTGTTTTTGTTTCCTTCTAATTCTTCACATTCTTTCAAAATTTAGGTCAACCAATTAAAAAGTTCAATACAGACCAGAGCTCTGACGGAAGAATCGAAGATTAGCTTCAAAAAGTAGAGTCCAGAGTTTGGAAACTATGACCCATGAGAATTTTTTGAAGCAAAACTTCAAGGATTTCCAAGAGGGCCCACAAAAAATGGAGGCCAGCTAAGGAATGGCTATTTTCCACTGACATAACATAGCTGTTACCTGTTTTTATCTGAGGTCAAATTTTCTAGAACCGAATGCTCACAGAGATTCAGGAGGTTACTGTAATGTGTTATTAATGTTTGTAAATTGCTTTCACAACCTTTAATGAAAGTGGAAAGGACAGTGTTGTTGCCAAGTATTTTTCATTGATTGCCTGGAGATTCCCAGCAGTCGCCCTCCCATTTCACTATGGCAATATTAACAGAAAATCTCTGATATGAGAACCAGTAGAAAGGAGTGTTTAAGATCCTCAGAGCAAACTAATCACTGTATAGAAGCAACATCAAGCATTTAAAATGGTGCTGTATCTAGAATAGAAACTGCAAAGCTCACTTTATCTTCAATGGCAGACAAATCCACATATGTCTTGAAAGCATGAATACCCCAAAGATCCATTTCACAAATTGTCCAGGAAACCACGTTTCATCTTGAAGGCCTGTAACACTATCAAGGCTTTGCAGTGGTGAGGAGCCATGTGCTGGCACCTATTTCATCTGCTTAAGGACTTCACTGGAAAGACCTTACCTGATTGTACAAGCCACCAGAAATTTGTATAAATCACAGCATAAGGCATGGTTTATGAAAGTGATGTCTAATCACATACCTAGTACACTTAACAACACAGATAAAGCTCATTCTTTCATCCATAGCATAAGTTTCATTACTGTTCAATAAGAGCAATAAGCTGCCCACAAGCAAAACAGATATTTTTCTGTGTTTACAGTCGAATCTGCAAATATAATAAACCATAAACACAATCCCAGCCAACCGCACTTGGGATAATGGGGGTTGGTTTTAAACACAAAAGTTATAACCTGAAAGTAAATGTTACCCTTGCTGCAGGACTGGCTTTCAGATCAAATATCACCATCTTCCAGACAGACAGGAGATATGTACCAGGAGGAAGAGGGAATATTCAAAGCACACAGGAGGAAGCCAGTCTGATTTCCTGAACAGAACCTGGAAATTCCCTACTGTCACAAATTTTCACTGTGGACCCTCCCCTGTTGGAAAGGTGCAGGTTCTGACTAAAATGCCTCTCCCGAACTTGGCACATTACTTAGGTCTCTGTCTGTTGTCGAATCTTTCACAGAAGTTCACAGTATGGCCTTCCCTTAGCCAGGGCATGTTTAAATAACCTTTTTTTTACTGCAAAGCCACATATTTTCACTAGAATGTTAGGAACATTTTTGTCTCAAAACTCTATCTTCTTCTTGTTAATATCAGTCACTGGGCTAAAAAAATCCCTTTTGTCAGTGAACGAGTAAAAAATTACTGGGGGATAGAGACATCCCAGATATATAATTGCAAATATTTAAGCCTTGTTTTTGTTTGAAACCACAACAAAACTGACTGTTCTCAGTATCAGTAGGGGTCCCAATTAAATTGCATACATAGTTAGCAAATAACTCATTTTAGGCACCACTTCAGTGTAAGATTTTTCTTAACGTCATCTGCACTCAAAATAAGATAATTATGCTTATGAGAAGCTAATAATTACTAAGGCTATCTGTTTTAAGTTGTTAATACACCTCACCAACATAGTTTTGAAGAAGCAGGAAAGTTTGGAAGGTAAAAAAATTAATTTATTTTAAACAAGAAAATATAAGAGAATCTTTAAGACATTAAATTTGAGATGTTTATCTGTTGAAAGAAGAGCTTTGAAATGCAATTATAAGGAATTGAAATAAAGTTGAAGAGCTACAGACAAATCAAGTATGCTTTTTAAAAAAATCCTATTAAGAGTAGTTAATTTAAAGCTTAATTAATGTTTTTGAAGATGGACCCTGTTGGTAACTGATTCTATGTAAGCACCCTATCTTGCTTCCATAAGCAATGCTAGGGAGAATTTTTAATGAATTACACAAATGTTTTTTGTTTCATCATCTTTTTCTGTTTCAGAGACCAATACAATGAGAGATTTTAGCAGAAGTGATGGTGTAAGATGAGCAGCCTAGAAGACAGCTGTGCTCTAGGACACAATTACAGCAAGACAAGATTCAGAAACGTGGAAGTTATTTGGCAAACCTAAAGGATTTACATAGCAAATCCAACAATCTATACTCGTGAGAGTAATTTCTGATAACAACTTCAGAAAATATTTCAGGAATGCTTGTACTAGTGAGATATTTACCTCATCAGCTTCTGATCTGGAGGCACAACTCTCCTGCAGCAGCACATGTGCTTTAAAAACACACCTACTGTATCCAGTTTTACTTATTGCTGACAAATACCACTGGCAATTTTCTGCCTGGCCTATGGCTTTCCATGGTCTGACGATTAAACATTTTTTCCCAGCTACTTAATAACACCCTTTACACAGCTTGAAAAGCAAAACTATAAATAGCATCCTTGAAAGAGACCCTAGAGAAGATGGATGCTTAACACTCCCAAACCAAACACATGATATTTTATGTTGAGAAGGTGAGAGGCCAATAAACTTTCTAACCTGCTGGTTTTCATATAAGGACCCTGAGGTGAAAGCATATTAAGGAGCCACTGAGCCTGGTCTGCACCAGCTAATATTAGTTTGAACTTGACCCTTGGAAGGGATCTGAGAATGCAGAAAAAAAATGAGTGGGAAAAAAAAAAAAAAGAGAACTAAGACCCCAGTATTCTCTCTGGTGCATGTCAGCAGTGGCTGCAGGGGTGGCCACTGCAGGCTATGCTTTTGCAATTCGGGAAAGGCTTATATTTTTCAAGCCATATCTGCCTTACATCCTTAGCCTGTCAAGGCTAAATCACTTTACTACTCTTCTCTGTCACCTCTAGTTATGCCTGCCTTGTTGTATGTTATTGCAATCCTAAGTGACATAGCAAAAGTCAATTCCAGGTATTTTGGGAAGATCTATTATCAACAGCCAAGGATAGTATAACTCTAAGTGCTGAATCAGGTTAAGTCTTTCAATGCAGTACCTGGTATTGCATTACACACATTTGAAGAACATAAATAAAGGCTGACCCAAAAGTGAATTTTAAATAACTTCAGAAATGTTAATTATATTCAATAGTTCAGTATCAAGATGTCAAACAACCTTACAAAGGACTCCACAGTGCAGAGAGGTGCACTTAGCAACTATTCCTATCAGTCATTTCTATCCTGTGGCTACATCAACAGTAAATCTTTTAAACACAAACAACAGAACCCTCAGTGTACGCAAGGACATAATGGTAGTTACAGATTCCTTAGAATTAAGATGCCTAACATGAACACATTTAGTGCTCAACAAATAATTTTTTAATGTCATTGATCCTGAATTTTTTTTTAAAGCTACTTTCCGTTCCTGTGACAGATGTGCTATGCTGCATTTCATTACTTTTTCTCCTTACCTCGTTCTTCTTTTGTTTTAGATAAGTGATGAGGCTTTTGAAAAAGATTAAGTACTGGCAGGCAAAGCAATGGCCCAAACATGGATTTAATTGGAACCTCAAATCCTGTGGAAAGAAAAAAAAAGAAATTAAACCATTAATAATTGAATTTTACTAGCAGACAGAGTGAATTCATGTATCCTGTTTTAGGCAGCTTTTACCATACTTCTTTGTATTTTATTTCAACAGGTATCCAACCTGTTAGTCAAACGATGTTGGAAATAAAATTGTTAACAGAAGATTTCAGGGAGGTGTGCACAGCTGCTAACAAGCACTGATGAGGTTAGTTCTCATCTAGAGAAGACTGGTAATGTCAGAATTTACTTGATTTAAGCTTTAAGTACAAAAAGCATTTTCTTCTGTAAAACCTAAGAATTTTGCCATTGTTGTACAGCATTCAAAAAACTGTTTTCTTATGTGGCTCCTTGCCCCATGAACACGTGACAGGGTAAAATCATTATATAACAATATGGCTCAAATGCAACCAAGACTTAATGTTAAACAATTCACACATCAAGACAAAAGATACTGAAAGAAATTTCATTTCTCTCAAGATTGGAAAGGGTTCTAAACATAAAAACCTCCATAAAAATAAACCATAAAAGCAATTTTTTATAGAGTCAGAGGTTATAAGTCATAGTATTGAGCAAGTGACAACCAAATAACCAACAAAATAAAGCAATCCAGAGTATGAGCAACTTGCTTATTTCTGCAAGTAAGATGTTTTTGAATTAGCAATTTTTTTTTTTTTTCAGCCAGACAGTAAAAAAAACCTCAGGTGTATCACAGAATATCTCTGAAATTTTTGTCAGAGAATTATGGTTTGTATTTCAAAAGACCACAGGACCAGACTTTTACATGATATGTGGCATTAATACAATGATTTCAATGGACCGGGAAAACTTCCCACATAACTAATCTGACCAATAGAACTTATAACTTTCCAAGCTCTCAAAGCTACATTGGGGAGCAGGCTGTGTTTCTTTTTCTTATTTTACTGTTATTGCACAACAAGTGTATTAAAGTCTAATTTGGGATTACAATCAGGTTTATGTACCTCAGTCTCACAAGGACACTAGAATTCAGTAGACGTTCTGAGGTAAGCAACTAGTTGTCATTAAGTGTGTTCAATTACATACATTGCTATTATTTAACGTGGCAAATATATCTGAAGCCTACTCAGAAGGTGGCATTTTAAACTGTATATACTTACAAAAGCTCCTTGCATGGTGACAGTTTGTATAGGTATTGAATTTATCTGTTATTGTTTGTTAATTGAGGACTGCAGGACGCTATGTGGGTTTTAAAGACTTAACTCATGTGTGTGACAGCAATATTTTCATCAAACTTTCTTCTCTGGAGAGCAAATTTACTGAACTGTCTCTCCAAGCATTGTGTTGGAAGCTTTTCTTAGAATGAAGAGGGAATTTGTGGTCAAGATGATGATAATACAAAGGGTCCACGCTCAGATTATCTCGTACATCATTTCCTTTCCAGAATCGATTAGCTAAAGGCACAACAATGTGTATGTGACAGTCTGCTTGCAAAGCTGCTGCAGAGGGAAAGCAGAGGCACTTTCCATGCATGGCATAGAGACTGTGTCAACAAAACCTGCAACGACAAGATTAGCTCTGTGTGCCTGGTCTCCATCTGCCCCATTATGCTGTCCCAGAAGCGCGGGGATCGCAGCACAGACGCGCGGGGAGGCTGTGCCAGAGCGGAGCAGAGCAGAGCAGCTGATGAGGCACGGCTGCTAACCTCCTCACTGAGGCAGATCTGAGCACAGCCATTCGGCTCAGGCTCTGCATCGTGCTCCCTACTGTTCCCAGGGTCTCCTGCAAGACCTTTTCTACTGCCCAGGTATGTCCTCCTTGCCTCAGCCTGCAAGGTGACACAGAGGACACAGATGGTGGCACTTCATGAAGTGCAAAGGCACCTCAATGAAGGCTGCCATGAGCACTGGGAATTTTATCTTACACAGAGATGGAGCCCATAGCAGAAGGAGGCTATGCTGTCAGCTACAAAGCTGAAGTCCTGACGTACAGCTAAGGACACACCTGGGGATTTCCAGTGTACCACAGACAGAAAGCAACAATGCTCGGCACTGGCAATTCAGCCTCAGATGTTTTTAGAGGTTTATAAGACTCTTTTCTCCTGAAATTCAGAAATGAGCTTAAGGGAAAAACAGGCTATTTCTACCTGAAAACACTTCTTGGTCTAAATATCACTCTTTCACTTACGTCTCCATCAATAAATAATTTTGAATACATCTACTGCGCTTCCCTGTGTTCATTTCAAAAATGTCTTGCAAACTGCGAGCTCTCTAAGTAGCGCTGCTCCCTTTAGCACAAAGAAACATTTAAGTCAGTCATTGAGTACACAGCCATTCAAAGATATTACTGAAATTTCACAGGAGGCAATTTTAGGGCCTGGTGTTCTAAATGCGACTCAGATGCTGAGTCCCTGCCTAATATGTATTTACCTGTGAAGCTATAAAATAACAAATACAAAAATAACAACAATCACATTAGACATCACTACAATTTTGTAGCAAAGCCTGCCAGAAACAGGACAATATCTTATCCTGAGCAGTAAAAGCAGGACAGACCAGCTGTTAGGTCCCCTCTGAAAATATGTGAGCCCTCGGGACATTCAGATGCTGTGCTATATACTAGACACAGGAACACTCTGGTTGGGATCCATGAGAACAATAATTGAAAACAAAAAATTCCAACAAAATTGTTGAATAGCTAGACTATAAATATACTAATTGATGCTTCAGGCATAGAAAATTCAATAAAGTGGTGAACAAACCTCACAATGTATTCACATTAACTTACATTCACAGAAATGTCACAAAGATAATTTTGAGGGCAACTAACTCCATCTAACTAACAAACAGAGTATTTATTTAGAGAGTGACAGCACTGCTTGATTTATTGCCAACAGGTTCTTTACTGCTTTAGCTGTTGTTTTACAGCCACCAAAAATTTCAGCATTTAAAAGTGTGCCACACCTCACCAAATTGCAATTTACTATGATATTAGATTTCGTATAAGTTTACCCTACCGTGATGAACATGCGCTTGGAGTGGAACAAGAGAAGAAATGACAGCATCTCCTCCACAGCCTGTGTTTGTGAAAGAATATACTTGAAAGAAAGAGCATGCAAGAGCTTGACATGTCCTTGGGGTATGATTAAAAGCTCATGAAATAAAATAATTCAAAGACGACAGCTCTGACTTTAACCACCACTGGGGACAAGAGATCTTTTACTTAAGACATGCCAGTCATTCACAAGTATAGCTGAAATCATACAGGAGATGTATTTTAAAACCTGGTGATTTAGATACAAACCCCAAACCAGAGAGACCTTGTGGGTGACATAAAAATGCCACAAAGTTTAACTAGAGTTTCATTTTTCATATTAATATTAGGTCAAAGCTTATAAATGTACCCATTTAAAACTGATAGTATTGAATGACAAAGAAAATGACAATATAATAAAAAAAGTTCATATAAAACACCACATAGAATGTGATTTTTTATTAAAGAAGAAATCTTCTCCCCCAGGCTGTTTCCTATCCAATGCCACATCTGGGCCATACTAACCTGGCTCTGCAGCAAAAAGTCTGAGTTTGTTCAAAGCTATTGAGATTTGTAACCTGGACTATTTTACCTTTTATGTAACGCTGCCTTTTAAGTGGATGTATTTCATTAAATATATTCTTTCCTAAGCTTAAAGTCTGTTCCACTTCTGTGAATTCCCTTTATTTCCTTTTTGACAGTTCTACAGTTAACGGTCTATAGAGATATAAAGCCAACTGTAGCTCACATTATAATATATATGTCTGTGCGTATATGTGTATATATATATATATACACACACACACACAATTTACATGAGCTCTCATCTCATCCAAAGTTATCTTCAAGAATTTCTTTTTAAAAAGTAATGAGATTGACCCAGCATGAAACCACAGTATTTGAATCACCAAATATCTTTAACAGAAAACTTATGAGGTCTGGTTCAGAGCCCAATTTTTAATTCCCAAGTAGTTCACGACTAAACTTTCCAAGTGCAAACGCTGATGTAATTTCTCTCGTGGTGCAAGAGATGGTGTTTAGTAAAGAGCACGCACACACTAAAGCCTCGCTGGAAACAGATATAAGGCTGCTGATAGGAGCTCACCACCCAACACTTGAAGGCTGATAATTAACTACTTTGACATTCATTGTCACACTGTGGGAGCTCACTGCCTTTTTGAGCTCTCTCTCTCTATGAAATGTGTTTCAAAACAGTTTCTAAGTTACCAGGGAAAAAGCCAGATAGATTTGACATATAAACCTCATTTCCTTAGCGAAAAAAATCACCAAAAATATATTGTATTTTAACATTTTCTTACAAGAATTAACGAACTAAAAGATCAGTCAAATCAGAAAACTGCATTCAAACTGCATGTTAGAATCTGTTTAGTGGTGTGACATCCTAATCCACTTGGAGTTAACTAAGTTTAAATATTGACTTCAGCACAGAGTTTTGCCCTGCTCCTGTATGCCCAAATATAAAGAAAATGGAATTGCACAACTTTTAGGCACGGAGTTCCAGTGGGAGTCTAAATCATTCCAGCACTTCTCAAAAAATTCCACCTTTTAAAGACACATCCCTGCTCTCAGTTGCTGAGAGGAAGGAGACACTCCATTTTGGAGGAAAGGTGTGATGTTCAGATTATTTCAGTGCTCACTGCTAATGCAAATGCACTCACTTATCAATATTGAGATACTATGAATAGATCAACCTTGCTGCTCCTCAATATTTATTATGTGATAAAGCTTAAATTTGAACCAAAAGTCCAAGATGCTTTACCTTAAAATTTAAAAAGCAATCTCTTCATATAATAAAGTCTACAAATGTTATTATTTATTCTTAGAATAATATTTACTGTTTCTTTAAGCCAACTTCTGGCTTTCATTTAGCAGCTGCTAAATTTTTTTGTTACTGTTGAATTGTTTACATAAATACAAAAGAAAACAAGATTTGTTGGGTGCTTTCTTTTGTATCATTGTATCTTTTGAAATTATTCATAACAGTACTTTTGTAATAATAATCCCATTAGTAACAAACTAAACTGATTAATAGATAGTGGTTTTGTCTCTCTAAAGCATGAATGTCAGCTGAGGCTATACAGAACAGTTCAAGTTACATTCTCCAGTGTGGAGAGTGTCATGATTTTGACAAGTTTAAATCTGCTTGGCATCCTGACAGAAGAAAAGGCTTCGAACATGGGCTTTTTCCAGCTGCGAAAAAGTGTTTCAAGACAAGAAAACTAACACTAATAAAGCAGTTAAAGCTCTGAAAGCATTTTTCCAACCCCCAAATTCTTGACTTGTTACACTTTCTTCTCTCTTATCCTCTCTCCTGAAAGACCTGTGTTAATTTGTTCTGAAATCTACACTGTATTTTAGCCCATAATGTGTGTTCAGACTCAGTTTAAGGTACGTTTTCATTATGCTTAAGATTCTTTCCTCTTGCAGTGTCACACTTAAGATTTTCTATTAATTTTGCAGACCAGATTAAAACCAGCCCTTGGAACAGATTCAAAATTCAGGATGCTGAACAAACACAGGTTGTGGTTTTTGAACACCAATCCCTTTTCTACTAGTATATTAAAGGCTGGGTGAAAGAAAAAAGAGTAGCACTTTCTATTTGTGCTCTCTTCCCTCTAAGAGTTTATATCCTTCAAACTTAGAAATATTTACTATCTTATTACCATCAATAAATAATTTCTTTCAATAATAACCATTTAATTAAAATTTTTCTTAGGCTCCTTTGGAAAAATAAACTTTCAACAAATAAACAGATTTCTTGGTTAGTATTCCCACTCTCTCTGTTACTTGCTGTTATGACAACCTAAACACATATTTATGCTAGTCCCTACCCAAAAGGTCTTGGCAATACCATGTAATTACTTACTTAGGCTTCTAATTCATTTGTTGTTAGTTTTGTTCCTTTGAAATTTCCTCATTAAGTTATTGCAGGGAGCTGTGTTTGCACAGCAAGAGAAAAATACAAGCTCTTTATTGCATTCTTTTAATACCCCTTTTATCTTTAAACTAGCTAATTAGCATATTAATTACCTAGATACAGTAGTCACAATCTTACAATTAACCGTGGGTACAACAATCTACTGCTTTAGTGTAACACAATTTGCACTTACATCACAATAATATCTTCACTTGCTCTGATATGTCAAGTATTTCAAAATTAAAACAACTGGTATTGGTAGATATATAGTAATGAAAAGTATGCAAGTGAATGTTTATGTAGTTTGTCAAAAGTTTCCAGCCCTAACAAACAAATATATAAAGCTTATTAATTGCATAAGAGATGAAATTACATTCACCAAGTATATTAAAGGCTTATTCCTTTTCTATTTTTACAATCAAAACTTCCATTTGTTTGATTTAGAGCTAACTGCTCTTCTTGCTATCTTCCTTTATATACCAGTAACAGCTCTGAATGAGAAGAACACCTTGTAAAATGAATGATCAAACCCTCATTTCCTGCTGTATTTGAATTAATTACACCAAGAAATCTGCATTTCTAAACCACACCACACCCCTTGTCCTACTCCCTATCCCGAACTGTGCCCTCCCGAATGGGCTGAGCTGGGTTCAAACACTCCAGGTCAGGGTATTTCAGAACAAACTATGTCAGTAATCAATTCATAATGGAACAAATTCTCGTTCACAGTGAAATAAAAAATTATTTTGCACTTGCAGCTTTAGCAGACTACAGTTTGGTCCAGAATGGTCAAAATATGTCAGTCTGTAAATTTCTGATGGCAATTTCAGCCTAAGTATCTATACTGAGTATGATTCATCTACTGGAGTGATAATACTGCATTTTCTCTAGCTGAGCATTTTACAATACAAAGAATTAATTTCAGTGCAACATTCCAGTAATGCTCTCATAAAATTATGGTAGCTGAGATCTGTATTTTCACATGAATTGAAAGGGACACAAATATTTATAGCACAAATCTGAGAGCGTGAATACAAAATGCATATCTGAATAGTCATGCACTGACTTCAGCGAGTTTATTGTAAGACTGAGGACTCTCTGGGTGACTGCACTGGCAAGTTCTTCTCCATTGCAGTTGTTCCTGACAGCTCCAGTGCACAAAAAGCCCTGACTCCGTACAGCGTCAGCCCACTCTGCAGCACTTCTTTCCTTTCCCTGTCCTATAACTCTCCTCAAGTCTTCTAGACTAAGGCAAAAACCCAAGGCAATTTTAAAAATAGAAAGATTATTTACAGGCTGCTCACTTATCATATTTCTGTCTTTGCAATGGCCTATTGAAGTTAACAAGCATTTATGAAGTCACATCCATGAGACAACAGTATTTCAAGCTGGCTGTGGGCTTGTGGGAATGTACATAATGTACATTACTTGTTTTATTTGAGAAACCTAGCAGACCTGGACATTTTATATTCAGTTTCATATAGACATTGATGTATCAGATGATTTAGAGTGTGTACGCTTTGCATTTGTTTGAAATATCTCTGACAAGTAGATATTTTTGAATTAGTGATCTAAAGATTTTTTTTGATGATATAATTATGAGCTGGAGGCTGAATTTTCAGAAGTGAATTTGGTGGTAGATTTGCAATTCAAAGAAGTTACTTAAATTAACAAAAATGCCCTAAAAGAACAGCTGTCTACCTGACTGATCCAAGAAAATGAACACTGAAAATAAACAGCTGCCCCATAGAAGACTATGTGATAAAACTAATCACCCTTTGCATAATGTATTATTTTCCCCTGTGCTTATTACAGACCTGGTGAACTTTCAAAGCCATAAATATTTAAGTGTTACAGACATCCCAGACATGTGAGTTCAAATGAAAGTAGGATTTCAGTAGCCTGACTAAAGCAAAAGCAGATCTCTTAAAGAAACCAGTTCTGATTGTTACATAACACTCCAAAACATCCTTTTTCCTTTTTTTTAAAAAAATGCTTCATTTTGTTATACCAACAAATTCTTTTTAAAGTACCTTTCTTCTCAGTGTTCTCCATACAATACAAGACTCAATGTCTGGACAAAGGGTACAGTTCCCCTAATGTCATCACAGGAACATATTACAGAGAGCAAAAAAACAGTGCATGTTTAAGGTTACTAGGATAAATATCCCTGGGTGCTATATTTTGTCATAGATCCTCCAAAATCAAGTCACTAAAATTAACCAAGTAATGGCATTATTCTCTAATTGAGATGTTTCAGCTATGTATTTTTCACTTTCAAAAAGCTAGATGAAAGCAGAGATAGAAGCAGGCACGCATCAAAATAATTTCAGGGTTCAAACCAAGAGATTAGCTTTAGACGAAGGTATTTTCACAGCACTGAGGACTCAGCGGTCATGACCCAGAGTAAGGCAGTGGATGGAGTCCTGGTGGTGAAAAACTGCTGTGTGACAAATGAAACAGCGTGTTTCAAACCAAATTGATTTCCCTCTTTTCATGTCCATGCACTGAAGGAAGGTGGGATATCCTTTCCTTTGGGCCTTTTTTCCACTCCAGCAATTCTCAGTGGTTTCTACCATTTATATACTCCCCAGAATATGCTGTTTCCTCCCCCATTCCTGAGCCACAGATCCTACTAGGACAGTACCAAACTAATGCCAACAAATTCAGTTACAGGAAAGGACCCAAGAGATAACATTCAAACCAAAGCTAAGCCAACTATCCATCATTTGCTTTGCCTTGTAGCATTAAGTATGGCCTGGTCTGATTTATGGGGAAATCCACAGAGTTCTGAAAGCCTCTTTAGGGAAGCATAATTTGGGATGCTCCCACCAGCAACCAGCAAGCTGTGATGGCTGCAGATTTGATCTCTGCACCTATGTGCCCTTTTTAGTTTTCACCATCACTACAGTCCCAACAGTTCACAGGGCTTTTCTCTAAAAGTCTTGCAGCTTCCAGCCTCCCAGGTGCTGTCAGCCCTCCTGCCAGGCTGCACAATCTGCCAAATGACCGCAGCGTTTTGTTCTCAAGAATGGAACAAGTCCTTGTGTCTCGAGGGGCTCAGGCTCAGAATCAGACCTGATACTCAGACATATGCTACAGAGTCAGCCAACAACTGTGCCATTTGTCTGGCTGAGCATTTTGCTCATATCCATGAACAGATCTTTATCAGAACTGCTCACAAACACCTGCAGGACCCATTGGGCAGAAAGGCCGTGATAAGCAAATAGAGAAAATTCAATTACTAAATCGGACAGCTTTAATTTATGCTCATTTATTAAGATGAAGACCTGCCTATTATCAAATCAACCCACTGCCTTTCTCAAATCCAGCCATTAAAAAGAAATTATAGCCGTCACCTGCCCAGGTGCACAGGCTGAGAGAACATGCAAGGAGCAGTCCTTTCTGATGCTGCCACGAGGGCTGAGCTTTTAGGCTAACCCCTCCAAAGAGCCAGGAAAGTGGGGAGAGATGTTTCAGTCAGCAGAGGTGGCAGCCTGGAAAGAAGAGCACAAAAGGTACCTTACAGCAGCCGCACCCTTGAGGGCTCTAACAGCCATTTGTCTTTTTTTGAGGCATGCTCTTCCCTTTGCCCCTCCAAAACCGTGCTGAGAAGATCCACTCTCGGCAAAGTCAAAAGGAGCCTTTCCACTGATTTTAATGAGAGCTGGAGAGTGTGGGCTCTAACTGAGGACAGTGTTTCTTTCTTTCCTTTTTTTTTTAAAATTCAAAAATTTCCTTACACAGGCTGCCTGAAAGGATGTAAAGAAGATTAACAATAATATTCTGAACTAGTTTAACTTAAAAAAAAATATTTATTCTAAAATGTCTCAGCACACACTCAGATGTTATGAATATTCAGTACAGCCTCCCTCAGCAGACATTCTTTGCCAGACTATTTTTACTAAAAGCCATTTTGATATGACATATAGAAAAGATAAGACTTTTTATACAAAATAGGATTCACTGGAAATACTTTCTAATGAATTTTTTATGCTCTGTAAGCTAGCCTGCCTGCATTCCTTTGGATCATCCTCCATGGTCTGCTACAATACATTCTATGGTTCACCATGTTTAAAGAAAGATCAATCTGGCCAATGCTTGAGTCTTTGTATGTGAATATGCTATTACAAACAGAGAATGACCCTGGAATACCTCAAAAGTAAAACACTTAAATAACACACCCTCACTGTGCCATCAAATCTATTACACATTCCTTAAAATTAATAATAAAAATAGATCTTAAAAGACCAATTATAAACAAGCACAAGAGAAAAGCATTTTAAATAGCTCATGCTAATTGTGTTTATCTCAGTGTGAAGCCATGTCAAAGAGCCTGCAGCAAATGTATTTTGTTAAAAGTACCACTTGCACAGCAGGCGCTAAACATTAGAAAGCAAGCTTGTCATTAGTGGGCTGCAGCTGAAAAGGCTACTAAAACTCGGCTAAATTATTAATATTGTATCTTAAGGATGTCAGATGGAGAATTAAACTCCTTTTACGCAGTACATGATTTTAATGTGACATTTTCTTCATGTTAGTCCATTAGCAATGTCCCAGCTTGTACAATCTTGGGGAGGACCAGAGGGCAGCCACATGCCAACCTCAGTTTGCATTCCTTAGTGTGGGAAATCTCCACTGCTGTCCCATTCTACTTCTGGGGCTCCTGTGTTTTACTTATGTGCTTATCCAAGTGCAATTGACAATTTTTTGTTATTTCCACAGGTTATTTATAAGGTGAATGGAGTATATAAAAGATAAGATTTTTTAATTTACATCCACTGTTGTCTTTGAGACCCTTATTATTTCTGCAGGTGCAGTTCCAGGCTGCTTCTAAGCCAGTTTAACACTGAGCTGAAACTGAAGGGGACAATTCTGCTCTTCCTTGCCAATCCATGTCTTCTGGAGAGATGAGACAGCTGGCTTCTGAGAAGAAACACTGCTCTTTTTCAGGGTTTGGATCAGCCATGCTACCAGTTTGGAAAAAATAGAACTACAAGGAGCACCAAGGTGCAAGGTAGAAAACAGATTATTTTAGATGGTAAAATGCCACCGAATTAACTTTCTTTAACATGAAATCACCAAATCTGGTTTAAGGAGAAAGGCTGAAATCTAGAAGACACCACTGACTACTAAGTGAGTGTAGGGGATATCTCAAGAGGAGAAGTGAACTCCATATTGGACAGTCTATTTAAAGTTTTTCTTGTTTTTGCAATTCATTCCTAACTCTCCACCATGAACAAGCAATACCTAGACACAATGCAATATTTTTTCCTGTTGGTCTCTGAGATCTGACAGAGAATAAGAAAGAGGAGAAATATGAAATATCCCTTAGCAACACAGCTATGATGAGAAATTGTGTTTCCTTAAAGCATGAACAGACTCTCACCTCAGCAGGCTACACTCTCAACCACCAGCTGCACGGGTCAGTGCACACATTCGCCTACCATGCTGAGAAAAGAACTTCTGGGGGTTTGAAGCTGATTTTGTTTATTTTATTTTTTCCCTTACAGAACTTTACTCTCATTCTACAGATTACTTTTAGTCACAGAGCCATTCTGAAAAGACAATGCAAGCCCAATCACAAAATCCTACCCAATTCCTATAGTTGAAAAGAAGATACCAAAGGTTATGTGTTCTTATACCATCAAGGTTCACAAAGCAAAAGCTTTACAAAATAAGTATTTTAATCATAAATGTTATATCTGAAACGCATTTGGTATTAACTTCCAGTCCTTTTTTGTAAAGTAGTGTGTTTCTATCTTCAGAGAGGATGAGGTGAGAAGAAATAAAATGAGGAAACTCATATTTGTGCCAGCAAAGTAGAAAAATGCGTTGGTATCAAACACAACTCATTTGCTTCCAGATTATTTGGAAAACAACAGGAGAGGGAGAGAGCAGCTAATATCGATGCGTGCCTTCCCTGCTGCCACAGATCAAATGTGCTGCTCGGCATGCCTTGGATGAAGGTGCTGAGACAGACCAGCACGATTTTCTGCTAGTGCTTCTCAAGACTAAACCTGACACCGGTGAGGTGCTCTGGGAGCCCAGCAATCCTTTCTCCTCAAGCTAAAGGTCATCTGCTCAGTACAGGTATCTTGGGGAGCAAAGGAATGAGCTCATTCCTGAACTTTCGTGTCTTACAGACTGAAATATCGCTCAGGCTGTTGTTTAAACATCAGCACAAAGGCACACTGGGTCAGTCACTCGAGATCTGATGAAATATAGCACACTTCTAAATGTAAGCCAAAATTCTATTCTAAACTTGCATTTTTTAGAAATAAGCCTAAGTTAAAAAATACTTCAAAATACCATACTCTTCCACTCCCTATTCCAGACAGCTCTTGACCTTGGTCCATGATGCAAATTCAAACAAGGACAACATACGCGGACAACCACAAGCCAGGTAATAGCCCCCTTGCAGCCCTTTCTCTGCTAAATCAAGCTTAAGGTCTTTCATTTTACTTATAAAATCTTAATATCCAGGTTCCTACCTATTTTAGGAATCACATTGTCCATAAAATATGGTATTAAGGAAAGTATTCAAGCCTGAAAGTCCTTTCCATTTAAGAGACTAATGTCAAGATGTTATCCATCATACAACTCCAGATCACAAGGTGTTTCTTCTCTCTACTTTGGTGAAAAAATACAAGTTTCTGGTCATATAAGACAACGTTGGTTTCCTCAGAAAATGGAAAATGATGACCAGATACATTCAGTTAAAAGGATTGACAGGATCTAGAGGAGTCAATTGAAAGTATAGAACTGAGCTGCAAGGAATTGTGGTTTTTGATATCTTAGTCCAAAACTGAACTTAAACAAATAACTGGATAGCATCCCAACTAAGACGACTTCCCGGAAGTTCTCTGGGAAAGTTGTCCTGAAAAGTTTGACAGAGCCAAAGCTTACACTTGGTTGACTACTTTTTGTGTCAGTGACATGGGGCTGGCTCTGGGGAGACCCACCAGGGAGACTGCTCCATGGCCAAGGAACCATTTGTCCAGGCTCCCCTGGAAGTCTACGTAGTCAAACCAAAACATTTTGAATTTTAAAAACAGTATCTGCTATCTATCTCTAGCCAGCCAATCATGTTATTTTGGTTGCTTAGATTGAATTTCATATTTTCAAACATTGAACAAGATTTTTATATTTTTGTTTTTCAATTCTTTAGAAAGCAGCATTTGGATTATTTCTGTTTTAAAAATATGCATCCAAAGAAATGCATTACATTAAAAAAAGAGAGAGGCAGCAGACTGCACAAAACGGAGAGAATTGGAGAATAAAGGAGAGAGAGGTGAGTTTTCTTTGCTTAGCCCTTTCTCACAGCTTAATCAACTCCTAACACGAATTACTATTAAAATGCTTCTCCTGCTTTCAGGCCCTACTCAGACACAGAGCTACCACAAAACTCACATCCTGGTCATTTTACCCCCATTTTACAAAAAAATTAATATTGAAATATGTTTTTCATATCCATTCATCGGTTTGCCATTCCACTGTTTTATATATAAATGCTGGTATTTTTGACAACAATAAATTCTAAGTACTTCAGTTTTTCAGCCTTCTTGAGCAGTTTCTTCAACCGATGCCTTTTATATGGAGGATCCCAAGTGTTGGTATAAATGTTATTCGGTTGACAGCTTAAGCCAAGAATAAATAAACCCAGTACATTATTGCAGCAAGGATGCAGCCAGTGTTGTGTGAAATGAGGTGGTCCCTCTGTTCTGAACTGCTTTAGGAGACTGAAAACACACAGTCATCGCTCTAAGCACAGTCAAGGCCCACTTAGCAATAGTATTTAGAAATACATAAATAAATTCCAAGAAGACCAAGACTTCACTGAGGAGACAGGTTAATTGCCACTTAGTAAGCATTTAGGGTCTATGCTTTTACCTTTATAATAATGTACAGAACCACTTGGATTAAAATGGAACAATACTTTCATCGATGTTATCTCAAACGAGTACATATAGTGCAGTTAAAGACATATAAGATATTTCTGCCCCACTTTTGACTTCTTAGATGCTTAAATCTGACAAGTGTGACCACTGACAATTCTAGATGAACAGCAGCCTCACCTGTGTTTACCTCTGGTGAGATAACTGAGGTAGCCCAGAGCACAATGGCACCAGAGGACAGCTGTGAGTACTTTTGGAAGCTGACAAAGGACCACATCCATGGACAGCACGTGAGCAAGAGAGGAGATTTGGTGACAGAGATTCAGCAGCCAGACAATTTATTCTCATTTCCTGGAGTCTAATTTTCTTTCTTATTTGACTAAATCAATGGCTCATATTGCAGAGCTGTATGCCACTTGCAGTGTCAGCTGGACTCCCCGTGCTTGTGTGGGAATCGGTTGCAATGGGATAAAGTGTAAGTCTCTCCTTCAATTAATGGTTAAGCACAAAGAAGAAAATCTCTACAGGTATTAGCTCTTTAAATACAGACATTCTCCTGCACTAATCAGCTTCTTTTTCATTTTATTCATGACTAATATGGAGGTAGGGACTTTGTGTGTCACATCTGTCAAACAGCAAGGTTCTGACCTACTTTGCTGCTATAATAAGGACAATATTACATCTACATAGTGCTTCAATAAAAACATTGGTTTAACCAGCATTTCTTGGAGGCAATAGTAACTGTCTTAGGTAAAAGGAAATATTTTTTTGATACAGGAATTGATGAACATTTAAAAAAAACTTTAAGAAGATATTCTAAAGAGACATTATGAAAGGTGGAATAGATCAGGATCTACAATAACTTTCTAAAATACTTATTTGCCTAGAAGAGGTAGAAAACACAAAAAACAGACAGATGCACTGATACTTTTCTTGACAGATTGATAACCTGACGGTTCCCAAAACTTCTGTGTTCAATAACATTTCATTAGTATACGCCAGTGTATTTACTACTATGCATTATTAATACAGATATGTGCCTAGGAGATGTACAGTTTGTAATTATTTTTCCTTTCAAGGCATAATAGCTTCACACTGGACTTGTTGCAGCTACAATATTTCATCTCTGAATGTTCCTTCAAACATTCTGGGGCTGTGACAGAAATTTGTATTTGAACAGAAAAGCTGTCAAGAATGTGCTGTGGTGCCATCCATCACAGTTTTAATCCTGACCATACTTAGATGTTAGTGGAGCTATCTGTCCAGCACACTAAACAAAGGCTGAAATTATGCCTTCTGTTCTTCCACATCAAAGCTACAAAGTCCGACTGAATTCAATAGGCCTGTATTACACTCTATTAATTTCCTATTAGTTCTCAGCTATGCAAAATCCAGCCACAGTGTCACTGTGGTTTAGACATGCAACCTTGATTTCAGCATCAAAAAATGGAGCCTGTCACTTCTCATAATTTTCTATAAATGTAAATCCTTTTTCATCCTGTCATCCTTTTATGTCCTTAATGAGTTTGCTCACTAACAGTGCAGAATCTTAATTTCACATTCAGAAATATTAACAGTTACTATAACTTTAAGCTCCTGAAGTAGCTGCTCAATTAAAGCGTAATTTACACATTTACACTTAGTTTTACACAAAGCAATGACATTTAGAGTTTTGATTTTCTTTCTGTTTCCTTTTCTTCTATTTGCATTTTACATTCCCAAGGAAAAAAAAAAGTTGCAGTTAAAAACTGAGCTAAAGATTCTAAAACAAAATCTTTAATCAGGAGCACATTATGTAGTATAATATGGTTCCTTAGCAGTTAAAATCTAACATTTGTAAAAACAAATGGCACACACTTGACAGGCAAATTACACATGGATTACCATTTGTTAAAATTTCATCACAGAAAATAGTTTAACTGTTGTGGATAAGAGCCAAGATCAGCCTGACAAGTACTTTACATGAAAGATTAGCATATTCTCTTCCAGAGGTTTATGCTTAATTTAGATGCATCGACTTTTTGCCACCATTGCTGACCTTTATGTCTAATCAAAGTCCCTTTGAGTCCAAATCCCCAACCTTTTATCTCTCCTGACAGCTTTTAATTTGAAGGCTTGTAATAAAGTCTATTAAAATTCAAAATGTATCAGTGTTTAAAGCTTGGTTCACCTGCTGGATTTTCAGATATAGAACTTCAAATGGGCTGATTACAGAGACTCCAAACTTTCCATTTTAAGCTTTGCACCACGCTAAAAAAAACCCTTTGGAAGGGGAAATCAATCCAGATTTTTAGTTATAATGCACAAAGGTGACATATGTGGCAAAACCACAAGAAGTGAGTGTCTAAAAGGAGCATTTTTCATAGGCACTGGGTAAGTTAGGACTGTTTCTGTGAGAATCCTGTAGCTCTGGGTAATTTTACATTACCAATTCACCCAAGGCAGCCAGAGTTTCCATATGAGACTCCCTGAATTCAGAGCAGTGGCCTCTGTGCAGCTCCAGCCTGCCAAGCTGCATAATGCCACAGCCAAGCAAGCAGAAGCTCCACAGCTAAATCTCCCTGGAAGGAAAACAAGGTCAATTTTCCTGGGTCACCTGTAACTGTCAGCTCACAGAAGAATAAGACAATCACCTTGTCCATCTTAATTAAGGCAATTACTTTAAAAAACAGTAGGGTAATTGTGAGCAAAATGTTCCAGAATTGCCAAAATACATGACTAAAGGGCCTTTATATATTTTATTATTTTTTAAACCCTCTGCCTGTTCATGTATGCCATTCCTTCAGTTGGAACTTTTCTATTCTCTCACAGTAGCCTGTACAAATCCAAACATTATATATCTGATTATCACACAATCCTACTGTTCCATCAGGCAAGAACTGCCCTACAGAGGAGAAGATGTAGATGTGAGAAGAAGCTTAAAAAGCAGCCTGAAATAAGTTGATGTTATAAATTATTTTAAAGAAGAAACACATATCTGAAGCCTACAATGAAATGTGAATACAGGTGAGGTTTATATTTGCATGGGTATCAATTACAGGACTATGTAAAAAATTCCTGTATACTACTGAGCCCACAAAGAGCATAATTGGATTTAAACCATGGTCTTTTTTCCCCCAATGATACTATAATTTAATCTTCTACAGCTGTTTTCAGACTATTACAAAAAGACAAAACTGCTCACATCTAATTAACTTACTGTCTAATTCCAGCCCTGCAAATGATGCATCACCCTCATCTCAGGTAAGTTATATGCCAGATGACACGAGGAAATTCTGAAGTATAGAGTCTAAGACACCAGTTCCAAGGATGCATTGAAGAATGCAGAAAATTATTTCCAAAATTAGCCTAGATAATATTCGGAAGAGGAAGGTCTGCGCTCATTTCTTAGTACTGAAATCACTAGGAGGCTGCAGGTGCAAGTGCAGCCAGGCTGCAGCAATAGACATTTGTCTTAGTTTTATTTTCTCCTGTTGTTCCTTTCACACGTTCCTCTTTATTACTTCCTCACACCCAGAGACTGATAATTAAAATAAGCTGAACATCTTCCAGGACTTCAGCTGCTTCCAAAATACTAACAGAAACTTTCTGAACAGACACGTGTTCCTCGTGTCCCAGTGCCATTTCCTGGCACTCCAGTGAAGCACATTCCAAGTGTCCTCAATGCCACCCCACGCTCAGAACCAGATGAACTCTTTCTTCCTGTGTCATCCAAAGAACTGAAGTACAAATATGTTTATATAAGTTAGTTACTTATTTTTGGAAGCAACTTTGTTATGGCCTCACTAAGAATTTGTTTTACACCCACAGTGAGTGTGTCATTAACCAAGGAGAAATGCACTTTACCCTACACCCTTGATCAATGACACAAAACAGAGAATTTCTCTGATCTTGACACAAGAATTAGATTTTTCTCTTTTTCTTGCATAAATAAGCAAACAAGTAAAGGTGAAATTCAAATTTCAAAGAATTGTCCTTATAAGAAAATCATCAACAAATATGATTAACCTATGCAAAGAACTAAAAAATAAATAATGCACTTCTAGACTTAGAATATGCAGTGACAGAAAATCTCTCAAATATAACAGTAGTTTTTATTATAGGTTTACATTCTGCATTGACAGAAATAATTTCAAATCTAATATCAGTTTATATATCTACAGAGAAGTAGAACTCCTCAGTTGTTAAAAAAAAAGAAAAATAAAATCTCAACAATGAACAAACAAAAAAACCCCCCAAAACAAAAACACAAAACCAAAAGAAACCCAGCAGAAAACCCCCAGAACAATTCTCCAGCTCTGATGTAAGTCTTCCCCAGAGTGTAAGGAGATGTTCAAAACCACACCAACATAACCTGAATATCTATAGATGCCAAACACTCATTGGGGTTTTACAAATTACTAGTCAGCCTATTTGACCTGAATTTCCAATGCTATTTGCAAGCATTTATGCAAAACTCTCACTGCATTCTGTAGACAGAAAGAAGAAAAATGGGAGAAGAAGATGAGACAAGTTGGACATCATTATCATTTTAGGAACCCATCATTCCTCTGACACATTTCTCTCCTGGTTTCTCACTGGGTTTTTTTGGTCAATGTTTGTGCATTAACATCACTAAGAAAACCCTACTACTGAGTCTTACTGTGATTTTAAAACAGCTTGCATAATATCTGTTTACAGAGGTGCACATGCAGAATATTTCTGCCTGATTTGCCAAATGGTTTTTTATTGGCAAACTCTTTATTCATGGAGGAAAAGGAGCACCTCCAGCCTGGGCTGTGTCAGACAGGAGGGGAAGCAAAGGAGTAAAGCAGTTTTACTTTCTGATTTTTTCCCTGTCCACCTATTTTGTATGTATTTGTCACTTGATTTGGAGAAAGTTCATTTTCCGAAGTTAGAAGGCACATAATTGCTCTTTAAATCTACATACACACAATCAAGTTCTAAGGTTCATTCTTATGAGGAAAATGAAAAATAACCAGTATTGTCTGCTGACAAAAAAAAAAAAAAAAGAATTTTGATCAAGTGTGCTTAATGATTTCAAGAAGAAACTTTAAACTTTTGAGGGCAGAAAACAATGAATTTTAAGAGCAACCTTTAAAATATAAAGTCTTCGCAGAACTCAGCTCCAATTGTTATCACAGAGAGACAGAATTTGTTTCCAGAGACCCATGCTCTTTATGTGATCATACATGACTTCTAATTAAGAGATAACATAATTTCCGTAACAGCTCCAGGTAAATATATTATTCTGATTTTATGGATGAGGCACCTTAAGCATCAAGTAAACCATGTCTGTTTATTTTAGATGCAGAATTTGAGAATGTGGGACCGCATTGTTTCCATAATAGTATTTTCTGTTACAGCACTTCATACTTTCGAAGCACAGCTCCCAGCCCTCAGTATTTCTCTAAGTCAGACCTTGGTCACTAAGTCAGAAAGCAACAAAATGAAACACAGACGGTGACTATCTGGGAAACCTTATTTTTCCCTTCTGTGACATAAGAACTTTGTGGCAGAGGCTGGGCCATAACGAGTTCTCCAGCAGAACATTCAGCTCCTTTTCATGAGGCTTCCTTTTCCTTTACAATCATCTGCATCATTCGCTTCACACTGTCCATAATCTGTAGGCAAAAATTTGGGGGTAATAGAGAAGAGCTACATCTGCCTGTGGTTCCCATCAGAGTACCCACACTCTACCTCCAGTAGGAAAAGGAAGATCTCATACTAGATTATTGTCATTGTTTGATATGCGAGGTAGTTCAGATCTCTAAAGCATGCTAGAAATAATAAATTCATAAATGTACATCAGCTAAATCCTATGATTCTGACAGAACCACCACAAATGCCAACATGTTTCAGAATAAAAAAAAAAAATTATCTGCAACATGCCACCACTCAAAGCAAAAATGACATGAATACAATTACCCATACTTTAGGGAGAAATTATAATTTCAGCTAATCAAGTCAAAATGTCAATGAAAACAAAGGAAATTTAACATTTTTATGCAAGTTTTCCAGAATCTGAGGAGATTATTTCAAAAGCTCAAGTGCAGTATCCATTGGTATATTCAGTGCGGTTGAGAACAGAACAATTTTTATTCAAATTAGCTTAGTAATTTTCTATAAAAATATCTGATTTATATAAAAGTATAATCATAATATTAACATTCTGTTTGCAAATTATGCCAACATCCATTAAACTACAAAGCCATAAAATATGTTTAATAGTTGAGCAGCAATAAAATACTTCATGATCCAAATAATACTTTCTAATGCCATGACTCCTGATTTGCATTATATGGGGAAAAACATATAATTTTTCCCCATATAGCCCACTACAACTTGGACACTATTCTCAGTTGAAATGTTGCTTCTATGCCAGAAGAAGCTGTAGAATTGTTTATGTAGTCTAGTAGGAAGAAGTCTACTGTTCAGGAAGAGGACAGAGACACAACTGCTCTCTTGACTTTCTGGGTGGGAGCTAGAGGTAGTGAGTACATGCTACAGGAAAAATCAGCCGGGACAAACATTAGAATATTATTCTTTGTGTCTCATGTCTCTGAAACTGAGATGTAAGGCTGAGCTCAATACCTCTAAACCGGAGGACAGAAATGCAAACTACCCGATTCCCAAAAGCCAGGCCTCGCTAACAGTGGCAGGTCTACCTATGGAGAATACTCAAAAAACTGGGAAGATCTTCTGAGAGCACTGCACTTGAAATAATGTTTCCTAGTTGTGAGCATTCAGATACCATCAATGTGCTACCAGAATGAGAAGTGAAATTCATCTATTCTTGGCTCAGCCCTTCATAATAAAAAGTTTAAGAGATAGCAAAACCCAGTCTCAATCCACCACTTTAACAGGAAAAAGCATATAGAAAAGCCCATGGAACATACACAAGGGAGCCAAATTTACTGTACCTGAGATGTTATTAAACTACCAAAACCAAAACCTGATGAGATTTTTCTATATATTGTAAGAAATATTTGTCAGTTTTGGAGATTATTTTAAAGAGAAAAGCTTTTCAGGCTTTCATTACTGCTTTGAGTCTTTGCCAACTCAAGAGTCTTCACCATCTCATTTTTGTAGTGAAGTAGAAGCCAGAATGACCACCGGGAGTAACGTCTGCTAAAAGGGCTAATTGTCTAATTTATCTGTAGAAGCCTTTCAGGGGACCGAAAAATAATAATAGTGCTCCATATTGAAACATCTCATTTGATTTTCTCTAGTCCACAGGATTATAAAGGGGAAATATTGTCCAGAGTAACATAAAGACCCGGAGCAACAAAAATTCTGAAAATCGTGAAGTCTGAACTCCCAGAATAACCAAATCCCACTGGAAACTAAAGTCAAAAGATTGGTTTGGCCTCCTTTGGCAAACTGTTTCTACAGGTCTTTATGGTAAAAGCAGCTTTTACTCTTGCCACATTAAAAAATCCCAACACCCAATATCCTGAGAGATTCCCTTATGTCCTTGATTATGGCAACTCCACGCCACGGGGCAGAGATGGATCAGTTCAGCATGAGCTAATTCCAGAGCCATAAGGGCTGAAGAGCACACTACAGAGACACTCCCGGGAATTTACAGGTTCAGGTTGGTGTAAGCTAAGGAGTTATTGGCTTGTATTTCATTACAACAGACAGTTATGCCAGAGGATATCTTTACGGAGAATTTGTGTGGATGGCGTTCCCAAGCTGATCATGAGGAAAAGGTTAAATTATTCTCCTTCAGCATTTACACTGCGTTTGTCACCACCCGTTTTTGGCCCACATACAAATATGAGGCTATTGTGTAGTGCAACCTCCAGGAGCAAGAAGAGCTCTCTGTACCTTTTACATGACTCTGGAAATGAGAAAGGAAGTTTTCTCAGAGGATATAGGTCATAACTATGTCCCCTACCATCTGGTCCTTGAAACCCAGTAAAGGAGGCTGAATATATTGCATTCCAGCACTCTCCATTGACAGACAGTCCCTCAAGGACTGTAACTAAATGGTGAAGTTTCAAACAACCTCCAAACTTCTCTAAGCACCACTAGAGCTACTGAAGTCTTATATTGGCTGGCTCAGTAGGAAACTATAAACTCAGTAAGAAACTGCATGAACTTCCTTCATCTGCTTCTCCTTTTACTGCAGCTAATCTGCCTTTATTTGCAGTCAGAGGGCATTCATACCTGAAACTTGACTATTTTTTCATGTAATCCTCTTAATCAGTGGCAGAGCATTTATATATTTAATTCTAGACTACATTTGATGCTGGTTAATACTTTAATTAGCTATTTACACATGGCAAAAATTACAGAAGCAATTAAGAATATTCTGATTAATTAAAAGTATTAGGCAGCATTAAATGTGAGAGAACAGATTTTAATTAAATCTTTCAAGTATTTTTTATAATCTCTTCTGTTGAGGAATAAACTACAGTAGTACAATTTTATCTGAATCAGATAGCTTTGAACTATCATCACCATAATGTTTTAAAAGTATCCAAAATAAGTTAATGAACTCATTCTTTACTGTTTATTAAAAATACTATCCCTACAGACAAACTTTCTTTTCTCTCCATCTATTTGCTTTACCAGTACTGATACAGTGACTGGTAGCAAGCTGAATTGATTGCAATGCTGTCTGAGTCTCACTGTAGCTTATTTATACTCCACAAAAATATTTGAGAGAAATACCCCTTAGCTTGTCTGAAATATTCTATTCAGGACGGAAGGATCTTTGTATCTACTTAAAGCTCAGTGTGATCCAGGGGACTGTGGATTCCACATCGATTCCAGCGTCACAGTTCAGACACTCTTCAGGCAAATCACGAGTGTGCTCCTGAGTGCGTGGATTCCCAGCTGGCGTTTGTGGGTGTGAGACACACGATGCAGCCCCTGGGAGCTGATGCTCTGCTGCCCCGCACAGCCCTGAGAAGGCCACAGCCTTCCCCTGCACAAAACCATCACTTGGGGGCTGGAAAAAACATGTGAAGCACATGGAAACACTGAGGTGAAATACCAGTGTTGTGACTGTCTACTACGTACAGACTGTGTCTCAGAGCATTAACCCTGCTTAGTAAAGGTGGACTGTAATATTCAGAATACCAAGAGGAAAAAACCAACCAAATGCCCAGAACAAGAAAACAAGACTTGCAGATACCAGAAAACCTGACATCATGGCTGGTGAATGATGCCCCCACCAATATAATCCCCCTGCATTTTTCTTAATTAAATTACTAGGAACAGGACAATATTATAAAACAAGTACCACAAGGTCATTTAGGTCAGGCAGTTTAGAATGTTGGAACATACAGAGATGCAAATGGCACCAGTCTTTACATTCAGGCTACTGGCAAGATGTTTGCCAGTAAATCCAAATGGGAAGAGAGAAGGTTTAGGTTGGGTTTTAGGAAGAAATTCTTCCCTGTGAGGGTGGGGAGGTCCTGGCACAGTCTGCCCAGAGAAGCTGTGGATGCCCCACCCCTGTAAGTGTCCAAGGCCAGCTTGGATGGGGCTTGGAGCACCCTGGGATAGTGGAAGGAACCCCTGCCCATAGCAGGGGATCGGTACAAAAAGATCTTTAAGGTCCCTTCCACACCAAACCATTTTGTGATTCTATGATGCAGCTTTTTCAAAATATCATGAAGAAAGCTAAAAAGCTTTTAAATTCAGTGTTCGTGCTGTACATATGCAAGCCAGAGTAGGATATTTAGGTTCTCTTACTCACAAATGAATCACCCACGTAGTGTCGGCGCTGTTTGTTCCATTCCCATATGTTCCAGTATACTATTTTGTCCTACTTTTGCATGTATACAAAATTAGAATTGCAAGTTGCATCAATTTTCATCTTTAAATCGGTTTTATTTACAACCTCTAAAGTTCCTTGATTATTTCTAGTAACATTTGCATCAATGTCTGCTTAAATTATTCATGACATTTCAGTTATATCATTGGGTGCTTCAAAGTAAAACTCAAAGTAACTTTTCTTTCCTGAGAACAAAGATATACTTTCCTTGCTCTCAAGCAGAAATTCACAAGAAGATGAAAGAAATGCCAAGAATTGTTAATAAACAAATTTGTGGTGTAAATTATAAACAGAAAAATGAAAATATTCCCTGTGGAAATAGAAAACTCTGTCTAAAAATGCCTCCAAACACCAATTAAGTATACCCAATTAGGAAAATATTTGATTTATCTAGGTCAGGACTCAAGAAATTTTTTGCTGCCTAAGTAGCATCTGAATTACACAACTTCCCTGTGTGGGGCAAGGGACTGGGGAAAGCTGCATGGACGTCAGGCAGACGCAGAGGAGGACAGAGCCACCTGAGACCCTCTGTGTGCTGCAGTCGCTGCTGGTGCCACCTGATTGTCCCCAGCACGTGAAGGGTGACCTTGTCCTTGTCTTCCCCAGCCTTGGGGGGTCAACAAAGCAGGAGATGGGGCCAGTGCAGGGATTACAGCGTTTTTCTGTCCCTGCTGTCTTCCTCCCATATAGACAAACACTTTTCCTGCAATACGTGCAAAGCAAATGAAACTATATAAAAGCACGCAGCAGCAGAACCTCCATGCATTTCTGCTTTAATTCTTCACCCTTAGTCTGCTAGAAAATGTAAGGCAGGTTTAAGAACCCTGCTGAGTTCATTCACCATAATCTTACTTTCGTGTCCTAACATTGAGACAAACACTATATTTAATATATCCCAGTGGAAGAGCAGGACATTATAAAACTTCCAACTTGAAGCCTTCAATTTGCACTCTAAATAAAATGCTTCTCTTCTTCCAGTCAATACACATAATGACCTTTTTTGAGTAATATAAGAAATTATATTTATGAATGAAATGCAACTTCACAGTAAATAAGCCAGCTATTCAATTAAACATTATGAACACCTGGTAACATTATTTCATAGGACTGAAGTGAATTATTCCTAAAAAAAAAAACCCACCACAACCAAACCATTACAAAGAAACTAGAGATGTATATTTGATAGTAAATTAACTTCCTCAGGTTTCCTCAAGTGCATGATTAGACATATTTTTGTTTTCACAGCATATTTATGATTTCACACCAAATCATGCAAACCTTGACGTTTCATACGCCTTTGAATCACAACCAAGTGGAAATGTCTAAAATGCTGCCAGTGTTTACCCCATCATGACAATAGCTGTTGATACTGATATTTCAGTGAGTATCAGGTCACAGACACTTACTGAAATAGGTGAGTTCTAATTTCACCAGGGGAAAAATAGCAAAAATGTGGCTTATAAAAGTTTGGTCTGAGCAGCCTTCCTTGATGAATGATCTCATGGAAGGGTAGAAAAGGGTGGGAAAAATAAAGTTTGAACTTTGAAACATGAGAGTGGGAGAAGCTGAAAAACAGTGTATTAGTATTTCTTCCTTGAGATGCTGTTCAGGGATACTGTTCCAATCTTAAAGATCAGTAAATTAAAATTTTCTTGAATAAGCAAGCACTTGTGGCTATGTTAGAGACTTACTCACAAGGTGACACATAGCTTCAGAGATGAAAACTGCCAACCTAGTTAAATTTTATTAAGGCAGTCACATCTTTAGGTATGATCACACTGCAAGCATTGCCTGTTAAAATTAGATCACTTGACCTTCATCAGGGAAAACCCCCTTCATCTAGCTAAAAAAAAATAAAAATTAAGATGTCTATTCACAGAAGGAAGACATTTTTTCATAGTTCAAATAGCATTATTGTCTGTGGTCTTCAAGACTTTGCTAAAGCAAACAATGTGTAAGACAGCACTATCTTGTCTAAAGATGATTTTCTCTTAGCCTGCAAACAATTCAGAACTAAAGTTCAATTTTCACCAAGAAAAAACTAAAATTCACCCACAATTGTATTCAAGATAGCACATTTATTTTCCAGTTTTAGCTTTTTGTTTGCAAATAGTGCTGTACAGCAACCACAGGAGCAGTGCCCAAGAAAGAAACATTTGATTTCAGATCTTTTGTTCCTGAACTCTGGCTTGTTTGAAAAGGATAAAAGGCTTGCAAGAGAAAATTCTGCAAACAGTTGTCATAATTTCAAAGATAAAACTAAACAATATCTTACAACAAATTCTCATGACAAAGAGCTACATGAAGCGGGATATTATTCTGGGAGCACACAGGGCTGCGAGCTCTGGTTCTTGGCACATGGGTAGACGAAAGCTCTCACAGTCACTCAGGCTGGAGAAGCTTTAGTGACATACAGCAAACAACTGGCTCTTTTCTTGTCTTCACTAATACTTTAGTACCTATCTTCTTTCTGCTGCTCTAAAAGGGCTTTATTATAATGCTGAGAAACCATTTCTTTTGTTGTCAAGATAACTATGGACCAAATCAGCAAAATAAAACCTTGTGTTTTCAGGCATAACATTTTGACACTAGTTGCACTGTATGAACATATATATTGGAATAAATCTTTTCATATATTCAGAAAATAACTCACTAGGCATTTGAAGCAATCTGTTCTAATATCAACTTTTCAGCTATTTTTAAGGATGCTTCCTAGAGAAAAAGTAAAGCACTGAGCAGCAGCAGCAAATGACCCTTGCTATGCACGTGCATGCATTTATATTTTGCTAGCTGTCAAGATAAGAAAGCTGATCTCACATCAAAAGGATTCCCAGACAGTTCTGGGAGGGGGAAAAAATCCAGCAAACAAACCTCTTACTCCTTCACTGTGCCCTTTCTCTTTTTACAAATAAATAAATAAATAAATAAAACACAGCAGTGTGTCAGTTAATGGCCATTTATCTGAAACCAGGAATAAGAAATAAATTAAAAAGAAATCATTTCCCCCCCACCCCTTCTTAGTTTTTGCCCCTCTTCCTCTCATGATTCACCATCTTGGCTCTGCTTCTGATGACAAATGACGCAGTTGTAAATGGCAGTCCTTGTTACCAGGACAGATCTATATCAGCTCTAGTTAATACAGCAAGAGTCGCAGTTACTTTCTGTCTCTCTGATTTGTACATTTCTCCTCCTCAGAGAGCTCTTAGGGGTAATGCTTTCTTTACCTGGAATGGCTCCAGAACAGTCGTCTGCCATTTGTTCAGTGTCTGCTTTTGAGCTGCCCCGAGGTGCCGAGGTGGTAGGACTAAGAAGCTCCACCAAGCTCCAATAACTCCACTAATTAATTAGGGACTTTGGGGCACAGAAGGGATGCTTTACTTTTAACATTTTTATTGAAACATCTGCCCTCTCAGATAGTTGTCTTAGAGGAAATCCTGGGCTAGCTGTACCCTTCCAGCTGCCAGAACTGACATTTCAGATGCTCTTCTGGTCCACGAGGAGGATTTCTCATTAGGGACTGTTAAGGGTCTGTTCATATGCCAGGGCTTTGAGGAAATTTTTACTGCCCTTTCTGTGATAAAACACTTGACAGTGCTAGGGCACACTGAAGTTATAATTCAAACAGGAATGTTCATTGAAATTCCTGGAATCTTTAAAAAGCAGCTTGTGAGATGGTAGTGAAAAAGTGAGATATACGAAGAAAACCAACTCCCCAGGTTAAGGCAACCTATGCTATGCAACTCTTTTCTTCAGGTAAATAAATGGCTTCATTGATTTACTGTCGTGAAGGCATTATCTCTGACCCCATGAGAAAATACAGATGGGAAAAATCTACTATTTAAAAAAAAAAAAAGAAAAGGAAAGGCTAATCCTAAAGTTTCTGAAATAGGAAGAAAGCTATTCCAGAAGACTAAAAGTCCAGAAGAAAGAAAATCCTCTGGAAACCCTTAAATGCTGTTCTTATGCCCTTAATATGCCTCACACACAGTAAAGAAAGAGAAGTATATTGCAGTAAAGAAAGAGAAGTATATTGCAGTAGAGTTAACAGGTTGTGTGGTTTAAATCTTCTGTGTAGACTAAAATGAGAAACGGAAGTTAAACTTGCACAGTTGTGGCTGCCTTGAAGTGGAAATGCAACCACAAAACACTTTGCGGCCCCTCACTTGCACCCCAAATCCTGATGGATGCTGTCTTTGCCGCTATTGCTGTGGCCCTGCTCCTCAGCCACTTGATTTGTCCTCTTGTCAAAAGCCTTTTCCTCCAAGACTCTTTTCTAAACTCCTCTGTTGGTCTGGACAAAGGTCTCGCAGTCTCTAGCAGGATACTCTTTAAATGCCAAGCGGGTTTTTCCTGCCCTCAGAAGGTTTTGCCCAGTGATTCCCTGGCTTTCACCTCTTTCACAACAGCAGCTTTCCCAAAGAGAAGTGACAGGGCACTGATGATTTTTGTCTCTTCTCAATATTCATAATATAAGGACAATTCTCGGGTGCAGATAACTTCCCAAAATCCATGTCAGGATATAAAAAAACACTGCCTCTCTAGAAGGGAGCACTCATTCTCTAAAGATTACGTTTCCAGAATTATTGTTGTTTCTTAAGCAAGAAACACCCGTGACATTTGCCTTTAAGTGATTATGTTAAAGGAATTTGGGCTGTACTGAGGGTGCTACTGTATTTCTGTATCTTTGGAAGTAATTAGTAACTTGAACTAGACCCACTCCCACATGACAAACACTCTTCGTCCAAAGGTATCTTCCACAACCCACCTTACTGTCAAAACCTCCTGAGATGGAAATTCTACTTACAAAACAAACATTATTTTATTACAAAAGGCCGCTGTCTAACAGGTAATGAAAGACAAATAGCATTAATAGCATAGTCCATGTTTTGCTACTTCTTTTCGCACCATAATACAATCCAGCAAATGAATATCTGGTGGAAAAAGAAAATATCATGCATTAGAAATGCTCATTCTTACAAATATAGCTTAGAAATGACAGCATCCCTATTAATAACTTGTCTGTTTAATCCTGTGACTTTTTCTATGCTCACTATTTGATAAAATTTGACAATGTACAATTCAGCTGCAAAAGTGCACATAATGAGTGCAGGCTGTAACATCATACTGTCTTCCTTGGGGCTAATCGTTTTATAATGAGTTTAGTGAAAAGCACCTATGCAATAAGTTGTAGCTGACAGCAGCCCAAGGGAACCTCTAAGTGCTAAAAATTTGCTGCTCAGGGATGTTGAATCTCATCTTTTTGAGGATAGAAAACGGGTTTCTTTCCAAAATACACACAGTTTCAAGTAGACATAAATCAAACAGAGGGCAAAAAATTTGTATTGCTATGGGCTTTATCTTGTTTTCATTCTTACACTTTTATGATGTAGTAGATACTTTAAAAAACATAAGATTAATCATCCTGCTAGAGATCCAATTATATTAATTTGTGAGTCTGTACCACTTGGAATTCAAAAGAGGCTGTTTTGAGTAAACTTGCATTTGTGAGTGCAGAGTTGAAGTGAAGACCTCTACTCCCTTTTCTGGGAGCAGAATCTCAGAGCATGTAACTCCTCCCAACCAGATCCACAGAGTGAATTATGCCTCTTTTTCTCCCCACAGCAGTAAATTCTCTCCGTGTTACCCTGTACTGTCAATGCATTTGTTTGTCAACCTGAACAATTATTTGCTATCATTACATAGCAGGTTACACAAAAGTAGGTTATGTCAGAAGGAATCTGTGGTTTAATATTGCAGAACAAAAAGCTAGAGAGAAGCTCAGCCCTTCCAGAATACAGGGATATTAACCACAAGGAAAAATAACTCTGAAACAATCAACTGGTAATATGTACATATATAGAATCTCTTAATCACAGGCACACTAATTCTTAGACGAAAATATAACTTTTGCTGCTGCAATCACTACAAATGGACACCGAGCCTTTCTTTGCAGGTTTCTCTTCAGGGAGATTTGATAAGTGTTTGTAATGGCTTCTAGGGAAATGTACACAGCTTATAATACCTGTCTAGAAATTTGACCAGAATATTGTCAGGATATTAAATAAATCCCTTTCCAGACTAACCCAACATCCTTTAATGGAAAAAGTCTTAGCAAAGTTATTCATTACCTGTTAGGAGAACTGCTGTATGTAATCCCATCCCAGCATCATCAACTGCGTGAGATTAGCATTCCCCAATATGTTATCTGTATGCATAACACCTGTTAACCACATCTCCTTAAGAAATAACAGAACTATATTTCAATTAATTCCAAACCTCACAAATATTTCAATTTAACAGAATCAGATGGCCAGCTACTCTGGTATTAGCTGAGAGGTATGGACGATATAACACAAAGCTAGAAAACAGTGTAAATGCATCTAAAATAATCATGCCAAGCTCTCTACAAACTGGTTAAAAAGATTATGTTTTGACATGCTAGAATTACACCTGACACAACTGAAGTTAACAGTGATCCTAATTTGCATATCTGCCTATATTCATAAAACATATACCTGCTTATTATATTTTACTCCAGGCTATGCTTTTATCTAGACATTTATGAAATATAAACCCACAATTATTAAGAAAGAAAAAACACTTTTTCTACAGTGTAGAAAATGTTTAAACAGTAAGGAAAAATAGTTCCATTTTGCACAAAGAAAGTGATCTAAAATTTTAAGAATACAACATCTCAAACTAAATTTTAACACTTATGAATCAATGACTTGGAATTAATTCATGCTGTTTTGTGCCAACAAACCCCACTAAGATATGAAAAAAAAAATATTTAATAGTTTACTCCATTAATTTCCCCCTTTATGTTTTTTTGATCTGAAGATGAGTTTTCAGAGGCACAGGAAATCCTTAAAGAATTCTGACAACAGCTTAGTTTTCTGGACCCAGAGCATTCAAGATAAGCTCCAAATATGAAATACCGTCTGCTTATCTGAATTGGAATCCACATCCAAACCATTTCAAGTGAGTCATTATATTTCGTGGCCCTTAGGTTGCTGTGGCTATCAGCAACACAGACTTCATTTGGAGATGGAATGAAGTTCATAATTCAATTACAAGGATGATTGCCTAATCCACTGAATAAAATGGACATAAAAGGTAAAATAAACAAAATTCCCAGCTTAGTTTAACGAGATTCTTTGACACAAAAAGAAGTAAATTTAGTCAAGTCTCCCACAAGTACCTGCTGAAAATGTAGATATTTATCACTGAAGTCCAAATTTAATTGTAGCATAAATTCAATTTAAACAGAGTGCACTGAGTTACAGCTATATTGTATTAACTGAAAACATGATTCATCCATGCTTAATAGTTAACAATAGTAAGAGAGGAAGAAACACATTTGAATAATGACCACTATTTGAAGTCCTGACCACGCTAGGTAGAATTCTACCATCAAATAGAGCAATACAAAAATTGCAAAAACACTTCCTACATTGTTACAAATTAAGGCAATAATTGTTGGTCTATTTTCCAGGAACTATTGATTTCTAGAATTGATGTTGCAATTAATATCTACCAAGATGCACTGAAGTTAATTAAATTAGTGTAAATTAAATCTCAGAAAGATAATAGCTATTAATTTAACATTAGAACATCAAAGGGTAAAAAGTGGGAAATAAACAAGAGTGAAACAAGTTTAATTTAGTAATGTAGGAAAAAAATTCTAATGGCTATATGAAAACTGCTGTGATCTCACAGCAGATACAACTAAAACAGTTTAATTTCCATTAAGCATTTTTTAGATTGAGTTCAATTTGTTTGGTAATGTTTCATGAGATCACCAAAGTCCAGTCTGAGGAAGGCAAGTATACATGCCCACAGCAAACAGACTTCTTTGAGGTTCTGCAGCTTATGAAGTCTAATAACACATCATAGGCTGTGGCTTATGCTGGCTTTATTCTGATAAACAGCTCCAAAGCACAGTAAGCACAGCAAGCACTGTCTTCAGAGAAAAACTTGGCGAGGACAAGGATAGGACCAGACCATGGCAAAGGCCTCTCATCTCATTAGAGTTTTGATAAGTGCATTTGTTTAAATTGCTGCAGTTCAGCAAATTTATATTTTAAATTATTGGTAGGAAGCAAGAGATTCCTCCCAACAACATGAGTATTTTTGCTGTGTGAAACAGGCGTTCTCCTCCTAAAGCTCCTCTGGGTGCTCCTCTTCCCTCTGTCCCAGACCTCCTTGTCTTGGTTCTGTGCATGTTGTAGGTGCCTCAGAGAGGTAACACCTTTCCCTAGGCTGCATCTGTAGCAGGCTGAAGGACCCAAATTTGCTCTGTTTCTTTTATCTTTCTCACAGCTCTATCAGAAAATTACTTTTGTAACACAGAGGCTCTTCAGTGCATACATGTGGTCCTTGACCTGGCAGGTATAAATCTCTCTGGCAAAGGAAAAAAACAATTCCTACCTTACTGCTTTGGAGGAAAAATTGTTCTCCTTGGGTATTACCTCTCAGTCCTAACTACATCATTGAATGAGGTGAGAGGACGAAGTTAGACAAAGTGACTTCTTAAAAGCATCACCATAAATCTGCATTATTTACACTCACACAGAACAAAGATGACTAAATAACTAGATCACAGTTTATATTTCAGTTTCTTACACAGCTTCCAATACCACCATTTATTCTATCTTCTGTTTATACTTAAACTGAAGTAGGTCTAAACAAAAACAATTGCTTTGTTGCAGTCTTGGAAGTAAGCCAGATACCTGAACATTCAAAAGGTTTTAGAAAAGTTGTTCCTTCAGGAGATATTTAGGAAATTTCTGAAAGTACATACACTTCTTAAAAAGAAAACACGTCTTTTATCTCTGTACTAAGACAGAAACTAACCTGGGAATGGGAAAATAAAAATAACCAACAAAACCACAACCAGTTGGACTTCCTGCTTTGAAGAAATGTCTCCCAACAATTAAAAAACCTTCTTGTACACAATCTAAAATTTTGGACTTACACATTCCAACTGAACCAAATCACATAATCACAAAAGCACAGAACCATTTAGAGGTTGAACAAGACCTCTAAGATGAATGCAGCTGGTAGCCCAGAACTGCCAAGTGCCAAGAATTCCTGTAGTCATGACTCCCTCTGATATGAGCAGGCATCATTACTGTGTTTTTGCTACACAGGGATCCAAAGCAAGCTTTCAGCCTGTTGCAAAAACATTATATAATTCTGCTTATACTATCACCATAGTAAATGAAGGTTTTCTTTACTGCAGTTATTTCTACTTTATTATTATGTGAATGCAGGCTCCTCAACAAATGTTCACTTTGCTCCAGTCACCAAAAAATGCCCTTTGAGGACAATAGATAAAACAAACTTGCCAAATGAAAATCAAGAAGTGGTTAGTAGATGGGTAGTAGAAAAGAAGTGCAATCTCTCCATTGCTGTTGCAACTGAAAGAGACTGAACACGAGACTTCTTTCTGTGTCACAGAATAGGTAGATTTATCTGCTAGTAAGTAGAAAGCCCCATAAAAGGCTAAATCTTCAAAGAACATTTTCCTGGTGTCTGCTGCTAAGTAAACATAATCTATAAATCCCTCCAAGCTTAAATGGCAGGAAGAAAACCCACTGTTATAATTACAAGCCAAAGATATTAAAACAACGATCCACTTCATAAATAAATACAGAGGAAAAACCTCACACTTGTAGTTAGTGGTGGTACAGCTGCTCCCAGGGGTGAGATAATAACTAGGAAGAAACACAGACTTGCACTCTCAGCAAAACCAGAAAAGTTTATGTGCCAAAACCCAGTTCCATAGTCACACATCTTCTTAGTGGCAAGCAATGGCCAAGCAGGTCACTGTGATTTGGCTCCTGACCATGTCCCTCAGGAGCAGGGGCAAGGCATCAGTGGCAGCACGACCTCCTTTTTGTCATGGGGCACTCACTTCAGCACACAGCTAAAATACTGCGAGCATTCCTATGTTAATAGGTCAAGGGAAGACATAATTTTTATATGAGGCCATTTCTGCATTGCACCAAGTTCCCTTTAAAATAAGCTATAAAGACAATAATTTCCTAATCTGAGAATGCTCCTGGAGTACAGGGTCTTTGGAGGATAAAGTGCCAATATACTCAAGCTCTATGCTGCAAGGTTTGAGAAGACTGCAAGGCAAAAGTGTACTCAAGTAGATATGGGCATGACAGAAGCTTTTGGGACCTCTATTTACAGTAAAAAGTCAGGTGCCAGCATTCCATCTAGATTTTTGTGAAGCTCGTTTATGAGCTATCTACGTACAAATATTTAATTACTATTTAACTTCCAAGTCTCAGAATGCCTTCCATTGGTATGAGAATGAGAGATGGTCTGTAAAACTTTTCACCTATTATTTATAGGTTATAATGACTTTTAATATATAAAATCTCCATCTTTAAAGCTCTTTAGCTCACAGGCACTACTGGACATGCAAGTTCTGATGTGTTCACCTCAAGTCCAAATCTGACAATATGAATTCATTGTTATACACAATTCCTCATAAGAGAGACAAATCAATTGGAATTCACTTTTACAGCAAAACTAAAGGATAAAAATTACATGAGCTCAATTCCTGTTACTGTAGCAGTGAAAGGGAAATTTAATTCCTTTTCCAATAACCTGCCAAAAGAGACCTCAGTCTCATGATGTAAAATCCTTATTGAGATGATGTTGCCAATGCCTCAGCTGAGACGATTTGCCCAGCTTAACCTTCCTGTTATGCTAAAAAGCTGGTCTGTTATCAAAACACTTATTTTAATCCAAGCAAGGACACACTTCATTACTGAATTAAGACTATTTTTATTATCTAAAATGCTTGCATCATTCTGCTTTGTCGCTTTATTTTTAAAAGCCCTCTCCATCATCTTTTTAAATTCTTATTTATCAACACTAAATATACTTATTTGTTCAACACATCCAAAAGTTAATAACACATTAGCTTTTGTGCCTTTTCTTCATTCCTCTAAGCCTTGTGTTAAATAGGCATTCAAAACAAATAAAACAATTACTCTTTTCTCTGTCTGCCTCTATTTCCAGCCACAAAGAAAAACAAACAAAACCCCACTTGTGAACAAAACAAAACATTTAAACACAAAAAGGGCCTTCTTCCTTTGCCCTCCAAGTCCAGTATATGTAGAGGTTTCATTTCTCCTTCCTCAGTCACAAAAATACTTCTCTACAAGATGTTTACCCCATCCTTTCCTAGCACTGCTTTTAACACGAGTCCCAACTGTTCCTTTCCATCACCTTCTCTAGACTTGGGAGTAATTAGAAACTTGGTTTTATTTAATATTACTGAACAAAGTCAGAACACAGGTTACATTTTGCAAGAAGGAAATTGAAATAAATATTTAATAATATTTAACGTTACTGTAGTCACTTGAGTTGAGCTTATGTATTCAGACTCCTGTGAACCCCTCCTGACAGCCCCACACATTGAGTATTTATTTACTTGTTACCATCCATTCTATGCTCCTTGCAAGCGCAGAATCAAAACACAAAAAAAAAATTCGTTATTTCAACATAAACAACAAGACTGGTTTCATGCTGCTTCCAAAATAAACAAACAATTGAACATACTGAAAAACTGTTTCAGAGATGTTTGAAAACAGTATCAACACTTGATTACTTCAAAGAATGTTAAAAAATCTATGATTTGAATTTAGGCCAACCCCTAGTTTAAAGTATTTAATATAAGAAAAGATGTACTTTAGCAGTGTTTGAAACAGAAATGTTTACAGCTGAGATTTAGAAAATCAGAAGAAAACGGTATCTCAAAATGGAAATCATCAAAACCCACCCATCTACAAACATATTTGTGCTGACACATCTTTAGCTTCATATGTCCCTACAAAAAAGGAGGACTGAAAGGTAAATTTATCAAACATGCTTATGAATTCTGAGAAATGCAAATAAGTGTTTAGAATTTAGAGCTAAATTTACCTGGACAACTAAAATATTATTACTGTATGATGAGGTAACAAATGAAGAACAATTATGGAGCTCCATTTCACACCTGTTTAATTTAATATAAAATATGGGTAAATTTTATTATTGTTTTCCTGTTTTTACAATTCTATTACAACATTTCTGAAGAATAACTGAAGATTATCCTTGCAGCTTAGTTATCAGTTAGAACTGGTTTAAGATGACTCCACTAACCAGCTAAAGGCTTCTTTGTTTTTATTATTATTTTCTTTGAAGAAAACATCCCCATAACCAAAATATCTGTTAAGGCTGTAGTAAATATATCTGCTCTGAGAGGCAATGTGCTTTTGCTAGTGTTTATTTCCACTAGTCCAAAGGAGTTTACATCTCTCAGAACGGTAACTGGAATCAGCTCTAACTTAGAGCTGTAGCAACAATACAAGGGAGCTGCTGTTTTCACCACGAGGCACTTTCCATTGGCCTTAAACAGGGTTTTAGAAGACTGTCCCTTCATCCTTTAAATTTATTGACTTTTGTTTCTAAGACACATCAATATAGCACCCATTCAATCCTAATGTAGCCTTTGCTTATAAAAAAGTAATCAGGGTTTTTTATTCTCTACATGTATTTAATTTATGAAATAATCGCCTCTGAAATGACAGAGCAGATAATGCCTGTTTATAGCAATGACAAGTGGAAACAAACTTTAAGGAATTCACTTTAATTCTATATAGATACTGAACATCAGCAAGCATTTATTTGGAGCTCAAAAAATTGGCAGAATTTTATACTGTTGATCTAAATTTCTTTAATTCATATTAGTTAATGGGGGTCTTATACAGTTTACGTATGTGGACTTATACAGTTTCTAGATAAATGCCTAATGAAAGATCCTATATCACTAGATTATTCCCGCAAAAAAGAGGGTAAAAACTTCAATACAACTCCGTGTATCAGGAGACCATCCATATTACTATACAATCCCTTGAGTTTTTTTCAGAGGGAAAGAATCATGCAGCAGATTGCTGAAGTAAATAAGATTTGCTTGATTATGTATTTTGTAGAAAAAGTATGTGGGTTAGTTAAGCTTTGCCTCAGATTTTTGTCCCTCTGGTCCTCAAATCAAAGCTTTGATTTTGTATAGCTCTGTGGAAGTTAAATCAATTTTCAATTACATAGTCAAAAAAAGAAAATCACTTCAGTTCAGAGGATCAGCCCAGGTTCCAAGAAACTTTCACATCCCTATTTTGCAAATGATACAATTCAGGTAGTATCCTCTACCTGTAACCACTGTAATCCAAAATCAATTTCTCATGTACTGTATGTCCAGGACAGATGAATAATCTAGACACAATCTGAAAATACAATTTGAGACACTTTGAATGTATTACTCCTTTCAAGCCAAATTTCTTCACTAACTTCGATTCTCCCTGTTAAAAGTGGCTTAATTCCAAGAATTAAACAGCCAAATGCAGGGAGAGAATGCCCTGGAATTTGATCTCAAAATTACTTATATTAACATGTGGCACCTTTACTCACATTAACTAAGACAGTACTTCTCTGCATTTATGCTCTTTCAAATATCCCTCAAGAAAAATCCTGCCCCATGTCAGGCTGGTGACACAAATCCCTCCTACACTGCCACCAGCAAAGCAGGTTTCAAACACAAGTGTCCATGAAGGTTTTATCCAACAACACCATTCTGCAATTCCTTTTGCTTGTCACTGTGAACAGCAGAATTTCCAGTGTAACTGGGAATTAGAAACAGCATTCCTAAGCACACACAGTAAATGCCTATTTAACTACAATGACCTAACAAACGGAGGCAATCCACTTATAAAGCTACTGTCAGTGTCTTTTAGATTTATTTCAACGAGATAACACTCTAGAGATGTCCTGTTTACTCCTGGCAGACACATTTAAAATGAACAGCTTATCTCAAAAGTTTTGCTTCTTTCATGAGGATATTTTCCCTGATCCAGACAATAAAAAAATGTGTTTAAGGGTAGTATTGCATTAAAAGCTTACTACAGAGGGTAGAATAAAAAGGGCCCCATTTCCATGCCTTTACTGATGCCCGCTTAAAAAACATGCACTGCAAACAAAACAACAAAGAAGAGGATCATTTTACATTTAGCAAGATTCAAAATGCGATAAAATATTAACTGTGTTTTTGTTTTAAAAATTCAAAGGGACACTATGGATGGATATTGTTTGGGCTGCAACAACGTCACAGGAGTCAACAATCTGAGGAAAGGACCAGAATTTCCAGCATAATTTTGGACAGCTTCCATGACAGCACACAATGAGTAAGTAATAATCTCTCTTTCCACTCCTCCATGAGCTAAGTGTTTTATTGTTTCTGAAACATCTCTGCTCTTACGAAAATTGTCACAATAACAATGTGACCCCCCAAGTAAATAACAAAACTATTATTTAGGTCAAAAATTCTTGATTGAATAGCTAAACCCCAATATTTGCCTAAGAAATTCGGTGGAAAGAGTCTGTGTTTCCATGATGAAATTCTACCACTGTTGAAAATACTAGGATGAGGGCAAAAAGATCCTAATCTAAATTAAGCGTCTACCTCAGGTTTTGCAACAATCTCAAAACATAGGTGTTCAGGTCCCAGCTTGTATTATTATATTACATCTTCTATTATTATATACATATCCCCCCCCCTAAAAAAAACCCAAACCCCCCCCCCCCCACCATCTTTTATTAATTATGTTTTCTCCTTCTTCAGCTTTTCCTTGTTCACCACAGCCAAAAAAAGGCTGAGAGGCCTTTCACCAACTCAGATAAGCTTCTGATTTGGTACAGACAGAAAAAGCAAAATATTAATGAAATTTTCTCTCTTGTTTTATGTACAAATCAAATAGCTGCAGGGCAGACAATTTGGCCAAGTAAAAGCCTCACAGGGCCCTTTGCTTTCTGGAGTTTTCTTCTGTATTTACTTTTAACTGACACTGGAAATTCCACAAGGTCTTTCTAGAGCTTTGCTATGTAATGATTTCTTTTAACACGGTTAAACAAAACTGCTGAAAACCTTTCCTTCCTCAAAGTAATTTCTTTTACAAATAAAGGATCATGCATGAGACACATAAATTAATTGAAATCAGGACGTACCTGTTCGCCATTAAAATGCCATGGCCAGATAGATGGACACTCCTGAGCCCCTGGGGACAGGAGCCCAGCGCTCGCTGTCCTCACCCACCAGCCCTGCCCCATGCAGCCAACCAAACCCAGCCCCAGGACCACTCACCAGACGGGAGCCCAGTGAGAATGTTCCTGTAAACAGACTTGATGAGTTCAGATCTTAGAATCTCTCTGCTTTTAGAGTTGTGTTAAATGGATTTTGAGCATTATCACACTTTCTTCTTGGGTTACACTGGAAAAGAACAGTATAGCTTGTATATTATAAGGCTTTTTGCTCTTAAAAATATCCTTTTAATGCCATACTTAAGTTTCAGGGAATGTGCCTAATTAGAGCTAATACTTTCTGGGAAGAAACAAGGTTTTAGATCTCTCAAAACCACCTCAGGACCTCTTTGCAGAGACTTGCATAACAGCAGCTCCAATATAAAAACCTCTAAAGCACTTTGAAATAAAGTTTTATTAAGACCAAATATATTCAGATATAATTGAAAACTGTAATTGTCTTACTTGGTTCCCCAGTTAAATATTGTTGTATATTCCAGCATTGGTGTTTATATGGAAAATATTAATACTTTAAAAATAGCAAATTGGGTCTAAGGATCTGTCTGAAAATGAGCTCCCTTTGCAGGAGAGTCCTGCAAATACACAAAACATGCTATTCTGGGAGATTATTGATGCCAGCACAAATAATTTAGACATTAAATATTTACAGAAAATGAGCTTGTAACTGCAATTAAATGCATTTTATTTTTCCTATAACCACAGTTTCTCCACAAATCAGCATAGGTGCCTGAGACTTTTCTCTGCAGGGATTAAAATCCTTTAATAATTTGGTTTTAATTTTCTGAAATGAAAGGAAAAAATGGTATTTAATGCTCTTTGTGGTGTTCAAATACAGTAAAACTAACTCCTGATGAAGAGGAAGCCTTGATGAAAAGCTAGACTTCAGGTAGATGCCTGAAAGGATGCTGCAGTCAGGAGCTGAAATCTCCTGGGGGTTTTGCATGTGCTTAAGTGGGTCACATAATCATCCCGATATTTGAATAGTTCCTCCTTTAAAAAAAAAACCCCAACAAAAAACTCATCCTTCATCTGTTTGCTGTGATCACAAAGCACAGAAGAAAGTGTGATAATAAGCTAAGACTATCATTACTTATCTATTGTAATTCACAAAACAAGAAATTAGGTAATTATGTTAATGAGATAATATTCACGGGCTGGAATTTAAAGAATTATTATGCAAATCACATCATGAATAGGGAAAGGAAGCAAAAGAAAAGTTTTCATACCACAGTCAAACAATTATCCCAGAATTCACACACCCTACTGAACTTTAATTGGAATGAATGGAATTAAATAATGTATTTTCATACTTTTCTAAACACGAAATGCAGCATGCTCGATTCTTCCCAGTCTGGGTAAGTCACTGTGTAAGCCTGCATGCACAGAGCACATGTAGGCCACCAAGAAATTTATTTCAAGTTTAAAAAAAAAGAAAATAATGGATTGGTTTAATTTTTTTTTTTTTCGTTCTTATCTTACAATCCTTCCCAGCACAGACCAGAAAGCTCCCTGTACAATAATGTTCTTCTCAGGAAATGAGAGATGAGTTGTGAAAACCTGAGATTTAGGTAATACTGAAACGCAAATATTTAAATAATTTAAATCTGTGGGATTCTCACACACCGACTTTTGCACAGCTTAAAACTTCAGTGACCTGATAAAAAGTCTCCAGTAAATTACACCAGTCAGCTAACTTACTCCAAGACGCTTGAGCTCTAAAGGAATACTGCATCTAACTGAGAGATATCCTGTAATTCTGTAGGGGACCTGTGATAAAATACATTTACTTGAAGGGGTTATTCCACAACGAGTCCAATGAAGCCATGAGCAAAACCATCCTGTGGTCCCCTCTAAAGGTAAGGTCAACACATTCATTTCTCAGTTCGTTAAACCACAGTCTCAGTAGCATTTTTTAAAAGCTGTGTTGATGAGCTCAGGCTAATTCAAATGACAACGGGAGAAGAGCCAAAGAAAAGTTTGAAACCAAGGAACTGCCTGACCTTGAATAACTGCTTGGCTCTGTCAGTGATGGGCTGGATGAGCAAAGGAGCAAAAACTAAGGGAAACACATAACATCCCAGTTGTATACGAGATGGACAACACAAAAACAACCTTTATTGATTATCTCATTACTTTAGCACTTGTCCTCCTCATCCAGCCAAAAGAAAGCTTACACCCGGGACAGCTCAGTCTTTCATGAAAGGGAAATCAAATAGGATTTACCATTTCTTTAATGTAAGACTGACTCTCGTAATGAGGAGGAGGGGACTGTGATCCTGGGAAAGCTTTTCTCATTAAACTGTCGATTCCGTGTTTCTAAAAAATTGATTAATTGAGGTACATGTTGATGATCCTGTGAATTTTAACAGCTTTAAGTCAATTACAGCAACATCCAGGCACAGAGTTTCAGTATTGTTGCTGAGACGTTATCTTTTACATCTCACTGAAATAAAGTCTGGAAAGCCAAAGCCAGAAGGAACAGCTTAAAATGTGAGAATGCAATGGGCAGAGCTCTCCACGTCGCTGTCATGAACCACATCGTTGTCTAAAACATTTTGGGATAAAGTACTAGAAGCTGAAATAATGAAAAAACATTACTTCCCAAAGCTTAAAATTCTTATGGTGAAGACAGCATTTCTTCCTGCTTTACTTGTGAATGAGGCTACATAACACTAAGATAAAATGGAAGTCAGCGGCAGAGAAACTCTTGAGCTATTTTTATCTTTTTAAGCAGGAAATTATGCAGACTACTATTAGGATAAGGACTCACACATGTGCTCTTAAGCCCTTGCTTGGGAGGAGTACAGCATTCATATGACCTAGCAAAACCTAATTGTGGGATACAGGGAAACAAAATTAACAAATCAGGAAAGAAAGAAAGAAACAGAAAACCAAAACTAAACAAACAAACCAAACCAAACCAAAC